>JANXJC010000042.1:22332682-22355793 GCA_027564655.1 Leptodon cayanensis | reverse complement strand
CTCTCACATGAGGAGAGGCTGAGAGAGCTGGGACTGCTGAGCCTGGAGGAGAGCAGGCTCAGGGGGATCTTATCCACGTGGATAAATACCTGGTGGGAGGGTGTGGACAAGATGGAGCCAGGCTCTTCTCAGTGGTGCGCAGTGACAGGATGAGAGGCAGTGGGCACACGCTGAAACGCAGGAAATTCCATTTAAACATAATTAACAGACTCTTTTACCGTGAGGTTGGTCAAGCACTGGAGAGGGTTGCCCAGAGATGCTGTGGAGTCTGCAGCCTTGGAGATATTCAAAGCCCAACCGGTCAGCTGAGCATTGTGAGACTTGAAGGGTTTATTAAACACCCATAGATCCTGACAGTCCGCCTGTGTATATGAAATACTGTGCTAAAGGTGAACACCGGTTTTGAGTGAGTAATTGTTTTAACTAACTTCATTAATAAGACTGGAAATAAATAATCTTCTATTAATTCATTTTTCTCCATTAAAACATTCACTTTGTTGCTCCCTGCTGCTAACAGAAAAACAACATTATTTTGTAGGAACTAAAATCCCTTTTTGGTGTACCTGGACTATGTTTTTTCCTAAAGTTACTTAACAGGCAGTGTTTTATAGAGTGAACAGCTACTTTGTGTTTATAATAATAAAACTAAGAACTCAGTTTGCTTCTAAGTAGGAAGATTAATCCTTCCCACTCAGCCATTTGAGGTGTTTTCATAGTTTTGCTTCCTCTCCTTTCTTCCAGCTTATTTCTTGTTGCATGGTGCTGCATCAAGAGACCACATTACACCACCTGTACGCTGTGTAGAAAACACTAATAATCACATAGTTTTAATGTCAAATTTGCTACTGAGGCAAGAGAATCAAAGTGAAACAAGTGACTTCTTGTTTTCAGAAAGCAACTCTGAATACAAATGAATTACTTTGGGGCAGTGTGGATGCTGAAGGCGTGTTGAACCTACCAGTCGCTTGCTGGGACCACGAGATGCAATCTCTTCCAGGGAGGTGATCGGAGCAAGGTTCTGCATGGGAGCAGGTGGGTGTGTGCACCTTCTCCTCTCCTGATGTGCCTGGTCCCCCCTCCCAGCAGCCCCGTTCCCCCCGGGCAGACTGTGAGACGAGAGGAACATGAACATCCCCGATGAAGGATGCTCACAGAGACAGGGGAGAGGATGGCTAAAGTGCTTTAGGAGGGAATTCAAAACCATGTTGGATAAAGCAGCAGAGACATCACTCCCCAGATTTTCTCTGGAATAATAGAGGCTGGTATTTGCAACCATTTTAATTGTATTGACTGAAGAAAATAATTAAATCCCTTCAGCTTCAGAGCAGACCCCTGCAGCAGTTTGTTTCACTGTCCTTCAATCTCCCATTAACTCAGTAGTTAGCAATGACATTGTTTTAGTATTATACAAGTCATCTTTTTGTAATTACTGAAAAGTTAAGCAGAGCCTGACCAGCTCAGGGCAAGGGAGGTTTTCCTTCTGGTGAACTTAATCATCCAGGAGAGGAAGATGGAGGAAAAGGAGAAAGGGAACAGGTTGGGACTGAACAACACACCCGTTTCCGCTGCACGAGAGAGGGACTGTTCCCCAAGGAGCAGCTTCCATCTCCCACGGGGAGAGGCACTGTGTCAAGAAGAAGTGTCTTAGCTATAGAGGAGGAAGCCTTTACCCTGAAGCCATTCATAAACCTAGGTCAGCCTTCAACATTTTGAGGAGACAATCTTTTAATGATGAAAATGAATATAACTACAGTAATTGTGCAGGGGCTGGGGCTGTCTCTCAGGTGAACTTAGAGGCTAAGAACAAATTTTCATTAGTTTCAGGAGAGCAGAGTCTTTGCTAACTGAAAGACCCAGGGGGAGCCTCACTTGGCCCAAGCTGAAGTCACTTCCACTTTCTTGGTGACTTCTCTGGTTGTCCCATCTTGGATGCCAAGCATGAGAGATCTCCGTTCTTGGAGATGCCAGGGTGTGGATCAGAGATCTCCAGACATATCATCCAACCCATGTTGTTCTCTGGTTCTGAGACCACAGCAAAACCACAGAGTCATAGAATAACATGTGTGGGAATGGTCTGACGCAGGTCTCTGTTCCAATGTCATACTCAAAGCAGGGACCCCCAGAGCAGGTTCCTTAGGGCCTTCTCCAGTCAGGTTTTGAATGTCTCCAAGGACAGAGTTGCCACAACTTTTCTGTTTTTTTCTCAGGTCTTGTTAACATTTGACTACTCTCATTTTTAAAAAGTCTTTCCTTACGTCTAATGGGAGCTTCCCATGCTCCAGCTTGTGCCTATTGCCTCTTGTCCTGTCACCATGCTTCTTCAAAAAAAGTCTGTCTCCACCTTCTCTAAGGTCTCCCTTTGCCTTCTCTTCAGGGTGAAGGGACATATTTCTCTCAGCATCCCATTGCTAGACTTGAGCCTCAGTGACAGAAATTCTGTGCTTTACCTTTTCTTTCCTTCTCAGCTGAGAAGGAAGAAGTGTCTTTCCTTGGCCAAATGTGGACCCAGGCTGGAGTCCAGCTAACTGTGCAGTCCAGCCTGGCCAGCAGCATCAGGCAGGCTGGAAGAGAAAACACATTGGTCAGGGTTTTATCTCAGCATGCTGTGGAGGGGCATTACTGGGACACAGTTGACACTATTGACCCTACTGTCAGTATTACTGCATCGAAGAGTTATTTGGAACTTATTTTTGTCAGCATTTACAATCCATAATGACCTATCATGCTTAGCACTATCAATAACAGTGCTGGAAGAACATCTTTTTTATGTACTTTCTCCACTCACACACATTTTCCTGCAAAGAAAGCGTGTTTTTCATGCAAAAAATCTTTTTCTTTCTCTTGTGCACATGTGCTGAGCTATATCAGGAGCAGGACTGTGAAACAGATGAAAAACTGGCCATATGCTTTCTTTATGGTCTTGCAGTGCCTGGAGCCCTTGCAATCTGGTGTGGGCTTCTGAGCAAGTATGAGCAACCCAAACGCTTTTCCACACTCTGCTGGCTGGAGGCAGTGCTTCTCAGCCTACCAGTATAACCAGTGCCTGGGCTGGGGATGCTACTGCAAAACAACTGCTCCTCCTCAGTGGCTTCTCACTTGGGGAGATGTCATCTGTCTGAGCAAGGGGTAACTTTAGCTGCTGTTCTGTAGCCAGGGAGCAGCCAAAGCTGTGCCTGGTCTGACCATACTTTTCACCCATATGCACTTGCACTAGTGGTAACCAGTGGATTAGTGCAATTAGGTATGTAGTGGTACATTTCTTTTTATTACCTGGGAAAGCAATCGAACTTTTTCTTCTCTGACATTGTATTGCTGCTCTTATTTGAGAGAATGATGCATTTTAGCAATCTAGCTAATGGTAACTTATTAGTTTATTTCAATCCTAATGGAAATTTTTTTGCATTACACTGAAGCCTTCAGCCCATTTACACTGATTCTTAATGAAGGACATTTTAGACTGAAGTCTTGTTTGCTTGTTTTATTAAAAAGCATTAAAAATATTGCTCATAAAATTTATATAGGTTTTTGAACTTTTGCTACTGCTGCAGGGATGGATAAATACTCTGCATTAATAAAAGCCAAGGAGAAATAAAACAGCAGCTTCCAGCATCTTGATAGCTTTGCGTGAGGCAAAACCATTTCTAATTGCTATCAGGTTTTTGGCATTCCTCCCCAAGGTGGAGCTGGCCAACACTGGGTCACTCTTTGTGACTGGCACCAGGGACCACACGTGGCAGTGGGATGCCCTCGGTCAAGGACTAGGAGCTGCATCGCTGGGAGTGACAGAGCCCATGGCGCAATCAGTGCAGAACATTTACGGGGAAGGACTAAGCTGATTTATTCTCCCTGAGTTTGAGATGAAACGGATAAGACACTTCTAAAATTAAAATGTGAGAGCAATTACACTGCCGTTTTCCCTCTCTGCCTTCATTGGAAAGGGGTTTGGAATAAAGATACAACTTTTTCACCAAATCCTGGAGCTACAACTGCTGAAAAGTTTGGGCAAGGCAAAAGGTTCTTCTCTCAACTGTTTCGTATTACAGCCAGACCTGAAGATATCGAATAGGAGCCAGACCCTTTGCAAGAAGTGTAACCAAAGACCTAATGAAGAGTACCAGACCGTCACTTTGTACCTGCCGACAGCGGCTGTGACACCTCTTGGCCCTTGGTGCCCAGGCAGGAAAGGCTGTGAAGCTGCAATGAAGCCGAAGGAGGGATTCATGCTGCTGGGTGGCCGTGCCGCAGGGACCACGCACACCATGGTGCCTGTGGCAGGCTCTGGACACAGCCCCTGTGACTGTGGAGGTTACTCTGGGGTCTTTTCCCCCTCCAAAAGGCTATTGAAAACAGAGAGAAAAAGTACTGAGCTAAGGTGGGTGAGGAACAGTGGATCTCTCCCTGCAACCCCACAGCTGTCTGTGGCCCACAGTTTAAGTGGCTTTAACGCAAGGAATTTCAGTTTTATCCTCAGTCTTAATGTTTCCCCTGATGGTAGATGTCATTTGGATGTGTAAGAAGGCTGCCAGGACAGCAGGGTGCATAATACACCCTGCTGTCCTTCCATCCCCAAACCTGTCTGGGGTTGTTTGATGAATTCAGCAATTATGGATGATTAAGTGCAATAACTGGATCATGGCACACTGCACAACACTCAAGTTTGGGTTTGTTTTTTTAAATAATGTGTTTGGAGAACAGCAATATAGTTCAACTGTTTGAGTCAAATCTCCAATGCCAGACACCTCTCCCAGTGGTTAGTGGTGCCAACCTCCATTAAGCCCATGAGAAATTTTCAGAGGCACATTTATGCATTGTCACTTCTACCCCACCCTCTCCAGTACTGATCCTGACACCAGTGAGTGTATATAACTTTGCCCTCCTTATTTCTGTCTTTGCAAGAGATTTGACAATTTGTCTGTTGTTGGGCTGAGGTCACTTTTTTAGTGCTCTCTGGTCCTCCCCTCATGCTGCCCTATGCCAATTGGGTTTGGTTTATCTGATTTTTGATTCCTCGGGTGGGGACTATATCTTTTCTGATGAGTATACATCAACAGAACAAGGCCTGTTGCACTAAGATGAGCTGCACAACTACACGGTACTGGGGAAAAGAAGTATTAATAAGTTGTAGGTCTGGGTCAACACTTCATATATAAAAATATAATACTGAAATTAAAGAGGTGAAAAAACATAATGAGCAGCTATATAATTCTGGTTACTATCAACTATGCAGTATGCCCAAACTGTTGCTTCCTCCAGCACTAAGTCTGATATCAGTCAATTATTTCAACATTGTCAGGAACCATCAACAGCTCTTATAGCCATATCTAGCATTATAGTATATAAACTGTGGAGTAAATAAATCAAACAATATGAAGAACTTACAAATGTGCTATTTCTAAGTGTTTTTTTTTTCACACTTTGTAGGCCATTTGTCTGCTCTGCGCAGTATTTTTTCACAGACTATTTCCATCTGTTTCCTGTGGAATTGATAATGTTCTGCACAGCATTTCCTAAACTCATACACAATGCTGCAATTAAATGCCACTCACAATTTGCACCTAATGGGTGCTAAAAAAAAAAAAGAAAAACAAAACCTCTTTTCTGGTTTGTTTCCAGCCTAGGCACTTTTGGGAGGTTTCTTTTTTTCATGTTTGGTGTTTGACTTTGCGTGAGATATATTCTCCACTTTCAGCAGTAAAAATACATTCTATTTTGGGGGTTGTAATGGAGAAATAATAGAGTGGGAAGAAAATATATCTGTAACCACAGGCATCATCCACAAAAACTAGTGAACTACTTTGTATTCAAAATACACTGCAAAAATTATAGGTTTTTTCTAGCTAATGCCATGATTGCCTGAGGGGTAGCTAACTCCTGGGAATTTCTCTCCTCTGGTAGTCCCCGGCCAAAGCCTCCAATGTCTTTCACTGGCTTTTTGGTGGACTAACAGCTTCAGAGTGTGCTTCACCAGGAGTTAGTTATCCAGCAAAAGTGGCTTTAAACGGAACACTTGCCTTTTGAGTAAACTTATTTTTAGGCATCTGTTTTAGTAAGAAATTTTTATTTTGTTATCAGAAAACTGATTATCATATCACCCAAATTCCAAAAGGTTTTAATACTGAAAAACAGACGTATTCACATTCTTGGTTTTAAAGTTTGCTTGCCTCATATTCCAGATCTTCTTGGTCCAATTGACTCGTGGAGAGCCCCACAGCTGCAACCCAGTGTACATGGCCCCTGTGGTGAGGACATGCAGCTCCCAGTCAGAGGAGCAGTCTCCAGGACGTTCCACCAGATGAAGGTGCTGTCAGACCCTATAGACTTTAGCATGTCTTTTCGGAAGGAACGCTGGGGCTTATAGAAATATTTGCTGATTTTTCTGGGCGCAGGTACAGAGTGCAGCAGTGCGGAGCCATCAGCAACTGTCCGGTTGTCAAATCAAGTCCTGTGCAATTTCTGAAACCATTTCAGGTAATCTCATATCCTCACTACTCTAAGGATTAAATACCTCTTTTAATTCCTAGCCTATATTTATTCCTGGCCAGTTCGCATTCATTTGTTCTTGGGAAGATGACTTGCTTGTGCAGTACCACGCACTGTACGGCCACGTCCCTGCAGCTCGTGCAGGTTTCCAGATCACACAGTTCACCTTACGCTGTGCTCAGACTGCCAGAACTGCCCTTTAGGGTTTGGTTTTTTTAATGCCCATGGTATGGCATATAAATATATATGCAAGTGTATGTATGTAAATATTCACACACATGTGAATAACTCATCCTCACTGTCTCCGGGTCATTCTCTTGTCAGGGCTCTCCAGAGTCCCCCACGGAGCAACATTCACCTCCTGTGCATGGATTTTCCTTAAGGCCAGCATCACTGATGATCCCGAGCATGGTTATACACAGCAGGGTATTTTTTGCCTTCCTATCATCTCTTTCATTTATCTCGTTCCCTGGGAACCAGAGGAGCAGCTCTTTAAATCAAGGACATACTTGTCACTAACAAGAATTGCAGCTAAAGCTGAGCCACCCACCACTATTTTTAGTTCTTTTAGCTTCCTCAGTGCTCTTCTTTCTCCACCCTCTTTATGAAGCAAATGTGGCTACTTTTCCTCTTAGAAGGGAGATCTACAAATAAAAGTGAACACAGTTATTAACTTAAGCCCTACGCTATTTGCACACCTAGGTTTGAGGTTTACTGAGTGGAGCTGACGCTCTACTCCAAGGAGATGAGATAGCTCTCAAGTCAACATTGACAGTGGCAAAAGCTGGTATGGGCACTAGTATCTCTATCTCATTTTATGATTAAAAAATATGCATAGGGCCTTCATGCTCCAGCTTTCTGAGTGTGTTTACTCTGCAAAAGATATAGGTCATCATATTCCAAAAATAGTTTTAAGAGAAGCCCATATCTCCAGTTCCAGCTCTGTATTGTTATTGTTTCTTCAGCACCAGGATTGACAATCTTGCCTTGAATGCCAGTTTCAGAAATGATGGAAAGTAATAGAAGCCTCAGCTCCCATAAAAGTGTTGAAAGCACAGCAGGCTCAACCACAGTAGGCATGAGGGATTTCTTGAGAGTACTGACTTAAGCAAAGATGTTTACTTAAGTGTGAAAAAAAGTTGGAAGGAATGCTTTGGAAAAACATGGTGTTCCATTAACCAGATATTGCAGATAATAACTTTAATACACATGGATAAAAAAAATTAAGATGGAGTTTTCAGAGGACAGTACAGAGTAACAGAGGCATAATTAGATTCAGCTCTGTCCACCAGACAATTTGGGAAGGTCCATGAAAAGCTGTTGAGCATTCAACTCAATCTTCTCTCAAACCCATGAAAGTTTTAGTCTTCTGCTGTGTGCTATCTAACCTTCCATCTAACTAACTGCACTGCTGAGAGATTTTTCCTGAAAATCAAGGAAAAATTTTATTCTGAATTTAATCCAGCTTACTTCATGTGTATGCCAGTGTGGCACACAAGTCTTCACCCTCGACAGTCCCTACCTGGGTAACTTGCTTAACTACTCCCATAGCAAAGCATTGTTTTCCTTATACCTCGTTCAAGTTTCCCTTCCTGCAGCTTGTGTCCACTCCTTTTTACCCTTCATAGTGCACATCTGACAACAGTCTGGCTCTGCCTTCTCCATAACTACCCTGCAGGTAATTGAAGACAGTAATTAAATCCCTCCTCCACCTTCTCTTCTCCTGTTGCATGGAATTACTCCATCCCTGGTGTAAAACTAGATTTCTCCTTGTTAAATGTTGAAGGCTTCACACCACTGCCCTGTGACCCTGACATTTCACCCATCTCTACTTTCCCCACCAGCCCATATCTCACCAGCTTTGCTTATAAGCCTGCCGCGAGATTGTGCCAAAAGCCTCGCTAACCTCACAGGTAGTGACAACCCGCTGCTCTCCCATCCTCCACAGAACCTTTTCACCGTCGGAGGCAGACAAGTTGAGCAGTTGTGATTTGTCTTCATACATCTGTGCCGGATGTGCCCAAAGACTATTTTGTACTGCTTCTGCCTAGAAATGGTTTCTAGGAGACTGGCAGACAAGGGACAAATGTTTTTGCGTAATTCAACAGTCCCCATAAATTTTGCACTTTCTTTGTAACCTGTTGTGTTGCAAGCATGCGTTGACTCTAATGGCATGTGAACTTTCTTCACCTTTGCTATGCTGACCGATGGGCTTCTGTTCCTGGGATCTTCATTTTGTTCTTCTATTTTGAGCCTACCTCATCTAGCTGTTGCTGATTTTGCAGACAATACTAAACTGTTTTGGGGTACTTGGATGCTGCACTAATGGCAAGGAACCACAGAAAGACCCCCCCCCCAAACCCAATGGGAGGGAAAAAGGTGGCACATGAGCTCCAGCAGAGATCAATGTAAGGGGGTACATCTCCAGAAAAATATTTGAAACCATATCTTTCTATTTGTAAATTACAAAATCATTTTCAATGTATTCTCTTGAATTGGTTGTATTACCACAACGAAAGAAACGTTTCACCTGTTTACCTACCGTTGTCTTTGGTTATTCTTTGGCACCACACCAGTATGTACAACTTTGCCCATCCCGGGAGGAGCAAACATCCCGTTTGCTTTCAGGGTGGCAGCCTGGTTACCTTCTGCTCCAGCCCTGTGTATTGCTGATGGGAACAATTCCTTTAAACTACATCATTGTCCTCTTTCCCATGCTGTGCACAAACTCTGGTGCTGGCAGCCTCTTTAAAAACAACTTAACCCAGTGAAGTATTTGGAGGTTTTTGGTGGGTTGTCTTTTTTTGTCAAATGGCTGTCATTCATTATACTGTCTAGAGCGCATGAATATATAGATTTCTTTGCAGGAGTACTTTTTGGGGGTGGAGGGACTCTTCAGGGCAATCTCAGAAATTATGCAGAAACTGGTCACAGTTATTCTTCCATCTGTCAGTTACGTTCTTACATATGGTTGTAATTTGCAAAGTAAAATTCACCATTGACTTCATATGTCCGATTCTTGTGGAAGTTAATAACATTTGCTTATATTTCTTCAGCAGAACTTTATTAAATAAGATTTTCAGCTTAATTAAACCATTTCAGGATTTCGGCTTCCTGTCACCCGAAGATAAGTCTGAAGTGTAAAATGAGGTAATAGCCATAGAAATACAGAATATATTTATAGAGGTTTTTATAACTTCTGTATTGTTTTAATTTCAATTCTATTTTCTTTTATGATATACTTTAAAGGGGAAAAAAATGTAAGCAGCAGTTACTGGGAATTGTGAACCTGATACATTTAATAAAATATCAAATTGCAAGTTGTAAATGTATTACATATGGTAAAGAGTACAGTTAGGCCATGGTCATTCAAATGTCATAAAATTAAAATGTGCCCAGAGAACAACAAACTTTGAATATTGTACTGGGTTATTACAGATGTAAACTTAATCTCCAGAAAACAGATCTCAGAGAAAACTTAGGCTTTTCAGAAAGGTCTTACCTTTTCCTGAACATAAGGATGCATTGTTTAGAAGGCAAAGAAAGAGGGACGTACGCACCAGCAAAGGCAGGAATGATGATGCACTTTGTCTTCCTGAATAAAAGCCTTCAGTAAGAGCCTGCAAGAAGTGAATGCCTTGGTTAAGCAATGACATCTTTAATTTAAAAATAAATATATATATCTACAGAATTAGTTGTTGGAAGAGATTGGTTACCTCTTTCAGAGACTGTTTTTAAAAATATTTTCTTCAGTGGCAGAGCTTATTCACAGTCATATTCCTTCTCCCTACTTCATCTCAGTGCCCATTCCTGCCTCCATTTATGTGTCACTGACATATTGCCAGTGCAGAGATTTGTACACCTATAAAAAGACCTGAATTGAAAAGAAAAAAGCTATTACTTTTTTACGTTGGGTTATCTCAGTGATCCAGTTCCAGCGTGACCTCACAAACACATACCAGTAAAGGAGCCATAAACTCTGTCATACAGCTGGAACGGCTGGAAATGTAGGGATTTTCTTAAATGTATTGTAAACAACACAGTCTTTGTATTTGGTTCTCATCTCAGTCATGTTCCAGTTCCTATTATTTGTAGCAAGCTTTGATTGTTCTCTACATGCTCAGAACAAACAAGACCATTCTGACATGTATGCTTGCCAGTATTCTACATTTTTATAGGAATCTTCCTGTATTACCTTTCCAATACCCGTGCTGTGTACACCATGTCACGGTAACAACACGGCTCAGTGCACAACGAAACTGCGTTTTCCCCAAAGAAAGAGTTTTTGTGTGGAAGCCCAAGTGATTCCCCTCTCAGGCACCGGGCAGGTCAGACTGCACCGTTCACAGGAAGGGAAAGGTGTTACTGCTGGTGCACACAGCAAAGCGGTGAGGTTTACTGCAGGTTCAGCGTTCGTAAGACGGTTCGTCTTTGACTCGGAGCGATTCCTTGAATGCATTTCCCGCCGTTCTCAGTTTAAAGTACTTCTTTGGTTTGTGATAGTTACTTGCCTTACCTGCATCTTAGGGTACCAGAGGAGGGGATAAGGCAAACCGGAGACCCCAGAAACATGAGCTGCAGCGAAGAATGGAAGCTGCGTGGCTGGAAGGGAGAAGGGGCAGGAGGGACGATGGCAGTGCGCGCCGTGCTGTGGGAACGGAGAGGCAGCTCAGTCTTCCCGGTCCGTGGGCTCAGCCGCAGCAAGGAGAGGCGGCTGAGCTGGTGGCAGCCCCTCACCAAAGGCTGGCACAGCTGAACTCGGGCGCAGGCTCCTGAGGGACATCGTGAACGCCTTCCTCATGGGGAAAGGCCAGGGGAGGCGAGCATCCACCAGGGACAGGCTGGTCCAGCCATGGGGCGCGGGGTGCCTCCGAGCCGTGCCGATCCCCCCAGCCCCGGGAGCAGTGAGCTGCCCGTCCTTTAGTCACTTCTGCACGGAGGACCGAAATGGGGCTCACGGCCCATATAGGAGCTGAGGGAGTCTGATCCCTCTCCAGCAAAAGACCTGTATTTGCAACCACTGGTAAATCATCCGAACGCGAGACAAGGAAAAAAAATAGAGGAAATAATAATAACAACTTTTTTATTTCTTTATTTATATCTTCCTTAACTAACAAAAATAGTCGAAACTGACCATTGTAATTTGTAAAATTCTTCAGGGATGTCTCCTAAGGCAAATATAATATACAACTGAAATATCCTTCCATACAGATGCCAAAGATACACTTATTACCTCTAGTTATTTCCCACTCAGTTAATTCAGGATCCTTTTTTTTTTCTCTCCCATGTGAATTAATGCTCTGACTTTCAGGGATGGCTGTGCAAATGATCCTGATCAAAATCACAATCTGTTCGCTTCGCCAGGACACATCTCCTGAGCCTGTGAGATTCATGCCTCAAACTTCACATCTCAGATTCTATTTTTATCCTTTTTTTTTTTAAGGAAGCATTGCTCATCTTTTTCATTTATTCATGAAACGGCATCTTCTCCTGTCCTACAGTGCCACAGTTAGTTTCTGTCACATCAGTTAGCATACACCTCTTTAAAACACTGAATGCTTTGCGCTGCTCAGAAAGTGATCCCTCATTATCTTTTGCTAACGGGTTCGAGGGTTTGGACAGGACGCAGCATCTTTCATCAGCCCAGCTAAGGGTGGAAGCAAGCGGTGGTCGTGCAAGCCTCTTCAGGTCGGCAGCACGAGGAGCAAAGCCCTTCCACCCGTCACCCCTTGCTCGTGGGGACAGTGGCGCTGGGTTTATCCCCCCCTCGCTTTATCCCCCCCTCGCTTTATCACCCCCTCGCCTCACCTCCCGCGCACCCTTTTACAGCCCCGTTGTGCTGCCCGGGGTGTTCCCTGTTTTGTGCTGCCGGCGCTGGGCTCGGGGGGCTGGGGGGCTGCCCCGGCCGGGCGGGTGCCCCCCTGCCAGCCGTGGTCAGCCCCTTGCACCGTGCGGCATCCCGCTCTCCCAACCCTCTCCCAGACAGCCTGTGCCATCCCTGGAGCAACCGGGTCTGGAGAGACAGACGGTCTCAGCCGGCTGAAGGAGGGATAATCAAAGCTACCCTGTGATAAGAGATAAGAGAATGCTAATCCAGTGCTCCTCTCGGCTTTCTGTGCTGCAGTGCAAGCGGAATACGCTTGTAGGAGACGGTATGTTTTACAGGGCAAATTCAGCTCCTCGCAAAATAAAAATGCAAACCACTATGTGTAGTGTTACCATAGGCAGTAACTATTTTCCCAGGAAAGGTGGTTCCAGTAAAAATGTGTCTGGTGGAAGGCTTTTATGAATGAGCGATAATTCATCAGGACATGCCAATACAGTGTTTCTGACATATTCACACGTCCTAACGGAACTGTAGGCTCTGAAAATTCAGCTTTGCCTGGAGCTGCACAAAGTTGTCCTGTTATCCTTTATAAAACACACCAATTGCTGTGATATGATGATATGTGTATCATACTTTGGATATTTTGCCCACATCAAGATTTATTCATGTTCTTTTGCAATTCCACAAAAGCAATGCCCATGAAAAGTAATGAATTTCAGGTGTGTAACATCAGAGGTCTTCTGTGTAGTGCCCAGGTTTCCAAATTATTGAGAGAATCCTGAAAGCCAGTTGATTCAGACGTATCAGAAAATCCATCATTGCTTCAGCTAGGCTTTCTCTGTGAGCACTGGGCATTTCATTTGCCATCAGTGGATGTCCTATTATCTAAGAAATACTGTATTTTATGTCACCCTTGTCTAGGAAACATTTTCAGTAGTAGCCTATTAGCAAGACAAAAGTATGGCAGCATTACAGCCAGCCCGGGGCAGTCAAAGGACACAGATGGGACTGTGGTGAGTCCCCAGCACAAATGAGTGGAGACACCAGTGCCCCCCCCCCCCCCATCTTCCCTCAAATTGTCATCAGTCACAGGAGCAAGTTAGCTTCAATGGAGTGTACCTCCCAGAAAAAAGTACATCTCAGATCAAACATCAGGCTTGTGCTACATCAGAAGGGCTGTGGAATCCTTAAAATACGATTGAAGTTTTAAGATAGTTAGCAAAAGACTGACAGAGATTAATTAAATAAATACAAGTTTAATAAATTATTCTGTCCTGTAATAAAGGAGATTATGCTAGTTACTGCAACCCTACACCTAAATCCAAGGTATTTTTTCTATAGGTGTCTTCAGTTCTAATAAGAGCTTGGAAATTGATTTAAGCTATGCAATTAATTAGTTCTATTAATTCAGCTAGGTTACTCAAATTATATTTTACTCTAGGAATTATTGTAGGATATAGATCTAGGTCCTTATTTTCATTTTGAGCTTAGAAACAGATGAGTGGTAAATATTTCAGTTAATGTACTTAAGTAGTGAAGAGAGCTTGCAGACACAAGTACCGAATCTTTGAAATCATGGAACACCTGACAGAGACTCTTAAAAAGCTTCTTTGTCACTCCTACCTTATTCTTGGTTTTCCTAAACAGGTGGATATTACCCCAAATCAATAACAAGAGTTGCAAGGTCAGTAAAGACCAACTCAAATCTGGGTCTTAATTTCAGGGCCAATTTGCCTTACATCCCAGTAATCTGTTATTTGAGTTTTAGCAGATCTGACAGCTAATTAATTATAAAGGAAGTTTGGAGAGCGGACAGCAGCAGTGGCACAAGAGGATTCATCTTTTCTGTCAACTTACTAATGTGTACCTGTTCTCTTGGCTCAGAAAAGAATACTTCTAGTAAATCTTTGTCCATCTTCCATCTCCAGAAAGGAAATCAGACATGACATTAACAATTGCCTCTGTATTCTCCAGAAAATGTACTCTTAAACCCAAGACATAGAAATATACTAGCACTTCAGCATCACATATTTCTTTCCCACTCCATGGTTCACATTATATGAAAAATGTATAAATAATTTTCCAAGCAAATATGTAACCGGACAGTGTGTAAATAGGAAAGATACATGCACACCGTAAGGACAGAGGAGGAAACAGAGGTGTACCACTTCCAAAAGCTGCTGAGGTCAGAAAGCCACAGAATTAGCAGCAGTATAAATTTATGTGGTTTACACAAATTATTATAAACAAGTTTTGTGCATTGGGACAGGGCTCTTAGCAGCAACATGGCAATCGATAGAGCTATCGAAGCAGAATATTAACGTGGTGGCTGACCATATAACATACTTTAGCTCTCCAGGAAAATCCTGTAGGTATTTTCAGGCTCTGGAAAGCTGAATGGATGGAATATTTCACAGGTACTGTCAATGCCCGCTGCAGTCCCCAGCTTCTCATCTGTTTAGTTTCACTCTTGATGGTGGTGTGATTTACTGACCTCTTCCCGAGCAAGAAGGGAGCACAGCACTCGAGAGAACAGCACCGTGGCTTTCCACAAAAGGTGGGTCTGATTATTATCTGACTTCAAAGATTTCTGGTAAAATTCTGAAAAGTCTCTCACACTTTTCTTAAACTTTATTAAGGATAAATAAGAATACTGAGATTTCTTCTCATCTACCAAAAGGGTACATGGAATGCTGAGTTGTAAAAAAGTGCTGCAAAGGCTCCACCAAGTGAGAATTAAAAATAAAGGAACCAGGTACTTCCAAAGGTATGTGTTCCTGCTGTTAACACTTAACAGTGGCAGTGAGAACCATTTTCTGGACTTATTGCCCAGACTCTTAGCCTGTTCGCTTCGTTTGTATGCATTCCTAAATGGGAGGGAGGAAGGGAAAGCACCCTCAGCAGTGCAAGTTTGGGATGAAGAATTATCTTGCCTAGAACAGTCCATTATCTTCCCTAAGGCTTTTATGTGGCATCGGTAGTGCCCACAGAACAGCCCTGTGTCATTTCACATTCCCTGTATTGGTCTTTTTCCTTTCATCACATCCCACATAAATTTTCTTTCCAATCTTTTAATGTATTAGCTCAATAAAATTGCCTAGGAAGCATGTAACTATCTTCATTCATAATTCAGATGTTCTGACTGTTGGCAGGAAGAAGAGAGGCTCTGCTCGCTCCTTTTAGCCGGACCAACTACTGCCCATCACCACCCCTGTCGAAATCAAGTGGCAGAAGCACCTCTCGCAAGGCAGGCGTGTGGTTGCACTGTCAATACCCGCAGCCTCCGGAGGTCAGGGCACGCTGGTTTGTCAGAGCACTTACCCCATTAACGCGGAGAAGACCGCTTCCATTTCGTACTGCTGTTTCTGCACCCTCACTCACAGCCAACCGTGAGAGATTGCCAAAGAGCGAGGTGGGCTTCGCAAGCAATGGGGAAAGGAAGCAGAAGCACCAAAGTCAGCATCAAGGGAAAATCCTTCTGCTAGGTGAAGACGCAGTGAATTACTGATTCAGCAGACGCTACTGACCATGGGCGCAGGCCAGCCTAGGCAGCATTAAGTACATAATTCCAAAAATATTGTGTAGGGTAAGGCATTTCCCTTTCCCTCTGTTTTGCGTTAATATGAGTGGTGCTGAAATGCATTGCCTAGGTCTGACATGATCATTTTAAAAAATATGATGGGGGAAGGTTCTGAGAATCATGAGAACAGCAACAACAAAAAAAGAAAGAAAAATACACCTGACATGAAAGACTGCTTAGGAAGTCAACATTTTACTCACCAAAGAAAAGGTAAATGTCTATCGATCACAATTTCCAACTTTGAACAACAAATGGAACCTAACTTTGACAGAGGATTCTCCAACCTACTTAATAAAGCGCAAAAAGTATTCAGATGATAGGAAATAAAGCTAATTAAACCCTTGTTAAGAATAGTTTGGGGGTTGCAGGATTTCTTGCTTGTATATTAAAATAATGAGGAATAATATACAAAGAATTGTGATAAGTTAGCCATTACTGGAATTTTTAAAATCAAATGTGATTTTTTTTTTTTTTTGAAAGAAGTGCTCACCTTGAAACAGAACCGTGCTCAGAGAAGCCCTGCAGTCATAACTACATGGGAGGTAACGGTTCATGATCAAAACAGTCAAAAAATCCCTTTAGTATATGACTCCGGTGGTCTCAGCTACCCGGAAGCCACACTGGGATATGTTAAACTAGCTGAAATCCTCAGATCCTGGATGTGGCACCACCATACTTTTAATAGGTCTACACAGATAAGTAGGATTTGGGGAACCCAAGCAATGTTCGTCGTATCAGCTGCCAAAACCTAATATGTAAGGCCTCAGAGAAGCCAGCAGGTCCTGAGCTGTGGTGTCCTGAGAACTGGTCAGTCCTCTCGCGCTGGGTCCCCTTTTCATTTCAGTCTCAGAAACTGCCCTCAAGATCACAAAATTGCACAGAACTGTTTTCTGTGCAGGTCATTGCTTAGGTGCCAGAGGAGATTGTGTGATGGCAAACAAGAGATGTGTCCCATAAGACAGGCTCTTTTCTGATGGAAATTTGAGAACTTTTGCTAGGCTATTGTAATATCTCTCCCCCAGCCACTCTAAATTCTACTAATAGCCTGCAAATACCAGATAGGTTTCATTTAAATATATCACCAATGGTTTTTAAGGACTCTGATAACAACTTGGCAATACAAAATAAACCTGTATTTGATCTGCTTGACAATGTATTGGAAATCTTAAGTTGATCTTAATTCATCACAGCTATAAAGTACAGTATTTGTTACCTCTACGGATTGCTCTATGGAAATATCAAGTTCAGTTTCTATGACAACAAGAGTCATAAATGCCAAAATTCTTCATGTTCACTTTCTTTTTTCAGCTCGACAATGAGTCATTTCTTTTTCATTCTTCTAAATTAACCTTTTCCTTTCCCCTGGAAATTAATAATCCCGACGGTACGTGCCTTCCCTTCTGTATTCACAATGTCCAGTCGTTTCACTGCAGCCGAGCTATGTCTGGAGAATTTGAAAAAACTCGTTTCCTTTTCTCCAGGAATTCTCAGATCCTGGAAATGTGATGAAAGGTGGCAAAAGAAAGCCGAAGGGTAACCTTATGGAAGCAGGGTTCTTCCAACGGCCACATTCCAGTTGGGACTGCATGGTGGCAAGACGGGCACATGAGGGTGGCACCGGTGGCTGAGGGCATCCCATCTGTCCCAGTGTCAGAGGCAGCATCCGAGGCTTGCACAGGTCGAGCTCCTGCTTCTGCATGCCCACAGCTCAGGTGCATTGATAGACAGGATGGACATGATGGCAGGAGCTGCAGAGAGTTTTGCAGAAAAATATCAATTCATCATCTTTATCAGGAAAAAAAAAGAAAAAAAAAAGGCAGGACATATTTTTTGCAGCTCCTTGTCAGAGTATTGGAGTCAATAGCACTTTCAAGATCCACAGTTCCAGAACAGCAGCACTCTGGTGGTGGACTTAGGTTGTCTGACAAGGAACCAGGAGTCCAGAGGGTCAGAAATACATGGAAAAAATCCTTTATGAACAGTTTTTCCTGTGGTATAGCAGAAATTAAACTCTTTAGACAATCTCAACAGACCTGTAGTTTCAGTGAGTCTGAGTATCCGTCTCTTGTTTCAGTGTCCAGACGGTCTGGTGTCTCCAGCTCAGGTAAACTGGAGCATGTGTCACATAGGAAACTTCATACATCAGCATTTCCAGGACATTATATTCGAACTTCTGGTTCACAGTATGTTTTGGGAAACAACTCTATACAGTCAAATATGCTTGCTCAAATACAAGGGGAGATGTACCGTTGTTCTGAGCTGATATAGTCATTCTTATGCTGCTATGTAAATGATGCTTGTTTTGATTTGATCCAACATTTTCAAAACAAGAATTAATTTCTCATTAATGCCAAATCCTGTCTTCAAGTGTCACCAGTGACAAGTGGGGCTGCACGCTCCACTCCACGGGCCAAATGGACAGGAAGGCTCACCATCCGTATCCAATTGTCATCATAGCACCGAAAAGGTACCTGCCACCTGCCAAGGTGATCATCATCCTGAACTGCAGTGCAAGTAGCTCCTGCTGATGTCACTTAAAGCTGCAGTGGCTACAGGACAGAAGTGGGGAGGGGATGGAGAGCCACCACAGAGCCACAGACAGGGTGAATCTATGCCTTCCTGGGGAAGGACATCGTCATACAGGAGCCGTGACCAGTCATGGAGAAAAACATTTATCCACAGACCATTAAGGGCCCCCTTCCAGACCATTGGCATTTCTCGTGAAAGTTTGCGTGGCTCTGAAGGGGACACGGGAGGTATGAGCACATGGACGTGGATTAGGCGGATCAAGGTTAGAGTGGGCACAGTCCGGTCCGTGCTTCCCCCTTGGCTTTCGGGAGGTGTCCTGTGCTGCGAGTCCTTTTGCCGAGCTGGCTCCAGCCCCCAGCACATCCCCACCACGTCCTCCCCTTCTGCCGCCTTCTGCGCTCCCAGGGAAGCTCACTGGTGCTGGAACAGCAAAACCCATTTCCATCTTAATTATACAAAAAGGCTATGCAAAGTACTGCAGCCACACAGCTTATGAGAATACACAGGACATATATTACATAAGCAGTGGCAGAACAGGGTCCCTTATTGTTTCTGCAGGTTGTAAATTACAGAAATCATTTTACAATTCCTCTTGTATGTCATTTTTTCTCTCTTTTCTACAGTCCTGTCTCATTGCAGTTCTTCTGTGTGCTACAAAGACATTCTGAGAATAACTATAGTATTTCCCTGACTTTGAGCAGAATACATTGAGATGGGAACTCATGAAAATTACTCTCTGTACAAGAGAGTTTTGTGATGCAAATGGACCTTAGCGTGGCACTAGCTCCTTTTTCCTCCAGAAAGGAGCCGTACTTTTAACAAGATCCATTATCCAGATGCTATGTATGGTGGAAGGTCTGATGACATTCAGTGCTCATGACTGAAGTAGGACGATGCTGTGGCTTGTAACACAGCACTTCCATTGCACAGGGCTTTTTTTCTTCTTTTGCATCTGTTTTAGACTTAAGGCCAGAGAGGCATTACTGCCCTAACTGTGCTTCCATCAGAACAAA
This sequence comes from Leptodon cayanensis, assembly GCA_027564655.1. Taxonomy (NCBI): domain Eukaryota; kingdom Metazoa; phylum Chordata; class Aves; order Accipitriformes; family Accipitridae; genus Leptodon; species Leptodon cayanensis. The sequence continues at coordinate 22,336,364 of JANXJC010000042.1, read as the reverse complement.
GAAGGTTTTAATCTGACTTTTGTGGGAAAATCAGGCCAGTGCTGGGCACAAATGAAAATCCTCTCTGCTCTGTCATTTCTCCATGACAGACTCTGTACTATGAATCTGTAGGTAATAAAGGTAGCTGGTTGCACACCAGCTATGCAAAGTGTGGCACATTGCGCTGCTCTGCCTGTTTATGTGACTCTGTAGAGAATATTTCAGTCCCATGTGGCAGTTTACAGAGGATGGCATCATCATCAGATGTATACGCAACCAGGCAGAGTTGAGGAGCTTGTGCGACATTAACTTTGATATTTGTTGGCTCCTGAGCTTGAATATGCAATATGAATATTCATTCAGGAACAGCTCTCTGGGTAAGGCCAATGTATTAGCTGTCAAAACATAGCATGTATCAAACTTTAAAGAGGTTATACAGGAGTGGTATCAACGGAAGAAGTAAAATGTAGAATATAATTAAATCTCTTGTAAAAACCCATCTGTAACCTAAGTAAGGCTTCTTTCATAGGAAGCTCAAACACAAAGATGTTCATGTCAGGCTTTGCTGTAGCGGTACCAGAAGCGCTCCCACCGACCTGTAAAGGTTGCTGCAGCGTAGCCACCCCACCGCTCACCCTGTTTTCGGTGCACTGAGCAGCGCGGGCACCTCTGAAAGTGCTGACTGAACAGCAAGACGCTCTGCGTACCAAACCCCATGGCGCATGCACATGCAGAGTCGTCGTCACCTTGAAATGTCTCCCAGACCACAGCAAGTGGTGCATGAGGTAGTGAATTGATCCTGGAACTTGGTGCATGGAGTACTGAATTAATCCTGGTGCTCATTTTCTTCTCTGAAACTTTTTTATTGTGCCATTTCATTTTCATCTTTTAGCTGACCATCCTTTCCCAGCACTTGCTGTGGAAATATTTCTTCCCTTCCTGATCTGCTACCTGCATCAGTGTCTCCTGGGCCACAGGATCATGAACACAATGGAGAGGAACATTTCACTGTTCTGTTTTTTAAGTGAAAATATAAGACGCTTGACTTTTTGCCAGTAGTTCTATTGTTAATTGTGGAAACTCAGAAAAAAATGTTAATGTTGTTTATATTGCGATTTACATCCTTGCCCTTTCTTTGCACTGTTATGATCCACTGAAGTAATTTAATTTGAAGCCTAACAATTGTATTTTTAAAAATTTCTTATTTCCTTACTGCATTGAATATCCCAGGTAGATGAGTTTGGGAATTAATTAGTGCATGAAGCTAAGTTCAGCCATAATATGGCAAGCCTTTGAATCCAAATTATTCTGTTTTAAAAATTACATCTGGTAATATTTCACCGTACAACAGCTCCAACACAGTTTACCCCTGACGTGCTCCATGTTTCCATGAGGAAACCTGGGCTGGAAGCAGAAGGTTTTCAAGGCAATGGCAGGGAGATGTGAGAAGTTCTTGTCACAGCACAGGGAAGACTGGTTTTTGAGACAGACTGATCAGCTAAAGACAGCAGTTATACAATGTGAAGGCTGTCAATACCAGAGGACTGGATTTAATGGTCCTCATTTTGATGCTTTGAACCAAGTTTGTCTGCCTAGAAAAGTCCAGTACATAGGAACTGTTTTTACATTTTAGTGTTTTAGTCCAATTTGGGCTGAAACCTGAATTGGCTTTTTTCTCCCCCACGTTAAATCAGCTCCAGTTTGCATTTATACTTTCACTAAAACTTCTGCTTCTTCCAAGGTCTGGTACACAACGTCTTCTCATAAAAATCCTCATCTAACATCAACTAAAATTCTCATCCATGGTATTTATGCTCATGAAACACTCCTTTTTTGAATACCTCCAGTAAGTGATGCTAGACTTTAATATCTGGTAGGATTTTTATCCCATTGTATTTCTTTTTCCTATCTGAAGACTATAATTTGTTTATATTGCTTTGCAATTCCACTTCTCAGTATTACTTGCCAGGCATTATCATATCTTTGCTTCCTAATTTTAATAGTTTGTCACTAATTTACAATATCAGTGATCTATGTAGTCTAAATCCACAATCAACTTTATTCAGAACACTTCAGTCTTTCTCTTTACGGTAATAGGAAAAAGAGATGAGCGCAAGGGCAGGGAAATGATGTGTTCACATTTATTCCGCTTCTCCATCACTCTGGTTTCCAACAGCCCGGCCTGCTCCTGAAATGAAGGTCAGGCAGGAAGATTCTCTGCAAGTCCGGCTTGTCAGGAATTGAGCGGCCCTTTTCTTCATCCACTCCTTTAAAATGACCATCTAGCTCTCATTTTGTATCTCTGCAGAATCCCACTGTCTTGAAGATAAAGTTCACCTAATCCTTCCAAACCCACTCCTATTTACCCTCTCCGGCCGTTGCTGTTGCTCACTAAGCCATGGCCGTTCCCTGGCCGTGACGAGAGCCTCGCGCGGTGCTGCCTCAGTAAGTGCATCGCCTCCCATCGCAGCTCCTCTGGAGGCAGGCGGAACGAAGGAGCTTGTAATCAGGAGAGTCGTCCGCAAAACCGGACTTCCCTCACTCACCCGAAGACGTCTCTGCCAGAATTCGGCTTCAGCAGCAACAGCTTCGAGCGGTAGGGTAGAGGGATACGCAAGAAAGTCTGCCTTTTACTTGCCCAGGAGCAAAAGGGTACAGCCCAGTAAATGCAATTTTTGGCATTGCTAACAAAACCCCTTCAGCTTTGTACTGACCTGGCAGTGTTAAGATTTGTTTGTCTTGTCCTGAGCTGCTTTCAGCTGTGACAGCAGTTGTGTAACAGTCAGGTGGCTGCTGCCTAACTTATTTTAGATTAGCTCTGTAAATAGTGCACATGGCAACACCTAACAAACCTGCACAGTCACTATTAACAATCTTTAGCTCTTTATACTGACCAGCTGGGAGAGGATGTTGTGTGCTTTAACTAATAGCTAATGGGGGAAGAAAGTCATGCTTTAGCTGGGTCCCAGTGAGGAAAGAGTATGCTAACACACCGTCTTATAAAATGTATAGAAATAAGCCCAAGCTGGTGTAAGGCTGAAGAGGAAGAAATCCCTGGTAGCAAACACATGCCTTCCAGGGAAGAAAGCTAATGCATGAATGTCCCTATGGGACAGACATTTTAAAATGCTCGATTTTCATTAAAATAACCTTTTCAATTAACCAAAAGGAATTATTAATATTCATACCTATTATCAAGACCCTATTTTGTATCCATCAAGCCAACAACATGAACCATAATTGAAAAAATCAGTGCACTTTATTTCTGGGACTCTCTGTCTGGATCCAGAGGTTCAGCTGAACGGTGATCATTTCAGTAAAATGAAAGGTGGAGACCAGGTCAGTAAGCCCAAAGTCCAGTCTCTCATATACTCCAAGTCACCTGTTTTTTAGAATCACAGAATAGTTTGGGTTGGAAGGGACATTTAAAGATCATCTTGTCCAACCCCTCCCTGCCATGAGCAGGGACATCTTCAACTAGACCAGGTTGCTCAGAGCCCCGTCCAACCTGGCCTTGGATGTGTCCGGGGATGGGGCATTGACCACCTCTCTGGGCAACCGGGGCCAGGGCCCCACCACCCTCACTGTAAAAAACTTCTTCCTTCTAGTCTAAATCTACCCTCTTGTAGTTTAAAACCATTACCCCTTGTCCTGTCACAACAGGCCCTGGTAAAAAGTCTGTCCCCATCTTTCTTCTAAGCCC
>JANXJC010000042.1:22320694-22332582 GCA_027564655.1 Leptodon cayanensis | reverse complement strand
AACCGTACCACTCAGCTTGGTGTCATCAGCAAGCTTGCAGAGGGTGCACTCGATCCCACTGTCCATGTCATTGATGAAGACATTAGACAGTACTGGCATAATTTTGGCATAATGCAATGTATTTGACAGGAGGGACTCTCCACCATCTGCACAAGGCTACCTCCAAACCTGGTGATACTCTTGTACTATTGACATCTGTGCTCGAAGGGCTTCTTTAAGAGATCACGGTGATTTTATTTAGTATAGTAGGAAGAGGGGCACTATATTTTTTCAGCTTTCTTATTTCAGCTTTTTCAAAAGAAGTCACATTGTACACAGAGATGATTTTACCTCACAATTTCTTATCATTGGTAAAATGCAAAAAAGATAATGAAAAAAATATGAGTGGAAAAGGAACCAGGTTATGCCTACAGATGATGGCTATAGCCAATAGTTGCCAATGGAGATTGATGTGAACAGATATAAAATAAAGTGCAAAGCTGGGAGATGTGTCCAAGCAATAACCACCTAGGTTACTGAACAGAAAAAGATCTAATACATGCGTTGATTTTAGCAATGTTTTCCTCTAGTGGTAGGGGTTGGCAGTGATGAAACTGTCAGCCAAAATGTTAGGCTTAAGTTATAATTCAAGGAGGGTGACAAGGAGGACCTTTCCCAGCAGTAGTGATGGTGTCTCATGGCTGCAGGTAAGGTCTCCGCTGCTGTTTTAGGCATCAGGCTTCCAGCAGGACATGAGGCAGCTGCAAAGGGCCAGGAGGCGCAACAAGAGTCGTCAGAGCTCTAAAAGTTAACATCACTGAGGAAGGATGGAAAAAATTAGAATTATTCAACCAAAAGAAAAGACTGAAGGGAAAGTGATAACTGCAAATAAGTAAAAGCCTGATGCAAAGAGAAAGGGAATTCGTGATGCTGGGCGCCACCATGGAGGAGAATGAGGCATTCCATTACCACAAGGCAGAAGCAAGTGAGACGTGGTAAAACCCTTCTGGTGATGTGGACAGAGGTCCTAAGGTCCCCGTTGCTGGAAGGATTTGAGTCCAGGTTTCAGCAGGTTTCTATCACTCAGGAAGATGTGCGTGAATCTGAGCACATTTTGGGACAGCAGAGGGGACAGGTCATCCTTTGGATTTCCTTCCACCCTTATTTTTCTGTGTGTTCTAAAGTAGGAGAGGAAAGACCCAAGGTAGCACGAGGCATTAAATAATTCTTATTTATGAATTGGATTATGGTATCAACTGAATATGTCAGCCCAGGTTTGGGATTATGGTACCATAAAATTTATTTATTTACACACATAAACTGAGGATATGTCATTCCTCAAAAATTTTTACAAGCTAAGTAAAAGCAGTGATGAGGCAACTAGACTGAATTTAATGATACAATCATTTTGTCAAACTTTGTACAGGCTATATTTCTCAGTCCTTAAAACAAGCTTATCTCTTTAAGTTATAGCTCCCAAACACTTAACACACAGGCCAATGTGGGGATGACATGTACATTAGTCTGGGTGTTACTTTCAGTCTCAGAAGGGGTCCAAGCTGCACTTCTAAAATCTGTGCAAAAGCAGGATCTAACCAAGTGAGAATAAAAAGAAACACTGGTGTGTGAAAACAAAGGTGATGTGTTTCATTTAAATGTTATTTAAATTAAAAACAAAATGCACATACAAATACAGCCATCAAGACAAATTAGGTATTAAACTTTTGCTACGTTTCGCTACATTTTTGGTACATTCACAAGATTCAGTGGAAAGTTGTACACAGAGCTGTGATGATGATTACCGCTAGCCGCCCACCTTGCCCTCTGCATAAAAGCACATTGGCATTAAAATTTTAGGACATTCCCAGCACAAAACTCCGCGGTATAAAGCTACAGGGCACTGCAGGGACCTGCTGGTCCTGTCTACTGCCAATTCGGGTCCAACCCAGCCCTGGCTCTCAGGGCAGACGAGAAGCCCATGCCCATGCCCATGCCCTCGCATCCCCGAGGGCGATGCACCTTCTTCCTGCAGCCGCTCCAGCAGCACCTTCGCCCAGTCTGCGTCACCCCATGGAAACTGGGGCAGCTCTGCCATGAACTGTGATGTGCTTTGCTTTGATGAGGAGGGGGTGCCAGGCCTTATGCAATGCCACTCACTAAGGGCGTCTGCAGAAAAAAAGTTCTGCCTAAATATTTGCTGGAAGTAAAACATGTTCACACCTTGTCACATCTAATGAGCTGTAGGGACTTAGATAAAGGGGGCTGGTTTAATTTTTCCTGACAACATAGGAACAGCAATTGCAAATACCTGTTCAAGGTACTCAAAATGATTAATGTCACCATTTAAGATTGATTCTACAAAGCTGCATTAAAATAAACATGGCTTTTCAAATACTGGGCTCTGTCATGACCTGGAGTGGCTGGCCTTGGTTGCGTGCTGGTGTATCCCTCTGTAAAGTGGCTGATGGAAAAGAACTGAGGCACCAGGAGATTAGTCAGGGTATCATTTCTTATACACGAGCACTTCTGAAACAGTGCACCTTGCTCTCTCTGCCTTTTTCGGTGGTGGGTGGAGCTGGAAGATGCATGCATGTCTGAAAACACCTGGTAATAAAGGTATTTTTTTTTTAGTTTCCCTTATGCTACCAGTATACTATGTCCATAAGAAATCTTAAAAAAAAAAAGTTATCACAAAGTGCTTGGGAAAAAAATGAACCAGGTCTGGCTTTTTGTGTGGAGCACTGTAGGCAGGAAACCTCACCGACGGACATTGAGCCCACAAGCAGGTCCCAGAGAGCAGGGCTTGGCAGGAGCAATCAGCAGGTGTTTGCTGGGCTACGGGAGCGAGTGGTCTTCACTGCGCAGAGCTGCTGACTTTCGTAAGACATATATCAGATTAAAAGGCAGAGATATAGGCCTATAGTGGCAACTTATTAAATTGAAGTAGACAACTTTCAAATATTAAAAAAATCCTGCCTGGATTTTTCTCATTTTTCACCTGAAGGAAATGCTCTCCAGTCCACAGAAATAGGGAATTGGGGACCTGGGGAGCTATTTATTCGTGTGTGGGCAACCCAGAGACAGGAGATAAAAGGCTGAAGTACCAACCGATGACGGGGCAACTGGTCCTACAATAAGGCAGCTTCCACTAATGGTGGAATCTGGAAAGGAGAAGCAGCACTTCAGAACCAATAACAAAATTGAACTCCAGTGAAACCCTGGAGGAAAGGGCTGGCTTGGCAGTGACAACAGAGAAGGAAAAGGCTGGATACACATTGATGTTGAAACCTGAACAGAGCCTTTTCCCAAAAGCACTACCTACCAGCCGGCTTCACTCTCAGCATCTCTGCAGTCTGCGCAGGGCACCAAATGCTCGGGTTAGACGCCAGACAAAGGCTGCCTTAAATTCAAGTACTTCATGGGTATTTCCATAGAGCAGCATCTGATGTTCTACATATACACAGGAGATACTTCAGGAAATTTGGTTCAGTTGAAGGGGTATTTTTAGTGCACGGATGACCCAGAGAAAAGCATGACAAGACTAACAGCACTATTGACAAAGAACAGCTGAGTCAGGGCGGTATGCACCTCTTCAGTCACATCCTGAGTACAAGGACAGCAGCAGGGGCAAGCCACGTAAAATAATTAAGTCTGAGATAGGAAATGTAAAATGAAAAATACTTCATCCAAAGAAGTGAAATCAGATTTTGATTTTTACAGGGCACAAGGCCTTGTTCTTCATCTTTTAATGTAGATTTATTCTGGCGAAGAAAAAAGAGTCTGATAGGATGACACAGTACTTTAAATTATACATTGCCTCACATGCCCCTCTCATGCATGTGCTGTGTGCATACGGCACAGGATATATTTAACACAATACTGTTACTTGATGCTTTCAAACATCTGAATTCCAAATCTTGCTGTGGCTGAAGTGTTAATTGCTGCAGCTGAAGAATATTTTCTGTTGATGTGTTGCAGCAGCCAGTGTGCAGGAGAATTTTTACACTAAAGGGAACCATGTGAATTAAAATTTGATTTTTGACTTGTTTGTGAAGTGTTTGATGTTCAAGATTTATTTTTTTTTAATGTTAACTTCATCTCCTCTGCCCTGTGACCAGAGTTTGGAGCGATGCAACGTGCCCTGAATGAGCTCAGGCTGGTGCAGAACAGCCCGTCTGTTTAAGCAACTCCACAAGCTTTTCTCTTTCCTGGCTCCTCACCCAGTGAGCCCAGTTCAAAGTGTCTGGCCTGACTGGGCCAACAGCAGCTGTGCCTTTGGCCACTTTTTGAAAGGACAAAAGCACCCAAAGCGAGACCGAAGCAACTGACCGTCCCAAATCACGTGTTGATGCTCTAGATGCAAACTTCATGGAGAAACCCTGTCCAAGGACAGCATGTTGATAAAACACAGACAGGAGGTTTAATAAAAGATCTTTACAATAGAAAGCTGCAGTAAGCTTGTCGTCCCCCCCCCAGTTATCTGGAATAATCAAATATATTTAATAAAAATATTCTAGCAACTTCAAAGAAATGTGGCAGTCATAGTCAGGCATGAACAGGGTTGTTACACTTTTTCTAAGATGTTTAACTTACTAGAAAAGGCACTTTAGCATGAAAGTCACTCCATCTCTGCTGATGAGCCACAGACAACCTTGAGACAGAAAGAAGTGCTGAGTTTTAGCGCTACCAGCTCAGAAAACCGAGTCTGCTGATTTCCGTTCCCGAGGAGGGGCTGACTAGGCCAGCAGGGGTGAGCAGTCCACTGCACCTCAGCAGTGAAGCTGCACCTTGAAGCTCCCGTCCTGGTTCTCATTTCCATGAAAATCCACAAGGACAACCCTTCATTTAACACATGAGTAACCCTCGTTGGCAGTGAGCTCTATCAAATCTGCCGCCGGCGATCAATGGAGGAGTGCGACCGCCCCAGAAGCGGGGCTGGGAGTGCAGGGCACAAGCCCGGAGCTGGGAGCTGGCCCTTGGACACATCTCCTGCGTCCCGCTGACTGCCAGGCAAGACCCCTCTCCTTCTGGCCGGCCCTCGCTCCTGCTCGGCTTGGCCCCCGCTTCGTAGGGAACGTGACCTCCGCAGCAAACACAGGCTGTGAATATCTCCTGTCCTCCACCCTTGCTTAGGAACAGCATCAGATGTGCAATTTGGGGTTGATTAATAGCTCAGGAAGGAGACGTATGGACCTTGCCAGAAGTCTTTCTACCCATCCATCTGCCGTGCCAGGAACCTACAGAAAAAAATGTGGTTTAATAGAGCGTTTATACCCCCGTTATGCAAAACACTGCACTCACAGAGTTAGAGGCAAAGAGCTGGATGTCCCGCGCATGCCCAGCCGCAGTCCTCGGGGCAGAGGGAAGAGCAGGGGACGGTGGCACAGGGACAGTACATCCCCGTCGCCGTCCACGCAGGATGGGACGTGGCCCATTGCCCCTCACGTCTCCTTGGTCGCAGCTCCCGGGATAGCGTCCCCCCTCCTCGCGCGGCTCTCGGTCCCGCTCCTCACCAGCCCCAAGCCCCGGGCTGAGCCTTGAGACCCTGCTGCCCCCCCCACCCCGGCTGCACCACCCCCCGCTTGGCTCTGCTTAAGCAAAGCCTGTGGGACGTGATGCTGGGGAGGGGACAAGGGAGCTGTTCAAATGACAGAGCTTCCCCCAGGCTTCTTCCTGCAGTCGTTGGTGTGGGAGCAATAAACCCCCGTTATTTCTGCAGTGAGGAATGGGCGGCAGCTATTAAAGGGACACCCAGAGCTTTATTCGATGCAGAGTGACACCAACAGGCGCATGGAAAATACTAATCCGCCATAACAAGAAGAGGTCGTGCTCCGCAGACGTCTTATTCTCAGTGCCTGGATGCTCTCGTTAGCACATTCCGCACACTCGCCCCGTGGTGCACGCTCCTGTGAACCAAAATGCTAGCAGAAACTTGAAATTAATACTTGCAAGTTGTATTGCATTTTTGCTGTACATAAAGGTGTTTATTTTCCTTCAGTTGTAAAGAAATTTGAACAAATAATTTAGGAAAAAAAAATCACTGTTTTTCATTCTTTTAGAAAGGGAAGAGGTTCAACCAAGCAGCAGCAAGGAAAGGCAATAATTCAATGCTGACATCCTGAGGGACTCCCAAGAGAGCAGAAACAATTCTTTCTCTGCTCTGGAGATACCTCTTTTTTTCAGTCATTGGACTCAGGCCCTTAAGGGGAAGATATTCGGTATATCAGAGACTTCAGTCCTTTGTCCATGGGTGATTTTTTCACTCCTCTTTTAAAAGCTTTTTAAAAAAAGAACACTTCTCTGCCTGTGATTTTCGGTACACAGTCTCAGGGGAGTGGTATTGCTCCAGGGATGATATTTTTGTGTGCTCCAAACCCCACAATACGATGCTTGGTTTTGCCTTATTTGCATGTTATAAAGGTGCTGTTGAGTGGGGAATTTAGTGCTCCAACTCCATCCTTTGCGTTTTCCTATCTTCTGTGCACACATGCAGTAATTTGTACTCTAAGAGATGTGCAGTGACCTCTTTTTTTCAATGCAAGAAATGTTTTCATTAAAAATAAAATAGCAGATACATCAGGACATTTCCTCTTGTAAAGCCTCATGTTCTGAATATAAAATAGGAATAGCCAATCTCTACAATGTTTTCTTATCACGCTATGGAGCTAAAAAGGAGAGAGAGCAAGTGAGAGAGAGGGAGATCGGGCTGTTGCATAACACAGATAAAACAAACTCTATAGGCAGCTCTACAGCTTCCATAAATAGTTAATTAGTAGTAATAGAAACACCACCACCAGTAAAATCTTCAAATGGCATTCTTTGTTTCAACATAGTATTGAAACAATTCAAGGAACGACTCCGGCTTTCCAAGAGCTTGCGGTCACAGCAGAGAACGGCGCGGCACAGCCAAGGCTGCCCGTGCTCACCTACCTGGGACCAGCCGCATTCGTCCCCCCCCTCGCCTCGGCTGCCGGCTGCCCTCGGCTTCAAGGAGCGCGCGGAGCTCCGGCACGCCTGTTGCTCTCCGCAGGACTAGTGCGCTGCCATCGCCCCCACAAATGCAGAGACGAGATAGGACAATTTATTAAATAAAGAGCCTTTACTCTGAGTGTGCAAGAGGCAGGAAATCCGTTCGAAGGTGCTGATGCGAAGCAGCTCGCAGGCAGCGTTTGCAGGACAGGGGGACTGGGACTTGGCTCAGTGCTTGCTTTAAATACATGACTTATTCCACTGAGGCCCAACAGCGATACATATATGCCTGAAGTGAAGTATTTTTTTATAATATATACCGAATCAGGACCTGCATATAATTTAGGAACACAACGCTCCATTTTTATAGCTATTCACTGCGGGCCTTACACTACGTTCCTTTTTAGCCGAAGGTATGTAGTCTCATTGGCACTGTGAATATTTATAACTGTGAATTTAAATGATCTCTTTCTCAGTAAAGAAGCTTAATAGTCTAAGGCTGGTTAAATCATTTGCTGGAAAATATTCACAATGTGAACACAAAATAGGAGCAAAAACTATCAAAACAAATTCATGGAGACATTCAAAAGAGCACATAGAGCATACATATCAGTTCATTTGATCAGCTATTGTCTTACTGGTGTACTGACTAAAGCAGCATTCAGAAGGCATGAAAATTAGTTATTTCCACCATCTTGAGGACACAACATTAGTATGCTGACACTAAACTCGTGGCTTCTGTAACTAACATGCCTTGCTGGTTACAAAGTGCGTTTGAAATATTCTGAAACGTTAGAGTCGGCTGAATTATCAAAAAACAGAATTGTTAATATTTTTACAAATAGAAGCTGTCAGGTTTGTTCAAGGCAATTCACAAATTCATACCACTCTTTATCTGACAGAATTCAGATCACTACCAAATAATGGCCATAATAGCTCACGAGTCCCAGAATTTTCCATTAATTTAGGATAAAAAATAATTCAGCTGAAAAGTCATACTGCTAATTACTCTGATTTAAAGAGCATTTCAGTTACCTAATTGAAGAATAGAAACAGTGCACTCAATTTAGGTGGTCAGTCACAGTTCAGAAATAATGAATAGTAAATGATTAATACACAGCACAGAAACAGTCATAATCTGAAAATTATTCCTTTGAATAAACTAGTGGCTAGTTTGCAACAATGGATACTTGCAATCAATTAAAGGAGCTGTCTGCAGACTTCACATTGGAATAATGCTCCCATGGAAAGCATGGTTTCACACAACATTTTACCCAAAATGGTTTCTGTTCCCCGGGAAGGTCACACAGATGTCTTATTGCAGGCTTCTTCACCCCAAATCCATGTGTTTAACTTTTTTTTTTTTTTTTTAATTGACAGGAGGCAATTTATCTCGGATCAGCTAGCTAAACTTTTAGTAGCATTTCCCTATCTAATTACTGTCTTGGTGCTGTTGCGCCAATGCAGGGTGGGTGCCAGGCCGAGGATGCATCCAGGGGATGCCAAAGACGTGATGGGAGCTGAGGAGATCCAGGCTGGGAAGGTGTCCGGCAAGAGGTCTCCTGGAGAGAGGTGACAGCCAGAAACAGAATCCAAATTATGAGGGAAATACTGCGACGAGCAGAGCAGCGGGGGCAGTTTCTCCCTACTCAGTGGCTGCGCTTTGACTTGATCTGGGAAAGGGAAACTCCTCTCTCCTGGGCAAAGAGACTGATGCTGCTTTTCTGAAGCATTTCGTGCCAGCGTGCCTCTGGAATACTGCAATGCCATCGCTGTGTTGTAAGATGGTATTTTGCTTTCTAACAGAGAGAAACCTGGATTATTATGGCCACATTTTGCCATATGGCATCCTGAACTGGCCTGTGGAAAGAGGGGTCTAAATATCCACTTCAGTTCAATTGCTGGGGAGGGAGATTTGTGTCCCTGAATGCAGGCGTTTGTGTTTGTGTGGTGTAATTCATGGCATCACATCTGGACTAGGGCATGGAAACCGCTCGATGCCAAACGCGAGTTCAGGCAGATGGATCTGCCAGCCGGCAGCGTCCTGCCCCTGTGGCAGCAGCGGTTACGGGGGGGGTCTTTTTTGTCCTTTGAGCTTCGTGGAAGTTGAAGCGTAGATACTCCAGCTTGCACAAAAAGCAACATTCAACTCAGACGGTCTGCTCCAACTTTACAGATTTTTGGAGAAGAAATATGCTTTTATGCTAAAATAAAAACCTGCTGCAAGCAGGAGAGGAGGGTGGCTGAGGACTGGTAAAATGGACATGTCTTCCCCCGGGCTGGTGAGCAGGGACCTCCCTCCCAGCGGAGATGCTCAGGCAGTCCTGCGAGCCCTCGTGTGCTGGGCTGGTATCTGGGACCATGCACGAGGACGCCCCTGACTCAGGCAGGAGCTGAGGAGACACTTTTTGTATCTTATGTCCAAATGACAAAATGACCTGCTATAAAATAGGTCAAATAAGCATCGGGCCATTTCCACACAGCCCTGGCTGGTCCCACCTGGCCCACCCTGCACAGACAGTCCCACCCCCCCGCGATGGAACACCTTCCCACGAGGTTTCCTCCGTCCCCAGCCAAACCATCCACGAGCCAGGTCACCCACGGTGGCACTCCTGCGGCTGTGAGCCCCAGAGCGGCACTTCCAGGGCTCCCCAGCTCCTGGCTGGGGGCACAAATGCAGGGGAAGCCCAGCCGGAGCCCACCGCATCATGAGAGACCCCCTGTGCCCCCCAGTCCCCAATGTCCGGGTCACCTCCAGCCTCAGCCGGCAGCAGAGAAGCAGCAGCATCGCACAGCAGCTGCCGTGGGCACGCTGCAGCGTGCTTAATTTTGGAAAGACGGCATGCCCGTGTTTCTAAAACAGCTCTTTTTTCCAGGTAGCGTCTGCAAAGGGCTGTTTACACAGGCACATGCATCGACGGGATGGGGCTACGGCCACCCTGACGCCTCCCGTGGCCTGGCAGGGTGAGAGCTGGGCTGCAGAGAGGAGGCAAGGGCGAAGGAGCCCGAGCTGCTCCCCGCAACCCCCTGCAGCCCCCTCCCAAGGGGCTCGGCGTCCTCTGCGGGGGGAGCCCAGGGCTGCTCTGGGCTCAACCGCCGAGAAAAGCACAGAGCGGTGAGAAAGAGCTGCAAGAGAGCCTGCCAGCGAGGTGAGGAAAGTGAAATTACAAAGATCGCAACCGCTGGCGAGCAGTTCCAATTGCTTAGCATCAAAATTGAAATAAATGCGGTGTTTATTTGGCATATGTACCAGCTGGTGGCTCATGGGTACTTGTGTGCATGCTAAAATGCACCGCGTGTGCTGGAGGAGCAGCCCTTCCCAGGGCAGAGCCAGCCGGGGCCGTGGGTCTCGGCAGCTCGGATACACACCGCTGCTCCCGAGGAGGGGCTGTGGCTGACCCAGCACTCAAAATACCACGAGAAAGAAACACAGAAGTGATCTATCTATCGTGTCATTTTGTAATTGCTAATTTAATTATTTCTGTTCCATATTGACTCTGTTCTTAATGTGGTTTAATTAGATTATTTCATTATTAAAAGGACAGAATGTAAACAAAATGCACTCAAACCCCTTCTTTTCCCATCGGTTTGCATTTCCATTTTCCAGTCTAAACGTAAAAAAACCCCAAACCACTGCCTTTGCTGTCTGTGCTGTGTATGGGGTCTCCTGAACTGGCAGGCCAGAAAACCTTCTTTGAATGTAAAAATATAAAATGGTGAAAACTGGAAAGAAGGCTGCAAAGCTATCAGAGAGGGCTGCTGTTATTCACTAGGCGACTATTTGTTTTCATATAAACCAACACTTTTAAAAAGAATGAAAAAAACAAAAGTAAGGACTACTTTCTAACTCTGCTGGAAGTGATAAGTTTTCAAAATGCCAGATATGTTAAGGGAAAGAGCTCTAGGGAAGTGAGAGGAACGTACGCGCTTAAGCCACAAAATACCTTTTCCTACAAGCGCTGTAAAATGCTGGGAAGTAATCAGTTTGTCATAATTAATATACTTAAAGCTATAAACCTTTCAGAAAGTGTGAATTGCTGTTTAACTCCAAATCCCATTTAGCTGTTACATTAGCAGACTCCTGAACGCCAAAGTCACGCAAAGTGCATCTGAAAAAATTACCCGGAATTAAACTGAGGAGGTTGCTCCCCGCCAGCCCCCAGCCCCGGCAGACTGCCGCACCATCCCACCCGGACCCCCATGCTCCCCGTCTGGGTCGAGAGCTGCCCTGGGCTGCGTGGCAGAGGGGGCTCCGAGACATGCTCAGTGCCTTGGAAGGATGAGCACGGTGCACAGCCGCTTTTTTTAGGAAAGCTTAGTGTCAGTCCTTTAATTAGAAGTGTGAACCTTGCTCTGGGCTCACCCCGTCCACCCCAGAGCGCTGCTGCCGCTGCTGGCAGCCCAGTCCTGGGAGGCTGGCCAGGGCTGGAGGCACACGCTGGTCATCCCCCCTCGTGGCCTGAAACTGATAACTGAACCTTAGTAACGAAACCTTAATAGCTAACTGAGTAATAAACGAAGTCAGTAACCAAATTAATAACTAATTACTTAAGTAACTGGGGTGGGTTGACCTTGGCTGGACGCTGGGTGCCCACCAAGCTGCTCTATCACTCCCCTCCTCAGCAGGATGGCGAGGGGCAGAAAATAAGATGGAAAAAACTCATGGGTCAAGATAAAGGCAGTTTAATAAAGCAAAAGCAAAAGCCATGTGTGGAAGCAAAGGAAAAAAAAAAAATTATTCCCTACTTCCCATCAGCAGGCGATGTGCAGCCGCTTCCCAGGAAGCAGGGCTTCAGCACATGCAGTGGTTGCTCTGCAAGACAAATGTCGTAATAACAAAAACCTCCCCTCCGCCTCCTTTCTCTTAGCTTTTATAGCTGAGCTGACATCATATGGTGTGGAATATCCCTCTGGTCAGTTTGGGTCAGCTGTCCTGGCTC
>JANXJC010000042.1:22309893-22320596 GCA_027564655.1 Leptodon cayanensis | reverse complement strand
TAGGTACCAATAGAGAGTACAGCACTACAAGGGCTGCTATGGGGAGAATTAACTCCATCTCAGCCAGACCCAATACAGTAACATAAGCATATAACAAATAAGTGAATAAATAAGTATATAACAAATAAGTGAATAAATAGAAATCCAAATACTATTAATTAATAATAACTAAACTAAATTAATATCTAGTTACCATTAGTAACTAAGCATTCATAACTAAAGCACAAAATTAGAGGCAAAGAAACAAGTTAAAATCATTCTGAAGACAGCTTAATTCAGTGAAAATTAACCTTCAGATTAGTCAAAATATATTCAAGAATCTTGCTACATCTCCCAACCATTCCCAGGGAAAAGAGAAGGAAGGAAAATCTTATAGCAGTTCCATTCCAACTACTCCAAAATAAAAACAATTAAAAAAATATTCTGAAACCACATTTTAGATAGGAGTGTACCAAATTTCCATTCAAAATATGAATATAAGAAAACAAAACCAAAAGCAAGGTATATTTTGTTTCAGGGAAAGCAAACCAGAAACATCCCAGCTGCTCAGCGCTGTGAGCGAGACTTACAAATTCTGTTCTTTTCAGTAGTAAGTAAGATAACTGGGTATTGTTGTTATCTGTGTATATTTTCCCTTCCTTCAGAATTTGTATAAATTATTTGCCATAGCAACTTCGAGTGATAATAAGTTGTACAGTTTAATTACATGTTGCATGAAATTATTCCCATTTGTCAGTTTTTGTGTTCCCACATAAGAAATTCTGTTCAAACAAGTCCTACCTTCCAGAAAAGGAATTTTTTTTATGCTTTTATCTTAATTACCTACCTAGTTATTGTTTAAAAATTGCTGCAGATATGCTGACATGTCTGGATAACTGTGCCAGGGCTGGCTGAAGCCGTGCGCTTTGCAGGGTCCCCGTGAGCTCCTGGTTCCCGTTCCCGTGCAGCCAGCCCAGCTGGAGCGCACAAGGCTGGCACACGGTGGCACTTGCTAGGACTCGCAGAGGAAAAGACGAACTTCATAAAAAAAAAAAATCAGAATTTTTGCAACTTTTGGCCTCAGTGCATGCATGGATCTTCTCCGGGGTCAGCACAGCAAGGAAGGGGATGGGGAACCCTCTGAAGGCAAAACCACTGGCTGATACCGAGTGATGAATTAAAGAGGAATAAAGCACACTGATGGAACGCAGAATATTTTAGCGAGCTTCCTCTCTGCGCAACTTCACGAAACACTGTGGAAAACACCTACCATAAGGACAAATAGTATGAGACCTGCTCTTTACCCAGCCAGTTTCCCATCCACATTGATGCCCTCTTCGTGGCTTTCATTCTGCAGCCCAGAGGTTTTAGGTCCCACCCCCCGAGTCCCAGCAGGGAGCAGAGCGGTAATCCCCACCCGAGCCACGGCATCGCCGCACAGCAGCGGCAGGTGAGTCGTGGATCCTTAAGTGCTCAGGAGAAGAAGTGCTAAAACTTGAGATGACCAGAAAACAGCTTCTTGTGAAGAATGCAACAACGAGACGTAGCTGAGGTCTATACGCAACAGATGAAGATATTTGCTCAGAGGCAGCAGTTCTGTGGGTTTTGTCATGATATAAGAATAAATGACTATGAGTGCGAGTGCACTAATCCTTTTCATTCTATTGCTGCTCCTTGGTCTCCACCTAACCCACTTAAGTGGAAAAACAAATGGACATGACTCTAGTGGTAGTGGGGACTCGGCTCCCACCCTTGCCATTTCTTCCTCCTTGGTGGAGTTTCCTACAGGAGGGAGGTGCCTCTGTGTCCCTTAAACATGTGACACCTCTCTTGGGACGACAGAAGTCTTGGCACTCACTTTTTCTTTTGGCCCTCCAAGCTGCCATGCGGCCCCATGGCTGTCATGCAAGAAGGTTCCTACCCGTTAAAGTGTCACAAGAAATGTAAGTACCATTTTTCACACAGGCGCTCTGCTGCCTTTTGCATGAGTCACAGGAAAGCTGGAAATGCACCGTATTCAGAAATCTTTTTTGTCTTTGAGGTACCAAAGGCCCTGGCAGCACTCATGGCGTATCTTGGCTCAGTTCTGTAAAGTTCAGGAGAGCCTGGACTGCTTGTTCCTCAGTATTATTTAGAAACCAGCACAGCTGATGCCGGAGGGGCAGTGCTGTTATGAGTCACTGCGTAAGGAAAACTGACCTGACCATCAATTTGGTTTTTTCTTTGCTATTTACACTGACATGCCAGAGACAGGTATGCAAGGAATTAAGTAAAAAGTATGTTTTAATTTAACACGCTGTCAAGAAAATGGCTCTGCCCTCCCCTACCTGCAGGCAGCAGGGCTCTGCCAGGACTCCCCTCCCTGCCAGGGGAGGGCTGCGCGCTGCACCCCCGAGCAGGGCTAAAGGGGAAGGTTTCTGCTGGGGCTGCACCAGCCCCCAGTGACTCTCAAGCAGCCCCCAGAAGTTCATACATCTATGTCTAATATAGCCAGTGCTTCCACAGGGCCCCTTCCAGTCATTTAGTAAAGTATGGTATTAGCCGTCTTAACAATAAAACTCCTTTTCTTTTTGCCATCCTGAGTCCCCTCGATTGCTACCGGAGATGCTGACTCTGCCCAGCAAAGCAGGATGTTCCGAGCCTCAGGCACAGGCAGAACACGAGCCCTCTTTTTTTCCTTACCCTAAAGTTTTTATTTTACTAAAAACCAACTGTTCCTATTCCTGGTTGTATCCATCTAACACCAGACCTTGCAACTCAGTTCTGAAATGAACCTTATGACTAATAATTCTCTAGTAACTAATGACTACATGCTTCTTGGGGTGGGTTGCTCTCCACGATCCAGAGCACTGGTTCCGTAGCTCCTTCTGCTTCACACTAGAAGAGACAACCACATTAAGCCACAAAAATTAAGGAAAGCTGGCAATACCAGTTGAAATGTATGAGCAAACCCACCTATTTCCAGCCTACAGTGCTGTGCAGGTCACTTCTGCTCTAGAATGACAGAAGCCTCTTGCCATGCCTGAGCGGTGCCAAGCATGTCAGGCATTTAGATAAAACGGGATGGACAGACCATTAGTAATTTCAACCTGTGAGATGCTAAAGGGGAGTCTTGGGCAATGCTCCTCTCTTCGTAAGAAGCGGTGGCCCCTCTGGACACGGGCTGGGGGTGCCAGGAAGGGAGACCCCTCCCCAGAGGCACCCACAAAGTGATGGGTGAGCAGAGGGAGCTGCTGAATAAAGGGTAAGAGCCAGTTAATTGAATTCAGTTCTAGTCTTGAAATGTTCTTGTTCCACCTAGCAGCTCTCCTGGTTCCTGATTCACCACCATGCTTAAACTCTAATGACACCGGTTGCTTTGAGACTTCAAGTAAGGAAATTTTAATAAAAGCTTGACTTGATGTTATTCCACTGCAAGGTCTGCACTGAATTAAACATAAGGCCGCAGAGATATGTTGACAGTACATCAGCATGAAGTCCTGCTGGCCACTACTGAATATGGGTAAATAGTTTTATGTCATTTTCTTTAAGGCTCATTTCCAGCTTTCAATCAGTCTCACATATAACATGGCTGAAGTGCTGTGCAAGGCATCTTATCACGGCCAGTTGTCTGAAACATGGGGATATGGCTAAATTTGAGAAATGAGTCACTTGTCTTTCCCATTTTCATCATTACGGTGTTAGCCTATACTGAAACATAGGCATTCAGCCAGAGTACGCTGTGCCTAATACACACAGAATACCACAGAAAATAGCTATGTGATAAAAAGATAGCTAAATAATCTGTGCAGTCCATTACTGATGTGCAGCTAAGCTGTAACTTTCTCTGAGTGTTCATATCTAACACCACAACTTTATTCTTTGATAAAATAACATGTTTTCCAAACAAAGCAAATGCCAAGGAGTGGGTGTACTTGGAAGAAAGTGTGTGAAGGGTGTGATCTGGTAATCTATCATCTCAGCGAGAGCGGATGGACACAGTGCACAGGAGGGTAGCAGTCCTGAAGACCTACATGCAACAGCTGCTCATAAACCACAGCTGAGCAAAACCGAGTATTTGCCTCGGGCATTTCCACATGGGTGTGCACAGAGCAGCCCCAAGTCCTCAGTGGGAACCATGCAGAGCTGCTCTTGCCCACTTACAAGAAACACGAAATTCAACTTGAGCAAGGCCAAAACACAGGGAGTGAAGACCTTGTTGATAACGGGGCAGTGTGGGACGAATGGCAGAACAAAGACACGGTTATAAGACGGGGCTTACCAGCCTGTGGAAAGCATTATATTTCATGTTGGTCCATAGCAGCGTGAGATTGCATTTGGTTTGGGCAGTCTTGCTGCTACCCTAGTCCAGTTAAATTAAGAAATGTATTGATTTGCCCAGTTGATAAATCTCTCTCAGTACAGCAGCAGGCACTGTTTTAATCCAGCACACAGGTTTTCATTGCAGGGGGACAGTCACTGGGCAAATGGGGCAAAATCCCTGCTTGCTACAAGACAGCAGGAAGTTTATTTGGATTTTACCCAAGTGTTATGACCTAAATACGAGGAGCTACAGTCAAACTCAGGGCTGCATGTACCTACCTCACCCGCATCACTTACCTCGCACATGGTCTATCCCTAGGATGCTGGGGATCCGTGAGGGCGGGCAGCACCAGTTGCTACAGCAAGAGTGATGTGCAGCACACACCATCCAAGAGAAGAGTAGCAGACAATGTTCAGCTGCCATTGGCTGCTGCTATGGGAACAACTGGTCTCTGGATAGAGGAAGAGGTCACCTCGTAGCAGTGAGAGAGGCTCCTGCAGCTCCCTATCCCCGCACAGTGCCTGGGAAGGAGGTGAGCACGGCGCGGGGCAGCATCAGTATTTCACACCCAGGGGCTGCGGATGCCCGGTGAAACGTACTGAAAGAGGCAGAGTTTCCCGTTTGGAAGGTCTTGCCCAAAGATGACTACCAGACTATATGAAACACAAATGGCTGTTGCCACTGCACACACACACACACAAAAAAAAAAAAAAAAAAAAAGAGGAACAAAAATCCATTCTGTAGGGTGTGTTAATTAATAAATATTCACAGTGCAGGCGGGCGGCCCTGCCGTGTATTAACTTGTTAAGGTGAAAGTGGGGAAAGAAAGGTGCTGACAGCTATGACTGAATTAGGAAAAAAACCCAACAACATGAAGGTTTATTAACATTTTCCATTGGACTTAAAAGGTTCTCTCCTCAAGGATTAGAATAAAATTGGTTTCAGGGGACAGCTTTATTAAATTAAAAGTTACTTTTTAAAAGTTTATACAGTAGCATTTTTCTGGAGATAAATATTAGCCTGATACTTTCCTTTGCCTGCAATTGCCCCAAAAAAGTATTGTTCCGGCAATGGCTTATCACTCTGGGCAGGATTCCCAAAATATTTTGCATCCATCAGTAAAATGCCCATGTCGCAGATACTCACTGTGGTGTTAAGATGAACAGCATCTTTCCAGTTCCCTGAGCCACTGAGGAACTGTGCAGCCAGAGCCTCATCCCACCGGCATTCCACACCGCAGGGAGACAGACAGCCTCTCTCCAGCCATCTGGCTCTGGCATTTTCCATGTGCAGCCTCAAATCCATAGGAAGCTGGCAGTGGAAAAGAAAGCCATTTGGATCATTTTCATCAGATGTTAACACCCATTAGACAAATGTCTCCTCCACAGCAGCGCTGCCCAAGCAGCGCTCCTCAGCAGGAAGACCAGAGCACGCTTTGCTGGACCAAAACTCATCACGTTGCGTCTTCTCAGGAGGTTTTGTCACCCCGCTCCTCTGCTGGGACCGCAGGAGCCCACAGCTTCAGTCTGCCTGGGCAACCTCCTCCACCTACAAAAGCAGCCCCTGCTTGTGACGGAGCAGAAGTTCGGAGGTATCGAGCCTGGGAAGAAGATGGGTGGTCTTCTCCTAGATGGTGAGGGGACAGCCGGCATGGAAGTGGCAGCAGTGACTCAAATCTCACTCTCGTGAGGTCAGACTCTCAGGATTTGTTTTAAATAGTGGGGAAGTTCCTATCAAACTAATTAGAATTTCAGGTTTCTGAAAAACAGAGTTTTGTTTTGTCTTTTACAGGGAATGACAGGACGGTGACACACAACTGGATGGCACCGTTAATGCCACCCAGATCAATATTTTCCTTTGGTGCCTGTGTCCTGATAGTTTACTGCCTGTCTTTAGTAGGCTGATCTATTTATTTTCAGAGGTGATAAATTGCAGTATATGAAGATAATGGTATAAAATTTGTTGCTATGAAAATGTATATAACCAAAATTTAAACGTAATTTAATTTTAAGTGGAAAATAACGATCACTGTTGAGATGCCCAAAGACAACTTACTGCTCATCCCCCATCAACATTTTATTAAAGAGGAATTAAACAAGAAAAAAGCTCAGTAAAAGTATTTTGAATGCATGTTATATTAATGGTCAATGATAATATGAGATATATTGAAGCTTTAAAAAAAAATTGCACGAGTTTATCTTTAGCTGCTAGGAGTTTTCTGTCAAAATGATTTGTTCATTTTAAAGTACATTTCCTGTAAAAGTGACTATTGAACTGTACTGCAACATTTTGATTCAATTTAGCAAATTTAGAAATTCTCTGCCAGAATTATTACCATGAAAGCAGCCTTAGCTGGTGCATCCAGAGTCTCCTCCGCTGCCCACGTGCTAGACGGCTCTCCCAGGCTGTCTCCTGTGATGGTCCATGCCCTCAGACCAGAAAGAGTGCCCCAAGGGACTCCGTGATGCCTCCTGGAAGCTGTACTCTGTGAAGGTAGAACATCAATAGAGAGAAAGAAGGAAGAAAAGCACCTAAAGTACATTTCTACTGAAGAGCTATGCTTGTTAATGTTTTTAACTATTTTTTTCTGAGTTATTCAATACATATCCATACAGATGGAGTATTTTGATATTGGTAATAGCCCAACAGAAGATGGAAACAAGAATTGTATGTTTTGCTCTGCAATTAGTATTGATTGTCTTTATATTAAGTAACTCAGCCTTTTATCTTCATTGATGAAGTCACATATTCACTTACAGTGTGCATGATGGGGGGATTTATGTGGAATGGCTGCAAGACCCAAAATGTACTGCTCTGGCATATAATCCAAAATTTATCTAGTAAACTGAGTATCACAGTAGGACAGCAATTTCTTGACTACCATTACTGATCTGTCACATGGGTCGCACTCACCCAGTGCAGCCCAGCCCCTCCAGCCCAGAGAAGAATCACCTGCACCCAGGGAGCAGGAAACTCAGCCCCAGCTTTTATTTGCCAGACCCTGCTGGTGTCACATTTTTACATGGAACAGATCCACCCCCAGCTCAGCCACTTCTCCTAAAGTAAAAGAATAAAACGTACTTATGAAAACCCCTAAGCCTCATAATCATACTTTACTCATAGATACATTTAACACCAAGCTTTGCGATGCAGAGATGTTTAGCATCTATTTCCTTGTGATCATTTACATAATTTCTTAACAGGCTCCAGCCATAGCCTTTCATCTGTGCCACCGCAGGCCCTTGCTCACCCCCTCACTGAGCTGAAGTGGTTACAGGCTGTCATGGTTTAACCCCAGCCAGCAATTAAGCACCACGCAGCCGCTCACTCACTCTGCCCCCACCCCCCAAGTGGGATGGGAGAGAGAATTGGGAAAAAAGTAAACTCGTGGGCTGAGATAAAGACAGTTTAATAGGACAGAAAGGAAGAAAATAATAATAATGATGATAATAATAAAACTACAATAATAATAAAAGAATTGGAACGTACAAAAAAAATGATGCACAAAGTGATTGCTCACCACTCACCAAACAATGACCAGTTTGTTCCTTAGCAGTGATTCCCCCAGGCCAACTCCCCCCAGTTTATATACTGGGCATGACGTCACACGGTATGGAATACCCCTGTGGCCAGTTTGGGTCAGCTGTCCTGGCTGTGTCCCCTCCCAACTCCTTGTGCCCCTCCAGCCTTCTTGCTGGCTGGGCACGAGAAGCTGAAAAATCCTTGACTTGGTATAAACACTACTTAGCAACACACTGATGGTTTCAGTTATTATCAAATTTCTTCTCATACTGAACCCAAAACATAACACTATACCAGCTACTAGAAACTCTATCCCA
Organism: Leptodon cayanensis; assembly: GCA_027564655.1. Taxonomy (NCBI): domain Eukaryota; kingdom Metazoa; phylum Chordata; class Aves; order Accipitriformes; family Accipitridae; genus Leptodon; species Leptodon cayanensis. The sequence continues at coordinate 22,312,475 of JANXJC010000042.1, read as the reverse complement.
GTCAAAACCAGGACACACGCCAAATGGCAACAGCCAGACCTTGAAACACAGAGAAGGGGGAAGTAAATGTATTATTTAGCTGCATGAGCAACTATTTTTTCAAGGAGCAAGACCATGTAAAATCTGAATAGAGAAAAACAGCAATTAAAAAAACCCAGTGTCTTTACTTGACTTGTTCATTCGGTATGCTTCCCTGGTTTCTTTAGTGGTATCGCATCCCCCTGAGTTTTGGGATGGTGAAGCAGTTTTGTGATCTGGAGTCACTGTTTCTTTCGTCAGTTCCATGTTATGTTTGACACAGGCAAAAGTCTTTTTTATTTTGTGTGGTTGCCATACCCACAGCCAGTCTCCAAGTTCCCAGCCAAGACTTTCCGAAAAGCAGCATTTGCGAGATCTTAAAATGCTACACAAAGCACAAACCATTCAAGCGGATGTTTCAAGTGGGCTGTATGTGGTGGAAGGACACAGAAATCATTCTTCAGGCTCTATGTCCTGATTTTCTTCCTTAGCGGCCGCTAAAGGCTTAAACAGTGAAGAATAAAATGACTAAGTGGCATAAAAAAATTAACAAGCCAGTGTAGGGATATTTTCACTTTCTTTTTTTTTTTTTTTTTTTTTTTTTTTTTTTAAGAGAAAAGGACTGGATTTCATACTCCACATGATGACTGCAGTCACCAGGGTTGCAGGCTGCCTACAAAGGACTGGTGCTTTGGCAGGGTTTGCGACAGAAGCTGAAGGTACCGCGAGCAGACCGCGCTCACGGCACTGCCGTCCGACTGCCACGCGTGGCTCCGCGCCCCTTCTCAGCTCCTAGAGCGGGAGCATCCACGCGTGCCACCGGTGAACCACCAAGAAGGATTACTCGTGGGCACTCAGCAGCGCGCTGGGTTACCTGGTCTGTCGCGTGGGTCACACCGTGCCTCGTGCCACCCAGGAGGTGACCCGAGCCCCCGCCGGCGCTGCCCGAGTGGTACACGTGCCTCCTCCTCCTCCTCCTCCATCAGCGGGTGCTGCTGCAGCAGGGCTCGCCAACAGCGCGCCGAGGAACGGCGTGGGGAGGACAGGGGGGGTTGTAAGCAAGTTGTAAGGAAAGCCACCCCTCGTAAGTAAGAGGAGAAAATAGCTCAGAAAGTGCAGTGGACTCACAGGGAAACAAAGAAAAAAGTAAAAAAGTTTTCATCCAGACACATGGGGAAAAAAGCTCACCGTTTTTCAGACTGTTCTGCAAGACCTGAAATTCAGATCCTAACTTGTAGCCAGGGGCCCTGCAAATCTTATTTGCATTTTCCTTCTGACTCCATTCCCGACGGGCCCTCAGAAAGCGGCACATGAGTGCAATCAAAGGTGCTTTAGCAGAACTGCTAGAAGATTACAGGGGCCACAGCAGAGCGTAACAGGCAGGGGTGTGGAGAACTGCTCCTCCTGCTACGAGGAGCTGGGAAGGTCTAAGGTGCCTCTCGCTCAAATACCTTCACACTATGTTCGGTTTGGCTGGTTAGAGCACAAGTAGCTACTATGCAAAAGGTATAAAGGTACCGTCAAGTGAGAAATTATTTGTGTTTCTAATTTAACAAACTAAGATGCTCAAGAGAAAGGTAAAGGATTGATGACTAAGATTTACAAGCACAAAAAATGAAGGAGGCAGCTTTCGAAAGCCTGAAACAAGTTTGTGAAGGGCACAACATGGTTTTTATGCCGTATTTGCTTCCCTCCAAAGCCTTGCACCTCTCATGCATTTAGATTCAAACCAAGTTCTGCATCTGGGATGCAAAACAGGGTGGGAAGTCCCCAGGTGAAGCCCATTAGTAAATTAATGTTTGGTTTCCTAAGTGGTTCACAAGCTTTCCACAAGTAGGTAAAAGGGACTCGGTGACTGAAAAGACTGCTAATACCCACATAAATAAAGAGCCTCTTCTGCCCTGAGCAAACCTGCTCATCTCACTAAGGTATGACACCATTAGCCAAGAAGGCTAGAGGAAAGAGCAAAGTCCCACCTGGCTCATTCATTTCAGCTCAGTTGCTAATTAGTCACTGCTGTCTCTCAGTCCATATATTAATGGAGAAAATGCAGAAGTACACATTAGAGCAAAGGCCAATAAAACCATTTAACAACAGTTTGACTAATGTGTATTTGTAATGATTTAAATGAGGTCCTCTCATCAGTCATCCCCTGTAATAGACAGGTAACATGGTCCGAGGACTCCTTTGGCTCATCACAGCTGATTATATTAATCTACGCACTGCCCATCACGGCTCAGGGTGCCCGACGAGAGCAACACAGTCCCCACGCACTGCAGGGGGCATCAGAGCCTGAGCACCAGGTCACACTTGTGACAGCACGAGCAAAGGCAGCTCAGTGGTTTAACCCCAGCCAGCAACTAAGCACCACGCAGCCGCTCACTCACTTCTCCCTGCCCAGGGGGATGGGGGAGAAAATCGGGAAAAAGAAGTAAAACTCGTGGTTTGAGATAAGAACAGTTTAATAGAACAGAAAATAAGAAACAGTGATAACACTAATGAAATGACAACAGTAATAATAAAAGGATTGGAATGTACAGATGATGCGCAGTGCAATTGCTCAC
>JANXJC010000042.1:22264996-22304677 GCA_027564655.1 Leptodon cayanensis | reverse complement strand
AATGTTGATTGTTGTTTGAACTCCCCTGGTGTCGTTTCACCTTAATTCTGACAAAGGAAATCCACGAACCTGAGTTGCTCCAACTTTGGGACGCGATACCCAGCAGCATCATCATGACTCTCCCAAGAAAAGCGGCTCCTTGCTGCCGGCTCCCCGGCACCCACACACTCCCCTCCTCTGTCCCCCGGGCTGGCGGCCGTCACCAACCCCAGCTATGGTCCCAAAACCTCCTTGGCATGGAGGTTCCCCTCCACAGAAATGGGGCAAATGCCCATGCCCAGGTTTCTTCCAAGTGCCTAAATCAGCGACAGCCAGGTAACATTTGCCTTTAAGACTTGTAGAGCTTTTCACCCCACAAAAGGGAGAGCCACTTACTACCGCTTTTAAGAAATCCCAAATACACTCACAAATTCTGACAATTATTATAAAGTGACTTCTTAGTCCTTATATTTGCTTTTGTAACTTGCAGAAAACCTACAGTGAAACCAGTATTTAATCATGTGCCTACAGCTGAATTAGTTCATACACCAACAACATATATCCACTAATAACAACAAAAAATGTTGATAGTTATTGGTTTGAATAAGATAATGCCATAAGCTAAGACAAAATAGGCACCACTTAGCAAAAAGAATGACAAAAAGGAGAGAAAAACAGAAACAAAAGCAAGGAGGAGAATCTGAATTATAGTATATACATCTTCCCAAACACCTCTATGCTGGGAGCAGGTGAAAAGCAGGTCAGCAAAGGGTGATGTAGACACAGAATATAGCAATAAAAGAATTTCAAGGTTTCTACTTTGCCAGAATTGTCTGGTTTAGGTTTGTATTTCTTTTCCTTTTTAAATGAAGAGAGGGAAGAAAGAAGGTCAGTTGGTTTGGGGGGAAAGGTATTAAAATAGAGGTGCCAATCTGTCTTTGCTTCAGCAGCTCTGTAATGATACTGAAGCCACCTTGACTGGCAGGGGTGTGGAGGGGAACAAAGCACACAAGCATTCAAGAAATAGTTCTCCCTTCCTGTACAGCCCAAGCAGGCATGGTCAGAGGGGAACCAGATGTCATTTCCAACACACTGCTGATGTGTCACAATGGTAGATAACAATATTTAAGAGATGTATTATTACAAAAGGAAATTCAAACTGAAAGATATTCTAAATCGATTAGCAAACTATCCACCAAACTCAGCAGACAAGCTCTGATCCTTCCTCCTCCCTGCCATCACGGTTCATTCAGACCGACTCCTTCCTTTGGGCTGTGCTGATCCTCCTCCTCTCCCTCCAGTTTTCACGCTAATGACATCCCTGAAGCCTCACACCTTTCTAAAGATAGCCCTTCGTCATTTCCCTAATCCCTGCATAATTCTTGTACTGGCTTATTTTCTTGCCAGATGAACCAATAGTTTGCAATCAAGTCAAAAGAGTAACTGAAATCTCAGTACTTAGAATCAACCACAGTTGCTTCACCAAGAAAAGCCATTATCTGACTAAAGAAAGATGTCTTGTTAGCTCTGCACAATTCCCTCTGGTAAAAAAGCCTTACCGTTATCTCATTTTCTATTGATACACCTATTTCTTTAATGACTCTTACATTGGATGCACACCAACACCTTGCAACACCAGAGACACAGTTCCAAGCCTGTAGCTGCTCACAGGAGTTTCCCTTCCTTAAGGGAAAGCTCCAGAGTCACAGCACCATAACTTCAGTTTGTAGATGCGTGGATGAGCCTTATCACCGAGTCTTCAGTGTTGGGTACCAGTCCATCCATTCGCAGGCTGAAATAAGACTGCCAGTTTTCTCACTGTTGCTCTGCATATGATGACTCTTTTTCATGTGTCCCTTCCCATTAACTGTTCTGGTTTTGACCCTTTGCTCAACATCTCAGACTCAGACCTACCTGGTTTCTGCCAGGTCAATTTATCTGCCTATGGATGGTGCGATGTCTTGTTTCTGCAGTTCACACGGACTGCACCAGTCCTGTGGATTGCTTGTCTGATCCAGATCTACCTGTGCAGGTAGAGACTGGGGATTTCTTTGTTTTCTGGCCACATGTGGAATTACAGGAAGGACACAACTTCTCATCAGAGCACCCCTACAAACTCCTGAGGAACACGCATCAGGTTTTCATGTGTCCTAGGGTGAAACACAAATCTTTAGTCCTTGACCTTAGCATCAAACCCTGTCCTAGCTTTGCTACAGTTCCAATTAATTCCCAAGATGGGAGCTTGTTCACTTTGATCATGCCAAATGCTTTTTATAATATTGAACAACAACAAAATCTGTATTTCCATTATTTTGAAATAGTTTTTTCCCCTTCCCCATGAGAAATTTCATTTTTCCATTCTAAAATAACTCTTTTGCTAGGTCTTGCTGGTGGTAAGTTCTGGTCAATGTACAATGCAGATTTCTGGATTATCAACAGTTTAAACAGATTATCACTGTTTATCACCAGTTCCCTCAGCCCCTCTTTGCATCCAAGAATGTGCCTTTTGCACAGCTTAAGTAAAAAATGAGAAGAGTGAGAGCCCCTCTGTGCAACATTTCCTTTCTTTCCCTCATGAACAGACAATAAAAATTGTAGATCAAAGTTTAGTTCCATGTAAAATTGATCTCTGTGAAAGCTACATTTTTCCATTTTATCTGTATCTGCAGACAGGGTGTTCTAAGAGAAAACATTAGCCGGAGTCCTTGGGCTCTGAGCATTTTTCTTGCTTGGGATTTCCCTTTGCTTTATTCTCATGTGAGTTGCAAGAAAGGATGCAGAGACCTGGAAAAAAACAGCTTTTATTATTCAATTTCTTTAAGTAGGTTATACAACCTAATGTTTGTGGATTTCATTCACTTGGAGAAAAAGAGGGTTATATCCCATGAATACCCTTGGCAAATACTTAGGGGATGATTGCAAGAGTTCCAGTATAGATACATATTGCAAGTAAATTTTGAATAACATCTTGAGTTTGGAGTGCTCTATTTATTAGAGAGCTAAAAATACTCAAAGATACGTTGCTTTGAAAATTTGTTGCCCAAATTTTTTAAGCCTCCCAATATAAGTATTTGGGAAAGCTTATCCACAGCTGCCCAGCACACACTTACACGTTGTAGATGCAGATTGGAACCAGACAAGTAGAACCATTTCTGCTAAAAAAAAAAAAAAAAAAAAAAAAAAAGCATGTTTAGACAAAACTAGAAACCATCCCCTTTAACACAAGTTCTCTGGAACAAACTGGGAAAGCTACCTATGAATCACAGAAAAACTTGGAAGTGGGCAAAATTTAAGTTTATGACATTAGTTGGGGGTCTTTTGGTTGATTACTGGGTAAGTTGCGCTTTGGTGGATCCCCCTTTGGGTTCCACCCCGTCTTCACAAAACAGTTTGTTTCCCATGTGATGGCAAGTTACTACTTCTTGCTGTCAACTCTTGGGATATAAGAAACCAAAATGTTTTTCCTTGCAGCTATACTAGCTATTTTCAGTATTTTGACAAAGTTGTTCAGCATTCCCCTACAGCTGGAGAAACCATCATGCAAAATTTTGCAGTCTCTGAAACTTCCTTGCTAAGCAGAACTCCAGCTTGAAAATGTGCCCCTCTTCCAGACAGCACATGATCCCTGAAGCACCATCAACTTCATACCTCTGATTGCATTCTTGCTCCCTTTTGACTCTGCAACTGTCAAAATGCCATCTTGTGACCTGGTTTGTCATCCAGCACAAGGGAACCTGATCTTCACTGGGACGTCATATGAGTTCCAAGATACCTGAAATCACAACAGATGCTCTATATGGAGATATAGATACTGTTCCATGTATCTAGTACATTACATCTGCCTCCCATCCTCAATTTATGAGGTTGATTGCTCTAGCCAAAACACAGTTTTCACATTATCTTGAATTCATCTTACTTTTACCCCAAATGTATCTTATTTGTCAAGCTCATTTTTAAGTCTAATCATGTCCTCTGAAGAGCCCAGATCTCCCCTAAACAAGGTGTTACATTTGCATTTGAATTCTTACGTAGGCCACGTAGTTCATCGTGTGCAGAATGCTTACAAATCAAGCTTACCAGGATCCATGTACAAAGATGAATTAAAAATTACAGGGCCAGAAAACAGTTACTGAGGTGGTCAGGGAATGGAGACCTGCTCATACAAGAGGAAGCTCATATGGGTGAGCAACATATAGGCTGGCAGTGTGTGTGATGGCTGTGTATAAATGCATCATGGATATCATCAGGGAGAGAATAGTTGTGTTTAGGTTGAAAATCAAGGTTAGCATCGGTAGGCATGAATATATAAGGCTGAAAACTAAAATATAGTTAGCTTCTGAGACACACGTTTAACCAGCGATGTGGGGGACAAACAGCCAAACTATTTTTCGGATGCGAGTTGAAGCAAGTTGTACGTATACACTCGGGTTGCTTGTGGCAAAATAGACAGGGCAGTGACCTTGCACTTCCTCCCTCCCCGAGCCCTGCCGTCACGCTGCCTGCTCCCTCTTAAATTTCTCAGAATTGACAGATTTCTGCTAAACACCTCGCTGCTGCTGAAGTGGCAGGTTTCCGGCAATAAACGCTCTCGGCAGGATACTTCTGACCTGCTGCGCTACTCTGACAGCAGCATGCGGCTGGACCCGTCAGAAACCGCATCCTTTGGCAGTGCCAGCACCAGTACAGCCCTGGGAGGAGAGGGAATGGGGAGCAGGGGCACCAGCACCGCCTGCTTCTGCCAGAGGGGACGCAAGAAGTCTGCTCTGCTTGTTTTACTGCTGCAATATATTTTCATTACGAAACTAAGGAAAGCCGCTGTTTTGCATTATCTGTAGAGCAGGCAAGGGCTCCAGAAGGTTTGCGGAGAAGTGCTGTTCAGGTGGCAGGAGGCAGCAGTTGGTTTCGCTCCTGTTAATCCAGAGCCATGGCGTAAGCAGCGCTGGAGAGCTGGTGGCACGCATACAATGGGCACAGAATTCGGTTTGCGAATAGGAGCACTCATCTCCAAGTGGGCTGATGGCCAGAGGGGAGAGAATTTACACACACTGGTGGAAAACCAGGGGTTTGAAGCATAGCCACTTTCTATCTCTTAGACATTTTTCCTGAATACAAAAATTTACTTGGAATATTTGTCAATAGTCTGAAATTAGTCTGACATTAGAGTCTGTGAAATTACTAATTCTTTAAAAAAAGTATTTTGCCTTTGTATGCAAGTCATACAGAGAAAGCCCTAGTTTTGCAGAGGTTTTGGGGAACAGTATCGTGAATTTTAAGGCTTATAATATCCCAAAGATTAAGCCACTCTATTTGTATGCTATTTATACTGCTATATCTCTCCTACTGTCTTCTTAATTCTGGCTTTGGCAGCAGGAGAAAGGATCACTTAGTTTTCCCAAGGTTTTTGATCTGTGATGACAACTCTATCTTTGTGGAGTGCTGATGTCTATTCTGCCCAGGAATCAGCCAGTATTACTGTAAAACTTACTGTCATCGAGCTCTGCTTTGATGGATGACCAAAGTAGCTGCTATTCTATTCAAAGGTAAGCAGGAAACTTATAAGAAATTACTCAAGAGAAAGTGAGAAAATAATGTGCAGTTCCAAGTGGCATGACAAAGTAATCTGCTTAAGCTCAGCACTTACCTAGCTGAGAACAGTAGTGAAAAAACATCTCATCCATATTTGAATAGCTGATCACATAACTCTCTTGACAGGCCATTTATATGGAGACATTAGATCATTGTATCATAAACTGTGGGCTTTGTTCTGCCCTCAGCTACACCTTGCACATCTCAGCTTCATGCAGCCATAAAATGAAGAAACAGGACAAAGTGTCTCTTAAACTGTGCACACGCTGTATTCCTATTCTTGCATTACTGCAAGAGTCTGCATCTTCTGTTAAATAAGAAAACAATGCAGCCAGAGAAGTTTAATGGTGATTTGCCAGGACTAATAATTACAAACTGGTGTATGTTTGTATAACTGAGATCCCATTAAAACATGAATATCTTAAGGGAAAAAAGGGGGGGCATATAATTACAGATCACCTTAGTTTCAAGCATAAAAAATTAGGAAGAGACACACAAACAAGAGCTTGCGAGCACCAGCAAATCACAACGTGATGAGCAGTAGCCAAACTAGACTCGTCAAGAGCAAGTCCTGCCAAACAAACCTGACATTCCATAATGAGACAGCAGAACTGCTGGAAAGGAAAGTAAATACCCCATAGCTTGATTTTAGCAAGGATCATGACCAGTTTACGAGACTTCCTCCATGTAAACTTGAACTATAGGCTGGGTGAAAGACTGACAAGATCTTTCTGCTTCAAGGTCAGGTATCAGTAGTCTGGTTGTGCAGGGCCTGGATTCAGGTCTGCTCCATGTGTCTATCACAGGTGCAGATGATGGAAGAGAACATGGGGTTTTTTGTGTTGATGGCATTAAGACACTAGTTAAAAAAGGCAAGATTAGAGTGCATAAGTATCTTGAGAAATTGGACAAATCAAAAAGATTGGACAAATAAGAAAAAATAGGATAAAAAAGAAAAATCAGTAGCACTGAAACAGTGGAAGAAAGAAAAAGGTAAGGCAGCACTTTCAGCAGAAGGGATCCAGGAGGTAGAAGGCATCACAAACAGAGACTGTGTCAGCAACACCACACTGCTATGGGAAAAAAAAAAAAAAAAAAAAGCTTAATCCTCCTTAGATGTGTTCGGTAGAGGAAGAAGCTGCGCATCAGAGGAAAGCATCACACCCAGGAGAAGCAGGTAAGCCTCAGCTGCAGTAGTGTGTGCAGTCTGAGCACAGCCTTGCAAGAGGGAAGAATGTCCATTGGAAAGGGTGCAGAAGAAGAAAGGAAAAATATTTTAAAAAAAACAACCCCAAGGATCAGTAAATATCTAAGCACCATGACCCATTTGGAAGACTGAAAAATCTGAGATGTCTGGCCTAATCATAAGAAGAGTGAGCAGTTCTGGTAACATAATTTAGGTATGAAAGTACATGTTTATTGAAAAAGGGAATGAGGATGGAAGATATCTATAGAGGATAAGACAAAGTAGTGACTTAAAAATTGCACAAGAGAAGTTTCCTATACTGGGATATCTGTTAAGAGCAGATGTCGGGAAGCATGGGGAAAGACTGCTGGAAAGGGGCGAAGGCTGCAAGACGAGCCTGGACAGACATCTGTCCTTCTGCACTTGCAGGTACGGAGGAGGCACCAGCCGAGGGAGACGAAGGGGATGAACTGTCCCCAGAGGCTGGCAACCCCCCCTGTCTCCCAGTGCCGCTGAAGAACGCAGAGCTGCACAGGCACTGCTCCTCCCTGGGCAACATGGAGCAGCCCCCAGCCCACACCAGTGGCTAATACTGCTTCAGGGTACATCCAAATATAAGCGTGCAGTGATAGTAACACGGCCACCATCCCTTCCCACTGCTCCGGGGCAAAACCGAGGTAATGAGCCTTTGCTTTGAGGCTACAGATCAGCATTTTGTGGCAACAGACAAGACCAGCCACCTGCAAGGATGCAATGGTGGCTTATCTTCTGGGCCCTTCATCAACATTTTCATCTACTATTGTTAGCTTTCTACAGGGAATTAATTTTCAAGCTACACTACATAGTTATGGACACTTTCAGCCTTGCACCCGAGCACCATGTCCAGCGGGCTGAAGGTGCTGGCCAGAGCATGCAGCTGTACAACTGAATCTGTCCGGTCTGCTCAGCAGCTAAAGCTCTGGGTCCTGAAGTCAATAAGCATCCCTCTGGCTCTCACAAAGATTCAAAATACCCTTCCCCAATGAGGGATCCCCCTGGATAACTTCATCCAGGCCCCTCCTTGGATCTGGACATAGAATGATACAAGGTTATGAGATGGACCTGCCTCTCCCCAGATAAACTTCAATGAGAAGAGTTGTTATACTTAGTTTAAGAGTGTCTTGAACTGCCTGTTCTTTGGAACCAGCAAAGTCTCAAACTGGAAAACTAAAAATAGTTGCATCTGTGTGATGAAGAGAATCAGACTGTGCTTGTATGTGCTAGGTAAATTCTTAATTTTATTATTTTATTATGTGTTAACTTTGCCATAATGAACAGTTCCTCAGATGTTACATAAAGGCATTTTATGTCCTAACACATGTGTACGAGTACAAATCTCACCAAGATAATCAGGTACGTAGAAATATTTACATCTTGGGCACAGAAAAGTGTGCTAAAATTCAAGTGTAAGTAGTCTGATAAAGCAGCCAGCACAGACACCAAACATTTTCTGTATCTAAATCAGTTCTACAGCCTTGTTTAAGAATTGCCATTTAGAATTTACTTTAAAGTATCAACACTGCCTAGTCTGTAAAATTGTACCATGTAATTAGGAGTTAAATTCAACTACCCACAGCAACAACAGAAAAGTACCGAGAAAACCCAGACCTGCGTACATGCTAGGTTTTTAATTCCTTTTTTATCCAAGACTAAATGACTGTGTTCTATTACCAAAGGAATATTGAGACAGAAAGTAAATGCAGAGGGACACTCACAAGTAGGCAGCTGTTCAGGAAAACAATTTAACAAAAATAGCTAATCTGCTGCTTGGATATCCTCCAGAGTCAAGCTGGAAAGCTTCACACGCACCTGATTTAAGAAAAAAAGGCACAGCTCCCACCCACCATCTCTTGCACGACCACATTTCTCTTTGCTCTCCCACTCTTCAGTGACCTCAATATTCCAGTTACACACAACATCTTCCACTCTCAAGAAGATTAAATAGCAGAAAGACCTTTGAAGAAGTTTAACACAAATCAAATGCATTTTCAGCTAATGCATAGTAAAAAATCTGTGAAACTCACTACCATCAGATGTCAGAGATACACAAATTAAAAAATAATTTGGGGATAATTGTGCAAGGCCAGTCGATTGGTGGCTGTTAAATCCAATGGCCAAGAAAACCCCTTACCAGTATCTGCTGAAAGCTGGGAATAAAAGCCAGAGGAAGGAATATGCTATTTAATCTCTAGTTCTCACACTGTTTCTTAGTCACCTGCTGCCAACCAGTCACCAGTCTCAACTATGTATTTAGTATGAAATAGCATGGCATTAATTTCATTTTAATATGGAATAATGTTTTTGAGAAAACCCCCAAGAAGCCCTACAATGTCTAGGTCACCAAGGGAAACCAAGTCCTGAGGTCTCAGGACAAAGTCTTCAGGTGGTGTTTAAAAGCCCATACGGGAACCTGACCAGAGACCCCAGAAGAGTAAGTGCAGAGGAAGGCTTCAGTCCTTGCCCAGGCAAAGGGCAAACCCTTGAGCAATGGGTTTTTTTTCCCTTTTATTTTCTCCCACGATAGTGCTCAGTCCCCACACAAAACTCTGTCCCCATTTATGATGGCACATTAAATCTGCCTCTTCCTTTTGCCCTTCAGCAGGGTGTGCACCCACCAGGCAGCCCCTGTGCCCCTGCAGCTCGCTCTCAGAGCATGGTGTCATGCATTTCAGTCACAACAGGAGGCACCATGTATTGCAGCAGCTCTTGAGTTTTGTTCGAAAAAGATTTCACAGCCTCTAAAATTTGTTAGCTACACTGGCTCTTCAGCAGAGGAGAAATGGTTTCCACCGCTCCAAAGTAAAGCGATTCAGCTGCACAGAGAAAATCGTGTTTGCTTTTGCTAAACTCAAAGGTTTTTCAGGATTACCTCTGGGACTGGATCCAACTGCAACCAACGCCTTCACATGCTGTGGGCTTGCTCCTGCACCCGCAGCACTAACACAAACTGCAGCAGCAGCACACCTCATACGTGCTCCAGGTTTGTAATCCTGAACCTCTGCGAACTCAAACTGCTCCCACTCTGGACCTTATCTTCTGGCACTGAAGCCACCCAAGTAACTCAGCTCTTGTGGATAATCCCCTCATCCTGCTGCTGGATGAGACCTTTCCAAGTCAGACATTATCAAGAAGACTATTACCAGGGTCTCATTAGCTGTGCTGTGTTCCAGCTAAATCCACCCACCTCCCACCCAAAAGAGAAGCCAGCCCATCATTTGGGCAACTAGGAAACACAGTAAAAGCCACAGGAATAAGTGATGTTTTATACTTAATTAACACAAGCCAGCCCAAAGAAAGATAAAAACAACAACGCTCAATCACCTGTTTTGCAAGACTGTTTTCTTAGAGAGTGACACAGCATTCACAGCATCAGAGACGACGGAGCCCAGCAAACCACAGAGCACCAGCCATGACTTATCTCCATAGGCAGTAACTGATAATACCACACTGGATGTGGCACCACCACTTTGTTGGTGTTAAGCTGGAGCCCATGGTATAAATCTGTTTAGTACTTTAGCAAACCTGGCTTGCCTTGGGCTGCGGTCACACGGAGCTTGCACACAGTGAGCACTTGGGCATCATCACCGTGCTCAGCACCGTACCCATACTCCCAGTCCAGATGCTTTACCATGATTTCTTGTAATACAGAGCAGCTGAAGACATCCTCTCAGCACCAGCTTTAAGGCTGAACTGGAAAGTCAGCATTATAAAGACAACGAGACGAGCACCTCCTGTGTAGCCACCTAAACTCTCATGGGTGTCAGCTGGATAGTGTTAATGAGCCACTAAACACAGATACTATTAATTGATGTGTGATCAACAGTCACTACAAAATGGCCCCAGGAGCAATTCTCCTCCCCTTAAAGTGTTAGATATTGTAAGGGCATAAGTTATAGCAATAGTTGACTTGAACTATTATCAAATGGTAAGATCTAGTAATTTCTTTTCAGTGTGTCAGAAGGCTATTCTGCTGAATGAGACTGTCTACATATGAAAGCTAAAAGCAGTGGCGACCTATGTGCCCAGTAGGTACTGTCTGAATAGCACATCCATAATTCACTCATCTGAATGCAATTTAACTCTAGTATTTCCCTAACAAGTTGTTTGTCTCACACAGATTTTTATCTTCCGTGCACTTTGACATCTCAAGGAATTCATCAAATCACCACTTGTAAGTGCTGTGAAACAGCTGTTTCTAGTGCTAATAGCAACGGCTTATCTTATAACCCCCAAAGCCCTCCAAACCACTCCAATTCTGTAGCTGTTTCAGATCAAATAAGAAACTGTTTGAAATGGGGTTGCAAATTATTATAAGCTCCAAACACATGCAGTATCCAGTGATGTATTTTACCCAGGCCTTGGGGAGCGTGAGTGCGTTGGGTGACACCCAGACAGGGTGCTCCGAGGGGACTTTCAGGATGGGTGGACCAGGACGCGGGAGGATGCTGCCCCGTGATGCAGATATCCCAGCTCAGGGAGTCCCTGGACAGAGGTGCCAGCGCACTGGTTAATGTGTCAGCTGTGGAAACTTCCACCCAGCATCGAAGGGACGGTTGTTAACCCTGCCTGTGCGGCCAGCACTGGTGTGCAGCCAGCTGCTGGTGCCCGGGTGCCATCGCAGCCCCGGCCCCCCTGCCACCCACTACGGCTCTGCAGGACAGCGGGGCCCGAGGTGTTGCAGTCACACAGAAACACACTGGAATAAGTAAAAGGGCACCAATATGTGCCCTCATCACCGTCCCCTAAACATGCTGTGCCCATGTCGTTGCCCTCCGGGCTGCGGGTTTAATTGTCCGGCGATTGCTATGGCTTGAGTTTGCCATATTTTCTTCTTTCCCAAAGCAAGCGAGCCAGGCTGGTCCACGCATGGACAATTTCCCTGGGCAGGAGCATCGCTGGGATCTCACTGTCGGCAGAAGAACTCTGTGCCATCTGTGCCGAGCGGTTTGTTTGCAGAGCACGGCTACCTTCTGTTTGCTACCTTCAGAAATGAAATTGCACAATGCAGGAACAATCACAGGGAAACATTTCTGTCATCTTCGCTGGTACCCTCAGCTCTATGGCTTCCTGAATGTGAATTAGTGTCTTAAGCAGTTTATTCATTCATGGCAATCTGTTCATTTATTTTCAAGAGATTGTATAGCTCCAGGAAGCCTTGCATGTTTTGTTTTTTTTTTTCCTTTCTAAGCTCTGACGACAAGATATTCTTTCTTTTTCTCAGATCGTTTCTGCTTCTACTCTGCTGAGCTGATGCATGAGACAGACAGCCCTGGTCTCAGAAATGGAAAGGAGGAAGATGTAGGACTTCAGGGAAGAACGCTGAAGCTGATGCGAGTTACCCAGAGGTTGCACTCGGCATCTGCGCAGATCCGAGGGGCTGAGGGGGCTGGCAGCTGGCGGCGGTGCAGGATGTGGCCATCTGAACACCCTCACCCTCTGGGTCCTCCCGGCCCGCTGCTGAGCACCGCAGCGGTGGCTGCCCTACAGGACACGCTTTACCCCGCAGGAGAAGGCACGGGCAGCCGGCCGGTGGCATGGCTGATGGACAAAGGATGAACCCTGCCTCCTTCGAAATGAACTGCGATAGGAAAACCGAATTGGATGTCTTGGGAAAATAAACTTTCCTGAAAAGCTCTCAATGCTCCCTGGTTTTCACCACACCGAAGCACTGCAGGAGCAGTCGCTTCCCTTCTGTAGCAAATACCACGACCAGATCACAGCCCAGTTTACTGAAATAGTCAGCTTTGGTTTTCAAAGCAAAAAGCACAAAACGATGTAAATCTTTCCAAAGCCTAAATAAATGTTAGTTTTACAGAATGGACATCATCCAAGTAGAGCTTTTGTTTTGTTTTTTTTTTCTGGATTGTTTTTATTTTTTGAGGTTTTTGAAAAAAAAAACCAAAACAAAACCCAAACCAAAACCAGCTCATTAGCACAAATGTAGAAAGGTATGACAAAGGAATAGCATGGCAGCGGGATTACATTCCAGCCACAGCTGAGGGTAACACAACATTTGTCTTTGTGCAGGAAGCCAGAACAGAGCTTGGCATCATCCAGGTTTCAGCTGAATCCTATTTTGCAGCTTTAGTAGGACGAAGCGGGGCTGCAGCACAGTGCTTACCTTGTGCAAAACAGTCTATTCCTTCTCCGTTATTTTGCATCTAGTGCCACAGTCTTTACAAAGAAAAAAACTCTCATTAAATTTGTTCTTGTTTTCTGTTCTTTGGGTATTTTCCCTCCTTGCTGGAGCTCGGAAGGGTTGTACAACACCAAAGCGGATATACTATTAGTTGGTTTGTCCAGAGCTAAATATTACTGTTAAGAAGTGGAGATTTGGCAGAAAGCTTATCTGTGTTGCCTTTGAGATCAGTGTCCTCAGTGTGGTCATCTGAGACTGCAGCAGACACCTCCAAAACACATCATTCTGTTTCTAAAATACAAGGTGTTATTTGTACAGAGAAGACAGTTCTCTAGTGTTTTTCTTCCCCTGTGACTTTTATTTACTGGCAGACAGTATGAAAATGTGCAGCTGCGTTTAACATATCATATTTTCAAATAGACATTTCAGGTCTGGCTCATGCTATTTGATCCAATAATCATATATTTCCCTGAGTCCAGAAACCATGTTTAAAAAGTCTATATAGTTACAGCTTATTAGGGTAAATTGGTTTTCACAATGGCTTCATTCACTTCTACCATGTTTTTCTGAGAATAATCTGGCCGACTATTATTTTCCACTGTTTCTTTCATCTACTAGTTCCAGCAAACTAAACTGGATATTCCCCATGATGCCAAAGTGTTCTTGCTGGTTTCATAGAAGTTATTTTTATTTCACAGATACTGAAATAATATGAACATTTGATGAAAATACCCATGTTCACTTGGAAGTCCAAGAATTTCCAAATTGTTGCTGTTGCTGATTAGTTTTCTATGAAAAAGAGGATTGTTAGCTTATGAGATATCAGATTATAGCACCGCTCTGTATCGCCCATCCCATAAGTAGCTAGTAATGAACAGCCAAATTTATCATCTCTTAAGATACTCAGCAGCTAAACCATTAGCTCATGTTGAAAATCTTCAACTGTTTTAAGGGATTCTAGCCACAGAATACTCAAGCATTAAAAGAAAAAGCCGATATTAAAACCAAGAGTATCAGAAATGTAATATGAGAGATTTAAAATGAGAGTCTTGTAGGAATTAGATTGTTCTTGTCTAGAAACACAGTCCGCAAGTTCTTTAACATCTTTTCTAAGGTGAGACAGCAAAACCCATTTGAAGAAATCAAGAACAGATGAGGAATAACCCAGGAGCAAATGCTGAATCCCCGGTGAACAAAGATTTCAACCAGTTCTGCTGAAAATAATGGCCTGTTGAATGGGACGTGTGCTAGGGAAGGGAGAAGAAGAAACACAGCAGAAAGAAAATCAGGAAAGCTGAAGGCAGTGTTTGCAAGTTCCCTTGTATTTGCTGTGGAGGTAAAATGATGGTAATGGGGACAGCCTCAAATGAGACAGCAGGGCAGACAAACTTGGAAAACCTGAGCTACTGGGTCATTTCTAAGGCCCTTACTTTCCTAATATCAGTGAAGTCCCTTTGTAAGTTTATAGAAAGTTCTGGGGAAACACTGTAAAACTGCAAACAGAAGCCTGAGTGGGACACTCTTCTTGGGCACTCTCAGCAGGCTGCGTGCAACAACATGCAGAAAAACCACTTATTGCTTAAATTATGCATCCCCATTTGTCTCCAGGTAGACTTTGAAGTGCTTTTGCTAGAAGAACTCTGCCTTCAGAATGAATTTCTCATTTTATTGCTGAGCAGATATGAAGCAAAAAGAGAACTGCACATTTGTTTAAAAATTCCTAGCAACGCACCGCATGCTGCTGTGGTTTCAGAAATTAATTTGATGGTTCATTCGAGCAGCTTGCCTTTGAACTGGGCAAATCCCAAATCAATGGAGAGCACGGGCTGCGGCTGGCTGCTCCATCCCGCAGCGTTGATGGGTCCCTAAGGAAGATCTGCAGGTGCCACCTTTCCAGCTATGGGTGCCGATGGACCCAGGTGTCATCTGGAGGCTTCTCCCGTTCCTGATGACCTGAAGCAACAGGGACATGGTCACCATGAAAAAAGGATCTGCCAAAAACCTCGCCGACGGTCTCTTCCAGGGATGCGAGGCCCTGACAAGCACCCTCACTCCCCGCACGCGTTCTAGGCTCCTACTCGCAGCACGGAGGCAGAGTGCTAAACCGTGCGAGCCAGAAGCATCGCCTCTGCCGACAGCATTCACACACAAGAAACAGCCAACCCACAACTCCTCTGCCACCTTTCGGTACCTGCCAGCCACTTTGTAGGTGCAAATGAGGTTTTTTGCAACTTAACAAGCTCCCCACTAACATCTTGCATATTCAGTTAATGGAGGGTTCCTGAAAAGTCAGATTATTGTGGTGCATGTGGCACATCCACATCTTGTTACATCCATGTGGAATTTCCCAGGGTAGAAGTTTTTGTTATTGATGCTCTCTGTCAAGCTCAGGACACAAAATAACTGCAAACACCAATGTTTTCCACAGGAAAAAAAAAAAATTACAAAATATTTTTTTCAAAGTACAGAAAAAGTAACTATGGACAGAACAGCAACTTGCATTTCCATATTACTGTGGCTCATCCTCTTCCCGGGGCAAGCACTAATGTGAAGAGTGGTACAATGAGGGATTCAGCAGGTACGTGTAAAAGCAGCTGTAGGTTGTGCAGCAGAGCACCAAAGTGCATTGTAAAGCAGACATTAGTATTTTGGTGACCAGCACTGGCACAGGTATCCTGAACTTCTCAGATTTCTGTAAAATGGACATTCTTAACCTGTTCCTGATGTACTGAAGAAGCTCATTTTTAACATTCAGCTCCGTTTGATATCACAGGCATGAAAGCCAGAAGCCCAGATCTCCAGATTATCTTTGGGTGACAGAAATATAAAAAAAGCAAAATTGAGTCCACCCCAATTTTTAAAGGGCAACGCTGCAAAATATTCATGAGCAACGTTGTTCAGATCTTCTTGTACCCTTCTTTGGCTGCTATTCAGTTACCCTCTCAAAAAATACCTCCCCAGTTACAAGCAGCCTGCCAAATTTCAGTGTATGAAATCTTTTTCTGGGTTCATGCTAAACTTGGAAAGAGAAGATGCCAGAGGAAGCTGGGCCCCTCCTCCCCACACTAGCCACCAAGGATTCAACCTTCCTTTCTTGTGCCTGCAATTAATTTAATGATACAAAAGTGCCATTTCGATGTTCAAGGACCTGATGAATTGGCTCTAGCAGGGACACAGGCAGCAGATCAGCCTGTGGATGCAAAAAGGTAGAGGAGATGGAAGAAAAACAAGCCTCTTGTCAGCAGACAGTCATAACATCCTGGGTGCTTTCAGGTAGATCTTAAAAATGCCAGGACAATTATTCCTCGTTCTACCCAGCTTTGCTGCCTTCATTTTTTAATGACCCAAGCTACAGCTGCTTCTTAGCCGAACCTGTTAATCTCAGGCATCGCTGGAGGGGAAGGTGCAGTTTATTAGTGACAAGTCACATGTTCAGCCTCTTCTTTTGCTGACCTCTCATCCTTTCAAGTAGAAAATACCCCTAATTTCCAGTTCCCTCACAGCAAGCATAAATCCCAAGCCCACCGATGGCAATGCTGTGCCATGCAATGCAAGAGTGCAGGATTTGCTATGGCTTTACAGTGCAGGGAGTTTTAAGCACTGGCCTTTGCCTTCCTTCCTGACTATATTATCTGAGTAACCTTTAAAAAAAAGACAAAGTCATTTAAAGTGCTATTAAGCAGTGTGGGTGCACAGCGCATCCCTCTGCCAGGCTGTGGCAGCCTTGGGGCTCTGTCGTACCTCGCAGAGCACCACGAACAAGAAAAGATCATCAGCTGTTCAGAAATCATCCCCAAGGTCTCAGTTTGCATTAAAAAGAGTATATCCTTAGCTCAAATATAGGTATATCAAACAAAGGGTAATAGAAGCTTATCAACCAGAGAGCTGTCAATATTACTTAACTTCTGAGTTGATTCAAAAGTTTCAAATTATAGTCATCACAGGTAATCTTTAATTTAAATCAGGGAGCACTTTCTGAACACTGACTTACACTTTCTTTTGAAATAGGAAATACAGATAAATAGAAAATATAACCTGAGAATCTAGACACAGAAGTTACCATCGACTTTGGTTATCCTCACTGTTGAGAATTTGCTCATGTTAAAGGGGTTGGTACTGAGGGGCGCAGGGGCATGCCCTGAAGAAATCCAGGGTCTTACTGAGTGAAACAGGTTCTGGGCAGGACCACAAGCCAACTGGTTAGGGCTGGGTTTAGCGGAGGTGGAGCAGACACCTATTACTCGTTCACAGGAGGGGTCTGGCAGCCAGGATTTGCCAGGGAATTGTTGCAGATGAGGCTTGAGGGCTGTCTGACTCTGGTTCCCATGACTGTCCCATCTTGTCTTTCTCTCCAGAGCACCAGCCAAAACCCCTGCGGAGACACTTGAGGGTCACGTGCACGTGGTGCTGCTGGCACCTGGCTCCTGCTTTTCTGACGTCTCGCAATAGTCTCACTTTTGTGAAGAGAGCAAAGCTTTTATAACCTACTCGTGCTCTCTAAGAGCTTACACATTTTGTAACTCCATCTTTATTGACAAAGTTTCTTCTGGGATGCTGCAAATCTGCAAACTGGGTGACAGGCGAGGTTATGAATTAACAGATTCCCAATACAGAATACGCATCACCTGCAGCTGGTGACAAGTAATTAAACCGTGGCTGTTATCACTGTGGGGATAAGCACGGCAAGTTGCGGGGGGAAGGCACAGCTCCGTGCCCGCTCCGTGGGTGCACAGCACAGGCAGCTGGGGAGCTCTCTGCTCCCGCCGGGCAGCTCCTCCGGTCGCCTCCTCCTCCTCCTCACTACGGGGTAAGAACCTGCAAAGGGCAGTGGCCGCGTGCTTTCTGTGGTGCATGAGTTTTCTGAGTGGCACCTTCTTTGCATCACCTTAATGCAGCGTTTAAAACTGCAGATGGGCAAGACAAAAATGGTCCAAAGAAGCTTTGCTACCATCCAGTCCAATCTGGTCCAATTATCACCTTGGCGGCTTAGGCTGGTGGCTGTGCTTTCGTGCTGCAGCACGCGTCGGGGTAGCAAGCAAGGCCAGCAAGTTGCCAGGTGTCTGCCAGCCTCCCCCTTCCCCAAGTCATTGGGCAACCTCCTCCCGGGGGGGTGGTCAGCAGGGGACTGCCTCCGCGGAGGAGAAGCTGTGAACGGCAGCTCCGCTCAGGGACCGCTTTCTCGTGGGAACTGCCTGCATTCAGAGCTCGTCTTAACCTCCCAGACCGAGGTCATTAGCTCCGAGGAGGAAGGGGGCTGGGCAAGGCAAATGCTGTAAATTGCCACAATTTTAAGGTATAAAAGATTCAAAAGGAGTTGTCTAGACTCACAGAATAAAATTACATGTTTGTTCAAGCCCGGCAGAACTTCACCAGAAGGGATGATAAGGTGGAGGTGAGTCCCGGGGAGCACAGCCCCCAGCCCAGGCTCTCTGGTGCACCACCTTCGTACTAAAAAATACAAGCAGGAGCAGAAAAAGTCATCTGGACAGAGTCCTAGGGTTACAGCAGCCGGAGGCAGACCTGAGTCATGCTCCTCCCCATGTGTCAGCATAAGGCAGCGACAGCAGAGGACCAGAACGCTCTGTTGTCACAAAGATCAAACTCAGTTTATCTCATTGTGCCTCCAGTACATTGTTGCTTTATATTGGCTTTGGCATTTTCATGCATGAGAGCGAGACAGCCTGACAGTCATGCGCAGCAAGGACAGCAGCCTGGGCTGCGGAAGGACCCACCTGAGGAACGTCTTCTAGAACGTGAACAAACCACTGCTCTAGCCCAAATCGAGCTTCAATTTAAGAATGACCTTTGCCAGGTCCCCCCAGCCAAAGCTTCTGTAGTTCATACCCACTCTGGTGTTTTCTCTTTAAAACACTTTTCTGAGATCAAAGCACTACTATTGATGATCATCCTGAAATACCAGGCAGAAAACAGAGCCCTATTTTGCTGAGTTCTGGGCAAATCCATATCAGACACACAACCCAGGTCTAAGGATTGGCTCTGAGAAGTGGTTACAGAAGCAAAAATGAGCCTCGAGGGTTCATGGGTGCTGACTATCCAGCACTCAAGACGATTCCTCCGTGAGCACCAAAGGGGCAGAACGAGCACTCCAGATCCATCCTGCCGTGAAGTAAATTCCATTTAGCTCTTGACACGGCCTCAGTGCAGCTACACGATGCAGAGCGGAGGGCCTGTGTCAGACGAAAACAGCCTCCGCGCTGCTGGCCTGCACTTCCCAGCCCTTCCTCACCGGCTTCTCGGGCGTCTGCCGTCAGAGCCGCTCCGGGAGCGGAGGGCTGGCGGGCACCAGGCTCGGGCCGAGAGCAGGCGCGTCCCAGAGGTGGGATCATCCCAGGCAGCCGCTGCAGCCCCGGAGCACGCCGCCGGGCACGCCGAGCCACCGGCGTGCGCGTTCGAGGCTGCTGGTGCTGATCAGGTTCAGACCATCTGAAATTTGCGGCTTGATATTTTGATCATCAGCATTTTAGAAACCATCTGTGTATTCTCTGATGATTCAAGTCTACTGGCTTCCCAGCCATACTTAGCGCAGACCTCGTTAACTTCTTTCCTACCAGAAGCCGCGTTTCCCAAGCGAGGCAGAGCCCGACACTGCGATGGCAGAGCTGAAAACACCTCGAGACTGGCTGTGCCTTTTGCTCTCCCAGACCGACAAGAAAGCAACACGATCGGTCATACAAAGCGGATCCCAGAATCTCCAAACAAAAAGTTGCAAGTATTTTTAGCTTACCCTTTTCACGAGCCCCCAAACACTCCTTCCTTACTATTCTGTATTTCTTTCTCCAGCACTGGTAATGGGTGCTGGGACTCTTTCTGTAAAGTCTGTGGCAGAATGCTTAAGATAATTCCTCCTTCTCTCCTACCTGCACTAAAGGTCTGGGAAGTCAAGTGCTTGCAGCTTTAAAAATAACACCCAGCTGCTACACAGCATTTCCAGGAGCAGCCCATGCAACGGAAGGGAGTGTTTCATTTATCTGCAAAATCCAAAGCGTTTCAGGTTTGCAGCTGGCATCCAAATTTCCTGAGAGAAATAATCACTTTATTTCTTTCCATGGGCGGTTATAAATATTTGAACACATGACAGATAATACTATAAAGTTATCTATTGTTCAAAAATAAAAATAGAAATATATATCTATGTCATGGTAAAACCTTAAGGTCTGTACAACTGCAGCTTTATAAAATACAATTGTTTGGAAGAAAAATCTTGGTTCAATGTATTAACAACATACAAAGAGTTCTGCTTCTCAAACATAGAAGAGATTTGGCAGGTAACTAATATATTCAATTATCAAGTCATAAATAATAACATAAGTTACCATTGTCCTGCGAACCACTCTTATTTAACAGAGGAAAAACAAATTTTACCTTCACTTTATTGCCCTCTGGTGTAGAAGCGGGGGCATGCACCGCCACCGCCACCACCGCCACCATCATCACCGTCACCATCACTGCCTCCACCACCATCACCATCACCACCACCACCACCATCACCACCACCACCACCATCACTGCCTCCACCACCGCCACCGGGCAGCAGCTCCCTCCTCTCCGGCGCCCACAGAAGCTGCGGGGGGAACCCTGCCCTCCTCACCTGGGGGTGACAACAGGGGCTGGAGGGTGCCACAGGAGGCAGATGAATATTTTCATAGGGCTCTTTTGAAATAAATAAGTAAACGGGATATTTATAAAAGGCAGTGAATTAAAATGCATGTTGTCTTTAAAACATAATGCAATCTTATCATAAAACATGTCATTAAGAATTTTAAGGACAGAAAAAAAGGCTTTAAAATTAAAAAAACCCAGAGTATAAATATTCAAATGAGATTTTCACAGTTAGATAGACCCTTGGGGGGGAAAAGCCCCACCCACTGATTTTTTTTCAAATTAATTGTTTATTGTGCCTTTGATCAGCATCAGTTCCCCAAGTCTAAGAGCCTGTCAGGTTCTGCTATTTGGTCATCTGTGGGGGAAACGCAGCCAAGCTATTTAGGACAACAAATCTTTCGTGACATATGCTGCCTGACATAGACCGTGATTAGAGCCGACAGAAAAATATGGAACATAGATGAAAAGTAAATGTTGTTCCCTATAATTTGATGGGAAGGACTTTTTCAAGTATTACCATGTTTTGTTCAGATTAACTTATCTCTGTTTTTCCACAGAAACCCAAAGAGCTGGAGGGAAGCAAGAAGGAAACTGAGTAAATAAGTAAACAAGTAAACAAATAAATAAACACAAGATGATTAAGTTTTTGCATTCAGATTTTACCAAGAGCAAAAACAAAAGGATATTTGCAATGTTGTTATGCACAAACAGTTCAGTTAAAGAATATATATATATATATTTTAATATATATATAATAAGAATATTTTTAAACACATATCTTTTGAATGAGGGCGCTGAGGTCCAAGGCTCCAGCGGCGCTGCGGGGCAGGGGAGCTCCGCGTACCCCGAGCATCTCCCCATCTCCTTGGGAAGCGGGTGGGCAGCCTCGCCCGCGGGGGTGCCCTGCCCGGGTCGGGGCGGTGGGGAATGGCAGCGGGTCCCGCTTCCCCCGCCGCGGCCGTCCCGCGGGCAGCCGGTGCCGCCAGGTCCCCGTGGTCCGTGGCAGCAGGAGCGTTTCCGTGGGCTGCCCTCGGCCGACCTGCGGTGCGGAGGGTGGGCAGCGAGGTGGGTTAATGCGGTGGAGGGTGGGCAGCGAGGTGGGTTAATGCGGACAGCCCAGCTTTCGGCAGAGCACCCGGGGTGTGTTTTTACGCACACCCAGCGCTGGTGCTGCACCTCTGTGCGTACGCACACAACCACGTGTTGGAGGGTTTGTTGGAAAATGCTGTACGTTAATAACGTGCTAATGTGTTAGATACCTTGATGGGTCAACCAGCTCTAAGAGATACATCAGCTTTACAGACAGTGATGATTCTGCTATTAAAAATCATGTGTTAAACTGACCTCACCATTTTTTTACTATGTGACTCTCCCGATCTGCATCAGCAGGCTGTTCGGCAATCCACTGAGTCAGTTTAGCAGCTGTGCCCACACATTCCTCTACGGATTTGAAGGAAAGACAATGAGGTCTAAAGTGACGTACACAAAGTCACTCTACGATGTATGCATAAATTTCGAAACTTTGATTTGAGCTAAACCAGTGCCTTCATCCTTTTTGTATCCACTATCCCCCAACCCTTTTTCCAGCTGACAGTATGCTCCATATTCTTATTTACCAGTTTCTTTAAATTAATAAAATCAGCTTTGTTTCTTCTTTCCTGGACAGCCAAAAGTAGGTGCTGAGTCTGTCAGCAGGCTGGAACCCCCCCGCCGCAGACTGACGGAGAAATGCATCCTGTCTTTGAGTAGAATTCAAGTGATCACCTTGCTTATGATGATATGATGGTTTGATTGCTCAGTGTTAAAAATGTTGTTTTCTTTCTATTTCAAACTTGTTTAGCTGCTGCTCCCAGGCACTGGACCTTGTTGTACGTTCGCTTGATAAATTAGAGACCTTTACTATCAGAAACCTCCTCTCCTGCAAGCGCTTAGGTAGTGATGAAATAGTTTTTTTTCATTGGGTAAACTAAATAGATTGAGCTTGTTTAGTCTTCCACTGTAAAGCAGGTTTTGTGGACCTC
Source organism: Leptodon cayanensis (assembly GCA_027564655.1). Taxonomy (NCBI): domain Eukaryota; kingdom Metazoa; phylum Chordata; class Aves; order Accipitriformes; family Accipitridae; genus Leptodon; species Leptodon cayanensis. Next base: position 22,282,104 of record JANXJC010000042.1, on the reverse strand, counting down.
AGTCATTCTTGTCAGCCTGAAACTTTTCTAGGTTGTCAACATTGTCCCAGGAAGGATATGCACTTTCCAAAAGTGTGTATGAGAACTGTGACTACAACAGCTGTACACCAAACTGCCTCCAAGCCCATGTTTGGATTTATGAACCATTTTTTGCATAATATCACCATATAAGTGTACACAGGGATTCTTTAGTTATGTGTTGAATACAACAATATGCTTATTTTGTAATAATAAGAAATTTTCAGTATGTTCAATACATCTCTAAAACACCAGCCAGGATATTTCTGCAGTGCAACCCTTCCAGTACTTTTTCAGTGGGGAAGGGGCAGCCCACAAGTCATTTAGGAGCTTGAATGTTTTCCTGGTTCCAAAAACACATCTTTGAGGTTTCATCATGCAAAAGTACCTGCACAGCTCTGGTAAGCCTGCCCTTTGCATGTCCAGAGACTATTCCAGTTGCAGACCAGTGCAGAGACAGGTAACTGGGCAGGTACACGCACACACCCAGCATTAACAATGGGTAACACTGGGTGCAGGGGAAGTGTAACACATGAATATTAGTGATGGAAGTCTTTGAGACTTACATGTGTAGTCTTTGAGAATAATTACTGGCAGATTTTTCTAGCTGTCTCTTCTGATTTAGTAGCTTTAGTGCAAGAAGCAAACAGACTCATCTGTGGAACCAGTGGGTTTGCTGGTATTTGTGGGTTATAATTTTGCAAGGATGTGAGCAGATTACAGATTTCTCACCTGAGGACAAGTTTTTTATTTCTGTTGCTGGGCTTCTGCAGGTGCATGTTCATTACATGGAGCAAAGCTGGCAGAAGAAGTCTCTGTGGGAGTAGTAACTGGGTGCACGGCCTGATGCACCTGCATCGGCTGGGAGCGGTAACTGGGTGCACGGCCTGATGCACCTGCATCGGCTGGGAGCGGTAACTGGGTGCACGGCCTGATGCACCTGCATCGGCTGGGAGCGGTAACTGGGTGCACGGCCTGATGCACCCGCACCAGCCGTCTGCAGCGCGCCCTCCCGCTCCGTCACCTTGAGCAGGGCACTCTCGCGGGCCTCCAGGAATGGCTAACGATTCTGGCTGCATCCGCCTGCGAGGTGCCAGCTCCAGCCAGGAGGTACTGGTAACCGGAGTGCCCAACCGCTGTGCTCCAGCCAGAGGAACCTCGGGTTCCCATAGTGCAGGAGAGCCCCGGGGAGGCCTCCTGCCTCCTCCTCCTCTGCAAGCGCGGCCATGTAAGTTCTCGGTTTCCCATTTCTAAAAACACAAGGTGTAGAAATTACAGCGGTAACTGTCTTCTGTGTAAAGCTCAAAACCCTGAAGATTATAAAAACCGCTCACGGTCTAGCAAACATTATATAATCAGATTTTTTTTTTTTTCTGAAATATGTTTAGAAAAACTTCTAAGTGCCTATGAGGTACAGCTTGTAGCCTAAGAGGAGGAATGATATAGGGGTGTCAAACCTATATTGCTAGCAGCTGGTATCAAATTAAGATATAGATTTGCAAATCTTCCAGCACAGAAGTGGTCCCACAGGGGAAGTCAGCAGCAGGATTGTGTAAGATAACGTGTCAAGGGAAAGTGCTGTCATAAATTTCAGGGGGGGGGTGCTGGGCTTTCAGCATGTTGCTGTGCTCAGCCTTAAAATATATTGGGCTGATAAGTGTATCCCTAATGTAACCATTTGGCAGCGTTGTCAGAGTGCTGCAGATGTTGGTTTATACTTAAGAATTAGGGAAGCAGCATTATGAAGTGCTGCCTACCAGCTCCATTTAGACATTTGGGGGTTTATTTCTGAAGCTTTAGTTTTCACATCTCCAAGGTATTCGTACCCCTAAACGGGTGCACACTGCAGTGCTGGACTGACAGAGGCTCCTCCGTCCCCGTTTCGGAGCCCACGTGGACCTTGGGAATCGGCGTTTCGGTAGAGCCGAGGCTCGGTTCAGGCTGGCCGGGGGCACTGGAGGAGGCAGCGTGTGAGCACCTCCAGAGACCTGTGCCTCTTCTTACTGACAATCATCCCGGACAGGGGGAAAAGAGCAAGACTGATTCCCAAGGAGCACCGCCAGCAAAAGCCTTGTACTGGACAGGGGCAGGGGGAGGGAAGGGGCTGCTTTCCAAGGTTTTGGAAAGCTTTGCGCTAAGGACCTCCACTCGGAGAGCACGGTCCGTGCGAGAGAGGTCACGGCACGTTCTGCGTTCTCAGCCTTCCCCCCCCCGAGCTCCCTTGCACGCTGTATTTTGGCTGGGAAGGAAGGGTGAGCCTGTGGGATGCTGCTGGGGGCGAGCGGTGGGGGAGGGCACCGGGGAGGTGCAGGGTTCCTCTTAGCAGAGCCAGAGCCAGGCCAGCCCCGACGGCCAGCGTGTCCCCAGACTACTGCGTCTTTCACACGCTGATGGCTGCGTGCGGGGAAGCAGAGACACATTTAAGGCAGCGTTAGCAGAACTTGCTCTGCGGCGGGTGGCTGAGCAGCCTGGGTCCTCGCCACAGATAGGGATGCTCCTGGATCCTTTGGAAAGCAAACCTCGTGGTAGGGCTCTGCCCCATCAATGTGTCACGATTTTGGGGAAGGTTAACCTGCACAGCTGACTTTCCCATCCAGACATTGAGGACATACTTAGTCACCTTTCCAGACTCCCATCACTTTTGGGAAGGTTAACCTGCACAGCTGACTTTCCCATCCAGACACCGAGGACATACTTAGTTACCTTTCCAGACTCCCATCGCTCCTTTTCCAGGGAACTAGGCGGATATCCCCCTCCATCCCCTGTAAGACACAACCCAAAAGCTATGACCACCGCAACAGCTTCCTCTCTGGGCTCCAGCTCTTTTCCACTGTGAGCTGTGTGTGAGAAGCAGTGGCTCAGATGACAGGACGTATATTGCTGTGGACTAGCACACAATTAAAAAAAAAAAGCCAGCAGTTTGCTTTTTTATGCATGGATTAAGCGTATACATGCAGTTATTAGCACATCTGCTATTCAAGTGTCAGCATAGGAATAGCTTCACAATCCCAAACTCGCCAGAAATTAAATGACAGAAATACGAAGGATTTGTAAAGCCCAGTAACAGAGAATTAGAAACTAGCAGAGAAGAACAGATGAAGATACTATTTTTTTATAATGGGATTATATTATCTTCTATCCTGAGATATTCAAAACCCGATTCATTTTTTTGTATGGCTTGCCATGCTAATCATGAGTCACTGAGGCTGACAAAGGACTTGTATGCTCTCACAACACAAGGATCTTTGCTAAGGTACAATGTGAGGAAAGGGCTAGGGCAGCAGAAAGCTCACTCTTTAAGGCGAATGCAGAAGGATGCTTACTTGGTGACATCGGTGCCATGCCTTTCATAAACTGAAAGGATGCATGTGTGCCACTTAAATGAAAGGATACTTTCCATGTGCTTGGAGGAATATGCTATTTTTAGTCTCTAAATATCAAACAACAGGATTTGGTTGTTGATCAGGGATTCAAACATGACGCAGTGCGTTGACACAGCCGTTAGCTATTTTCTATTTCACATCCCTGCAATTAATGCGCAGGGTTTGGGAAATGCTATCACAAACTCCGCACAGCAACCCTGCCACGCTGAAAGAACCTTACCAGAAATCATACACCAGCTCTGCTGCCTGCAGGAGCCTGGCATGACACAGCACTCCTCCGAAACTGTCATTTGATTTAGCATGGCCATGTGCTCTGTGCTGTTGTCAAAATCTATAGTTGCATCCTGTAACTCTAAATTATTTCTTCCTCCTCAGATCACAAAGAAGGGACTCACACAGCCATCTTGCAGAAGGGCCCCTGCCAAGAGACTGGTTTTATCACATTTTATCAGCAGCTTAGAGCACAGGGTTTTGGGGGAGGGTGCTGCTCCACCCTGCCAGGTCCTCCTCCGAAGAGGGACAGAGGGCTGCCAGGGCAGCCCGCCTTCCCCGCAGAGACGAGGCTGCAAGGGACAGTCATGTCAGTCCCCAGGCTGACCCCCCCCTCACAGCACAGGGCCTTCAGCTTGCTTTCCGAGTCAAGGCTCTCTCTCAAATCCTTACCATGTTCTTCCCTCAGCTGAAAGACTCAGAAGAGCCAAGCACAGAATGAGGCTTGTCTGCAGCAGTCCCAGTATGCGGCCAATCCAGGCTGAGGCAGGAGTTTGGCTCAAGAGAGCTCCTCTATTGACTCAGGCAGCACAGAGAAGCTCCAGAAGACAAGGAGGAAGCAAGAAGAAAATGCAGGGCTTGATCAGCTGCCTGGGATGCTGGAAAACAGTAGGGAGGAAAGCACATTATCTCTGAAAGCCGTAGAAGGGGGGAAAGGCAGGAGATGATGCAGTAGCCATGCTATTTTCCCTGGAAGCTGTTGAGGTGGATAAACCCACCTGTAGGCATGAGTGTGCTCATAGCCCACGTCCAGTAAGGATGCCCCTGCAGCAGCTGGGAACTGGTGGGGCACAAGGAGCAGCCAAGCAGGTTCCCTCTCCATGCCCAAGGCGGCTGGAGAGGCAGGGGGTGCAGAAGAGGTGCCGGAGCACGGCCCCACCGTTCTGCTTCCCACAGCTTGGGCTGGGGGCACAAACTCTTCCAGGCTGCACCTGAGCATCAGGTGCGGTGTTGCATTGCAGGGTGCCGGTGAGGTGAGGTAGCACCATGTCTACCTCCCATCCCACCTGCTGGTAGTCCATTTACCTAACGCCTCTGCATGAACTCCAGCCCCTGAAGAGGAGAGTTGGCCTCGGGGCACTGAGGGGGCTGTGTGACACAACCGCGGGGACGCGGGAGTCATGTTCTCCCTTAATCTGTACCATCAGCCAAACTTCAGAAGAGGTGCTGGTGACTCTGGGCTTTTGTTACTTCTTTTTGCAACAAGCACTTATATCTGTAGGCAGAGAAAAGGAGCCCATTCACTGTCCCATGATGTGCTCTGTGCCTTAATCATCTACTGCCATAATTGCTCAAGAAGATTTTTCCTGATGCATTTACGTACTCCACCTGATTAGTAGTCGTATAACAGCAAGCAATTTGCCATAATATTCTGAGAGCGCTTAATTTTCTCTTTGATGAAAGAGTTGTAAATGTAGGCACCTGTACTCAACAGTTCATCTGATTACTTACTTCATTATTGTCAAACTTTCCATTATTATTTGATATTTGCAAACAGCACTATTAGAGTGATACACTGCCTAGTGCCCACTGAAGGAAACACAGGTGTTTTCCTCATAACTACACAGTAATGTATTTTCCATAGATCCTCCTTATGCCAATGTTTTATTTAAGATGAGACATGGTGACCAAGTTTCTATGGGAATGGGTTCCTGACGGACAAAGGAAAATACAAAAGCTGAAATTATTGCAGTGAGGTAACCTCATTGAGATATACAAGACTAAATACTCTGAGGAAGGACTACTGGTCATCACATAATAGCCTCTATACCATGAATAACTGTTTTCTTCCAATTTTTATTGAAACCAGACTTATTTTTCACACAGTGAAGCCCAGCTGACAGCAGGAAGAGTGTGAGTGAACTAAATGACATGCACGTCCACGTACCAGGTACTGTCTGAAGTCGTGGGTATTTAAAGTTCCGGCCTTCCCCAGTCCAGGTCCCCACCTGGCAAGTGTTTTTGATAAGAGGAAAGGTAGAGTGAACAAAGCTACGTTTTCCTTACAAGCCTGAAGAATCTGCTAAAAAGTCAAAACAAATCATCAAGAGCAACATTTGCTATTTATGGGTCCAATTAAGGTTCTTGATTTTGACTTACAAACCTAAGTCTAAGCTACTCAGGAGACCCACATAACTTCACAGCACTCTGGTAGCTGCCATCAGCCTGGGAACTTTTGTTCCTGTCCTACCAGCTGGCTTTGGGATGCTGGTAAAAGGAGAATGTTCCCAGGCTACTCAGTCTGTTATGATTTACTCAGACATTGACTAATTTACTGTATCACCCATGATATAACCTAACAAGGGATTTTATCTCTCCTAACATTGAGTACTTCAAAGCCATTCAGGGATGCAGACTCCCCACGTAGCCAGACACGTGGCACTTGCAAACTGCAACATGCACATAAGATAAGTCAAGTAGTAGGGATATAGTACGGGTCTTGACATCCCCTGCTATGCACCCTACCCTTTTTTACTTCTTGTCTTGCATATCTCTCAGTCCCATGCTTCTGACATGCTTTTAGCATCTACCTACTCCTCCAATTTTTGAGTAGCATATAGGTTTTCAAAAGCTAAACCAAATATTTTGCTATGTCGGTGCAGAATCTAAGTACCAAGGGCCATTTAAATTCTCCTGCAGTACCACTTACAATGACAAGGCTAAGGAATATGCTCACAGGTTGCTCAGAAGTTCCTCATCAAAAATTCCCTACTACATCTGTATACAAAGCCCTTCAGTGTTCCAGCCTCATGTAACCCATAATGACCAAATCCAATCAAGTCAAAAAGCATATATTGGCACAAGTCATTGTGCTAACCTCTGGAGCATCCCTTCTATTTAGGTGAAGCATGAGGGCTATCAAACTTGACTAGCACAACATCACCTGATCTGACTTTCTTTTCAAAGGCATCTTATTCACCGCTTGGCGTCAGGAATGCCGTGCTGCACAGCTGGTGTTTAGAAAGCACCACAACTCCACAGCAGAAAAATCTGGTGAACACACCCGAAACTGTTCCAGGTTTGGAGCTTTCTGAATTGTCCTAAAACTCCTGCCCATGGAGGTACTTCTCTGTTCCCCCAGTCACAAAGACTGGATGTGGTTCCGGGTGGTTGACATAAGCCTGACTGCTCGCTGCCATTGAACAACAGAGCTTAATTCCGCCCCTTGCTGTGCTCTCCAGAGAACCTGGAATTTTCAAAGTGAGTTGGGAAAGGAGAGAATTTAAGATTAATCAGGCACTGAATTATGCATTAGTGGGCTGTTTTATCAGCAGTTTCTACTACTGGCATCAGGCATGGGCTGTTTCCATGTTCCGTTTTCCACGTCATGTGGTGGAGAGTGATGAAGTGATGATGCCTGGGCTAGAAGTGAACAGGTCAGTGGTCCCGTGCTGTGAAGGCACAGCAGAAGTGTCTGAGCTAAGCCCACACAACTCTGACCCTGCTTTCTGCTGCGTGGTCCAGGGTTGCCTCCAGTCTTGTGTCCCAGAACAACATAGCCCCTACGTCTGAGCTGCTCTGATGTATGGAAGGCTTGTTGATTTAGCTAAAATTTTACCTAAATTTTAAATTAAAATAAATATTTTAATTCCAGGTTGATACATACATATGTTTACCGTATAAAGGAGTGAACCACCTGCCAACAGAAGTCACTCCTGTTAATGATACTTAAAAAATGCTCAAATTATGTGACTTTTACATACACCTATTTCAAAATTTAAATTAGGCTAGGTTTTGGAGCGGTGGAGCCACTAATTTTTTTTCAAAGGAATGCAAGAAAGGTGCTTCTTTAGTTATCAACACTGCTATAAATTCATAACAAATTTGTCGATTATAGTTACTAATGGCTTGTTCTCTGTGGAGGTTGCTCAGTACTGGTTGCATCTCTGACTCTACTGTCTATTTTCATCTCTTTAGCCTTTTGCCATCTTTTACTGACAGAAAAGCACACAGATTTTTTAAATGTCTCCTTTCATATTGACTAAAATTTCAAGCTGAGTTATTTCAAAGGCTTGAGCAGTTCAGGGAACATATAAAATTCATTCAGATGTCTTGCTTGCTTTTCTATTAAAGGCATTCTGCAAAAGAGAAAAAAAAGTTACATTATAAGCATATTCTTCCCTAATATAGTTGTTGGTTACAGGCATTCAAGATACGTCTCAAGGTTTTGATATTTGGGTTCTATGGGAAAGTATATAGCACAACCAAAGCACAGGAATATTCATCTGTTTTCAGCATGCGTTGATTCAGAGCTTATAAAACTCTGTGATACCATATAAATGGCTCCAAATAAATACAACACCCCAAAAGGTTTTCTTGGCTTTAGTGCCACACCTTTGCATGGAAGGATTTTTTTAGAAGGAATCCCATAAATCAAAAGTGCTAAAATGTTCCTATTATCTGAAGTACAGGGTTTCCCAAACTAATTTCATGAATTCTAAATGTAAAATTTAAATTGAAAATATTTATAGCATTCTATTTTAAGTTTTAAAATATTTCTTTCATATATGATATGAATAGAAGTATATCTTCAGTGGTATAGTATATGTATACAAAGGTACTAACACATGTAGTGATTATCTATTGCTCTACAAATGTCTAGAGGCTGAGATCAGAAGAAAATCCTCCGACTTGTGGGATTACAGCTTTGTCAAATACACTGGAACAAGGTCCTGGACTAGCCATAGATCCTCCATCTCTGGAATTATTCACCATCCAAATAGACAAGCCCTGGAGCAACCTTACCTAACTCTGAAGCTCATGCTGCTTTGAGGAAGAGGTTGGACCAGGGACCTGAAGGGGTCCCTCCCAGCCAAAATTATTCAAGGTTTCTGTCATGGTTGTCCCACCCCCACTTGGGATCCAGCTCTTCCGTCCTGGAAGTTAAATGTCCACAGGTGAAGGATCCCTGATCCCAACACAGCCATGACGGAGCAGGTGCCCACCAACACGCACACCTACACAGCCCAGGAGGGACCCTTGGCATGCCATATCTCCGTCCCCCCAATTAAAGACCAGTGACAGAAGAGCTAACATTTACTTTGGCCAAGCAGGGATATATTTGTTCCAGGTGATTCAGCCTTTTATCCTACCGGGATGCTGCTAGCAGGGTCCGAGAACTGAACTAGAGCTCCTCAGGGGCACCAAAATCCTCAGCTCGCAGAGCTTCTCTTTCAGACTTATTGCACCCTAAACTAAAGCACCCCATTAATTACTAGAAATGGATGTGAAAATTTGTTGGAAAGCTTGGGGAGGTGGGGGGGGAATTCCTCCTGAGCTGGGGCAAAGAAAGACTAGAATATAGTTCTTAATTAAAAATTGCTTTTACCTTTTTTGTTATTTGAAAAACTCGAGCCATAAGATATATCAACAATCTTCAGATGGGACGCATGCCTAGCATGAGGTGAGCTCTCCTCTATATTCAGGTTTGCTTTTCTTTTGTTATTTATCTGAAACCTGTCAATGCTTCAAAAAGGGACACCACTGTCGGCTGTTGTGTACTTAAAGCATTTCTTAACAACCAGCTGAGAAAATACCGAGTACAATGCTCCTTGGTTTGTCAGAACACCTCTGGCAGCTCTTAGGAGGAGTTTGGCAAGGTAAGCATCACCACACGTTCATCCGGGCCATAGTTGCTTAGTTCCCAAGTCACTGACTTGGACTGCACCCTCAGCCGCCTCCCCCACCTCTGAGCCAGTGATCCTGTCAGAGCAAATCACACTGCTTTGTCGTGATTTCTTCTGCAAAAAAATCCCTGTTGGCACTTTCTTATTATCTTAATATCCTCCGTATACCCACAAACTGATTATTTAATCATTTGCCCTAGTACCTTCTCAGGTACTTAATTTAGGCTTCCAGCTCTATAATTTTCCAAGTGCGTTTGAGGAAGAGATGCTCTCTTTGCCACCCTCCAGCACTCTCCGTGTATTCCTCACCACCCCACCTCTCCACAGATAATCACCACTGATTCAGGGGGTTTCTGGGGCAATTCAGCAAGTATTCTAGGGTGGATTTCATCAGGCTCCCATAGCTTGAAAACATCTGATTTATCTAAGTACATTTTAATCTTTTCTTTCCTTGTTATCCCCTTGTTAAAATGAATTGCAGTAAGTGTCTGGTCACAATTAACCTTTTTCTGAAGGCTGAAACAATAAGGCATTGAATAGTTTAGCCTTCATTCGCTTCTCTTCGCTGCTCAGTACTGGGGCTCTACATGCCTTTGTCTTCCTCTTATTTCTGATGCATTTATAGGTGCCTGCCTTTTTGCCTTTTATGTTCTTTGCCCGTTTTATGCCTTCTGCTTTCTGATTTTATCCTTATAGGCAGGGGTTTATTCCTTTATATTCATCGTTAGTCATCTGTCCTTATTCCTGGTTTTCTGGAGGATTCCTTTTATTTCTCCACGTCCTCAGAGAGCCAAGAAGCAGCCTCGGGAATGCCTGTCTTTCCTTTGCAACAGGAGGTTGTTGTCATGCCTTTAAAGCAGCTTTGTTCGGTAACAGCCAGTTCTGCTGCAGTTCGTTTTGTCTTTGAATATCCTCCTGGGAGGCCCTTGCTGCTGCTTCCCTGACTTCATTGAAGTCTGCTTTTTTGAACTCTGTTATCATTATTCTGCTGCTCTCCTTCCTTCCTTTCTTCAGAATAACAAATTCCATCATTTTGTATTGTTTTATGGTCATTATCACCCAAATTACTTTCTGCCTTCAGATTCTCCAGCAGCCTTTCTTTCAGTAAATATCGAATCTAAGATAGCTGTCTGTGCCCTTTTATAATGCTTTTCCAATAGACCTTCAGGAGATTTTTATTAACTGAGGTAAGTCAACATACGCTCACAGAGCTGAATACAAACATGTGGGATTACCTGCGTAATTGGGACTGAAGTGCGGCTGACACTGTCAGACCCAGCTGCCCTGAAGACCTGTTGGTCAGCCGGCCGACGGAGCTGGGGAGCTGAAAGCACATGTGTGCGGGTGGAAATTAAGTAAATCCAGCCTTCCCAAATTCATCCATTGACCCTCAATGCCAGAAAAACCCATACAATCATTTTCACTCATTTTTTGAAGTCCCTGCTTTCCTTATTATCTCTGACTGATTCCAGCTCTTCATGCTCTCTGTAAGGTATTTACATCACTCATATAAACTCATCCTTACTCATATTAAACCAAACTATTTTCTCCGCTCTCAGAGCATGCTCTGTGGGCACAGGTTCCACTTTGGCAATCAGAATTGACCTGCAGATGTTGTTAGCCCTCACTCAATGAATTTAAAAGCAGCCTCTCAGTTCAGAATTTTTCATTGGCTTTAATTACCTTGTACTGAACATTGCCTGGCTTGGCTCCCAGAAGGGACAGGCTAACACTTAACTGTTGTTTCTGGTGTGGGATTGACAGATTTCTTGATTTAGTTGAAAAGTTTACATAACGGTCTTCAGATGAGTCATGCAACGGTTCGGATGGACGCCTCTTGATGTTCAGCCTGGTCTGAAGTTCTTAACTGAAGAAAGATAAACTTCACTAGGTGCTCAAGCACGCCGTTGGAGTGGAGACTCAGGTGTTTGAAACACTTGCTTCTATAAAATAAAACACACAGGGTACAGAGCATCCCAGTCTTTTCTTGTTCAGGGGGGTGTTGATTTAATTCATTAATTCACGTTGCCTTCCATCTACTCTCCTTCCACTATACTGATACACTGCAAATCAGATTGAAAAGTTGTAGTTCTGGGTCAGAAGTGTGTGCCACTGTTTTCCAATGTTAAATATGAAGTATCTCCAGATGCCTTGCCATATCATGCTGTTTTGTGATGTACAGTTCATAAAGTTCATAAATCAGTTCAATATCAGTCCATAAAGTTTCCCAGAGAAACAGTTCTGAGATTTTTCCCTCGGTGTTTTCCAGGGAAGCTAAGGAACTTTTACTCCAAGTAAATCATAGCCATAGTTGCCTCCTCACCACACTGTCGTGCTAGAGAAACTGGAGCCCAGAAAGGCAAGTCACAGACGGTCGCTTCCCCCTCCCAGCCACGCCAGTTTGAGACCCTTAGAAAACACAGGAGTCCGGTTATACCTCATTTCACCAAATATCTCTACTGAGAGACAGGTTCTGTGGCAGCTGCCGATGTCAGCGAGCATGCAGGAGGCAATTTGGGGTGGCTGTGTAGTGCAAAGGTCCTACCACCCCAACCGAGCTCAGGTAGGAGGCGCTGGCTGTTGCCTCCTGGCAGGGCATGTCCCACCTCCGAAAGCGCCGCGGACTCTGCTCTCCTCCCACCCCTTGCACCAAGGAGATGGTGCGCAGGATGCTCAGGAAGGAGCAAACTCCACCGGCCTGAAGCAGAGCATCATCCGCTGCCACGAGAATGGTCCCTGTGTCCAGAAGCACGGTGCCAAGATCCCTTTTCCCTTTGCTCCATGGGGATTCATAAAGTTGCCTGCCTGAACACATGCTCCCCTGCCAGCCAGCGCTGAGGGCACCCCAAAGCCTCACCTGCTTTCAACCACCAAAGGTGTTTTAAGACCTCTCCCTATTGGGTACAAATAAAGTGAAATGAGAATAAGACTCATTTCGCTCCTGCATAAATGCTGCCTGACACAAAATCTTTACAACACAAGTTGGGAACATCAAACAAATCACGATATCCTCATACCAAATGATTAACTTCTCCAGCACCGAGCCAGTCCACCAGCAGCTTTTCCTAATCATAAATCATCTCCATTCTCTAGAAATCAAGGTGCCTGCCAGAAATAGCACTTTCTTCCAGGGCTCTGCCCGGTGATGCTAATGGCATCGATCATGTCTCGGTCGCAGGCGTATCTGACTAATACGGGCTTGTCTGCCTGTGATTGCTCATCTTCTGCACCAGCTCCATCAGCACCCTGCCAAGCACTTCGGCTCTCCAGATAACTGGCCTCCCCACTGCCAGAAATCAACCATGCACCCTGGAAAACTAATAAATACATAGATTAGATCAGTGCAATGGCAACATCCATGCCTATAACCCCTCCTTAGGGGTCAGTTTCTTTCCTTAGCAAAGAAGGGAAGCCTCCTGTGACCCAAGGAGTCACAAAGGGTCTCCTGGGAGCAGAAGGGTCAAATTTTTTCCAGGCACTCAGACCTTAAGCCTGGCATTTGCTAGGAGTCTGCTGCCTGACTACACAGCACTTTAACGTGCCAGGGGTATGGATGCTGTGCATTCATTTAGAAAAGATTAGTTCATATGGCTGGTTTGGACCGAATCATCTCAGCACGTCAATGATCCTATTGCAGAGTTCTGCCAGCAGAAACGGCCTCAAAAAAAAAGAGCCTGCTTTAATTGACAAACATTAAACCAAACCTAATGTCCCACCCCAAGAAGAAAAAAAAAAAAGGAAAAGCCTCTCTCTGAAGTGCAGACTGTTTGCTAGACAAATTCAGTTGTCTGGTCTCAGTCACTTTGGATTTGCACAGTATCCAGGAACAGCCGCTGCATTTCCAGAATGGAAAGTAACTCTGGTTTACCCTCTCTTCCCTTCAACACATTTGCACAGAAAAGCTTCCTGATGTGTCATGGTTGGCTGATATGAATTAGTGTTACGACAACATTCATTAGTTTTTTTGGTTGCATTTGTAATAATGGTCCTTAGTAATTAGAGTTACCAAGTGATCTATTCCGGTTTCATCAAATAGTGCTGAATCCACACCTGAAATGAAAAGGGGCTCTGTTCTGGATTTTTTTAGTTTATGTGACTGTTATTTAAAAACCTATTTTTATTCAACAGTGAAACCAAAACATGTTGATAGAATGAGGCAAACCCCTTAATTTTTCACACAGCAATTGCCCAGCCAAAGCACTTCCCTGATAAATTCTGACATGAGAGAATGTATTACAGGCTGTACTGTTACTATTTATAGAAAAAGAGAACTAATGAGAATAAAATAGGAATATTACACTGTATTTCTTCTTTTGCCCAAAATGCTTAACTGTATCATATTACCAAGTCTTTGAAAATATCAGTTGGTAGTAGTACCATCCATTATTTCAAGCTAATGTAAAAACCACTGAAACTTGAGGTACATGAACTTTGCATACTTGTAAGGCAGGTTTTTTGCTCCCGTGGATGCACAGATTGCAGGGCCAGGAGGGACCATCCGAACCATCTGCTCCAGCCTCCTGCAGGACAGGGGCCACAGAGCCTCTTGCCATGATTCCTGCTCTAAACTCACCACTCCTGGATGAGCTGTCACACATATCTTTAAAGCCATCCTCTTCCCATTTCAAACTTCTCATGATAAACAGCTTCCCCAACCTGCAGTAATCTCATCTTTCAACTATTTTTTTTTCCCTAAAGAATAGCCACGCATGTCAAAAATGAGTTCTACTTTCAATATAATGAGAAACTAAACATTTTTTTGTAGCAACGTGTTGTCTATGATCACAAAGAAATGAACCACAGACTACTGGAAAATCAAGTCTCAGAAGTAAAACATGGAGCACTGTTGGAAAGTAAGGTTACTTTGATGGTAATTAATTTTTTTTACTTGGGAAAGGCAAATGAGATCTGCAGCAGACTCTTGGGGCTCATACCATTGCTTGTTTATTAGGATGTACTTAAATAAAAGCTGACTTTTGCTGGAGGAGCCCTGAGTCTCTGTCAGTTATCCGGTTTGCACTTTGGGTTAGATAAATTCCACAAGAGTTTTTTCCAACCTATTTCAGATGTGCTTTGCTACCCACAGCAAAAGACAAAACACAAAGGTGTGTTAAGGAAGGTGATTCAGCCTTTAACAGTGGGTCACATTCAACAAATACAAACTCAGGAGGAAAAGCTGTGGATGGACAAGATGAGACACAGAAATTTAATTATCTGAGCTGCACAACAAGCCCTTGGTAGAGACAAGAACTTTAGGTTAAACTCATCAGTCATGGTTCAGTTTCTTGATTTCTAAAAACCTCCTCCTTTATCATGAAAAATGTGCCTGTTCTTCCTCCCATTTACTTGTCTTCTAATTTCTTATAGCTTAAAAAAAGTTACCATTGTTTGCAGTTTTGTTAATAAAGAAAATAGACATTTCAGCACTTTCTAAAAATTAATGTCAGAGGATGTCTCATAATTTGAAAACAAACCTATTTTCTTTAGTAATTTTATTTGTCTTTTGTTAAACTGAATCACGTATCATTAACACCATAAACAAAAAGAGATAGAAGGATGAAAAATCAAGGCAGGCTATTAAATTGTGGTGCCTGTTTTACCAGTATTGGCAACATCACCTAAACACAGGACTAAAACTTTCTTTTCCCCTGAACCCTGTTGTCCAGCATTTTTCTTCAGAATTTCCTATGACAAAAGGAAAAAAAAAGTTAACCGAAGCATACTCACGTGAGTCAGCTCTTGCTGGAAAGAGGTACCCAAAGGAGAAAATACAATGGTGTAGAGCTATCTTTGTAGAACAAAATTGTTAACAACAAAGTAATCACTATTTGCGTAACTCCAAGTAACAAGGGAGTTTTGTTGCAGTTCTCATTAATATCCTATTAACACAACTGGCTGTGTCACCATGTGGAAAACGGCATTAAAGTGACAGAGGAAGCCAAAGTCAGGTGGTGACCCGAAGCAGGGAAAGCAGCGATCGGTGCTGAGGGAGGCTGGGAGGGCACTGCCGGTCCCAGACCTCTCGCGGGCATTCGGCGGCACGCCGAGCCCTCGGCATCCCCAAGACCCAGCGCGAGCGTGCACCACGTCCGTAGCATCGCTGGGTGCGCCGGGCTTGGGGACAGCCAGAGCACACTTGGCTGTTCCTCTCCCGCACACTTAGGACCACCGTTACCGCGGGGGTCTGGGGAGGGAGGCAGCCTCATGCCTCCCCCTGAGCCAGGAAACCTGCCCTTCTTTTTGTGCAGCGCCCAAGTATACACGCGTGCAAGTTCCTCTCACTCCCCTAAACAAACAGAAAGTCCCAGCTGTTTACATGCAAAAGCTAGTTGTGTTTACTTAGAAACTAGCCAAATTCTGCCTTCATCATTTCTCTCCAGCCTGGGAAAAAAAATAAAAAGAAAAAAAAAGTTGTCTGAAATCTGATTGAGATGGAAGCTTTTTCCCTTTAACTTTTTGCAAAATATTTCCTCTCTCCCCCCGCCTGGGAGCTGCACCTGCGTTCCAGGAGATGCCAGCTTCAATCAGGACCAAGTGAAAAGCTGCACTGTAAACACAGCATCATCCAACGACTAACAGGCATCGCATGAATTATGCTAATATGTTTGGTCCGTAAACTAGATTTGAAGGGGGAAAGGGATAAAACCAGGCTCGCTATAGAGAGAAGCCTGGGGGCAGCACGCCAATGTTTGAGGGACGGTGTGCTAGCGACGTCCTTCTATCTGCCATCTCAGTGGAGGTAGGGGATAGAGATCCATACTGCAGAAAAGACGCAAGGGTTATCGATGTGTTAGAAACCACAGAAGCACCTAAGAATGGTCACGTAGGAATAAGGGCTTCTCCCCCCAAAAATGTGGCGGGATCAATAGCCCGACTGAAGTGTATCTACACCAAAGCACACAGCATGGACAACAAACAGGAGGAGCTGGAAGCTGTTGTGCAGCAGGAAAACTATGATATAGTTGCTATCATGGAAACATGGTGGGATGACTCGCACAACTGGAGGGCTGTGATGGGTGGCTGTAAATCCTGAAGAGGCAGACAAAATATTCTATAAGCAGCTGGGAGAAGTCTCGCAATCACTAGCCCTTGTTCTCATGGCAGACTTCAGCTTACCAGATGTCTGCTGGAAATACAATACAGCAGAGAGGAAACAGTCCAGGAGGTTCCTGGAGTGTGTGGAAGAGAACTTCCCGACACAGCTGGTGAGGGAGCCAGCTAGGGAAGGCATTCCACTGGACCTCTTGTTTGCGAACAGAGAAGGACTTGTGGGTGATGTGATGGCTGGAGGTCGTCTTGGGCACAGTGATCAAAAAATGATAAGAGTTTTTGATTCTTGGAGAAGTAAGGAGGGGGGTCAGCAGAACTGCCACCTTAGACTTCCAGAGAGCAGACTTTAGCCCGTTTAGGGGTCTGTTTGACAGAGTCTTTTGGGAGGCATTCCTGAAGGACAAAGTTGTCCAGGAAGGCTGTACATGTTTCAAGAAAAAATCTTAAAGGCGCAGGAGCAGGCCATCCCCATGTGCCGAAAGATGAGCCAGTGGGGGAAGAAGACAGGCCTGGCTCAACAGAGAGCTTTGGCTGGAACTCAGGAAAAAAAGGAGAGTTTATGACTTCTGGAAGAAGGGAGAGGCCACTCAGGAGGACTACAAGGATGTCGTAAGGCTATGCAGGGAGAACATGAGAAGGGCCAAAGCCCATCTAGAACTTAATCTGGCTGCTGCTGTAAAAGACAATAAAAAATGTTTCTATAAATACATTAGCAACAGAAGGAGGGCTAAGCAGAATCTCCATCCTTTATTGGATGGGG
>JANXJC010000042.1:22219904-22264276 GCA_027564655.1 Leptodon cayanensis | reverse complement strand
CCAAAAGGGTTATCAAGCACTGGAACAGGCTGCCCAGGGAAGTGGTGGAGTCACCATCCCTGGAGGTATTTAAAAGACAGGTAGATGTGGCGCTTAGGGACATGGTTTACTGGTGGACTTGGCAGTGTTAGGTTTATGGTTGGATTCGATGATCTTAAAGGTCTTCTCCAACCTAAACCATTCTATGATTCTATATTTCGCTCTTGCTGGTATCTCCAAATGGCCTGTGTGAAGCAAAACACTTCAAAACACTCTAAAGACTTGGCTCATCTGATTTTCACCCTCTACTACTAGAAACTTCTCCTGAAATATTGCCTGAGGGAATCATAAAGAAGAACAAATTAGCAAATTTTTCCAATTCTGGAAAAGAAATGCAAAAAAGACAGTTCCAAAGGGTCTTCTCAGAGACCTTCCTGGTCCCACAGGGAGACTGCAAAAGACACTGAAGCTGAAACACTTGATATATGATTGGCATAAAAATGAATGAAAAAAAAAATCAATTTTGTAGCACATTGTGAGACGGAGGCTCTGTAAATGAGCCAGACCGCTTCTCCCAGGCAAGGGAGCTAATGGGCTGGGTTAGAGCCTGGCTGGCACATCCAGCAAAGCACTCAATTTAACACCAGAAGGTTGGGCACTAACAAGAACAACGTAGTTTAAATTCAAACTCAGCAAACCATAAATAATTTGAAATTTTGCAGCCGGGAACAAAGAGAAGTTTGTCATTTTGCTCCCCCTTTCTTAATTGCCTGGAAACCAGAGAGCGAGCCCGAGGAATCAAAACTCATGCCAGGGTCCCTGGTGGGACAAAGATGCCGATGGGGATGTCGGCACGGGCTTTCAGCCTGCTGAAGGGCAAGGTGGGGACGTCACCCAAAAGCCTCTCCAATCTCTTCTCCAGTTACTGGAAACTGATACATCCAGGACCTTGAGTGGACACAGCTCAGCCACGGTGCTAATGAACACCGGCCCCAACGATCTGTGGGCTGGACAGGCTTTGGAGGCCACCCAAGCAGCGGGACAGCAGCAAGAGCTGCTGCTTCACCAACAGCCTCTAGCATGGTGCAACACGTGGCAGTACTGGGGAGAGCCTGGCAGCCCTTTGATTAAGTCATATCCAGGTTTAAGACAAAAGATCCATCACTAAATAAAAGTAACAAGTTAATAGTAGCAGCATTGAAGAAAAGGAGATCTACTTGAAACCAATGTTTTCCTGCATTTGAAAGAATTTTAAGTGGATAAATTTTACATGATGGTGGTCAATTATTTTCCCCATTCCTTCACAGCCAAAAAGTATTTCAAAGATGTATGGAGACTGAAAATTGTTAAAGCCCAGTTAAGTAAAAATCGGTGTTAGAATGGTCAATGAAATAATTTACATGCATACATGCACATATACATACATATATTTATATATATATATGTACACATAAATATTAATTCAAATACTGGTGGGAAGGGCAAAAGATTGAAAATGTGTCAGTGTTCAAAGGATGCAGACTTGAGTAGACATAGGTTTGTTAGCCCGAAATAAATCCCAGGCAAAACCAGTAGAAAACCAGAAATAAGATTGAATGAAGTGAGGTAAGGGTGTGGTTATAAATAAGCCTGCAAACATGGTTTTAAAGGAAAAAAAAAATATCGTAAAAAAAAAAGTGATTTTATTGTTTCATGGCACCAAAGACTTTAGCAGGATGCCTGGGTACATCTAAACCAGTATCCAGACTTTTACAAGGCATTTGGCTTTGCATCACTGGGAGCCCAGAAATATCCATTGAGGTAAATTATATAGTGAGAAGAAAAGGGAAACAAAGGGAGTCAGGGGAACCTCTGTTAGACAGGAATCTGCACGGGTCAACACTAGCCCTGCAGCCTAGTCACCAGTTTTAATCAGTGAATAAACCATGAACTCATTGTTGATGATGCCAATGGATAACAGAGACGTTATCAATGGTAAATACCATGTGGGATGGAGATGTACAGGTGGCATCCTGGTTTGCAGTCCCAGAGTGAAATGAGTTTGAAAGATGTCTGGGGCAGTCTGGGTCGAGAACTTGGAATATGGAAACTCTACCACTGGCATTTAATGTCAGGTCAAATTAACATCTCCAACAGGCTTTAAATGGGTTTGACCCGTCTTTGGAATGAAATTGCCCATCTGCTCCTCAGGATGCTGCCAGTCCTTCTGTCCGTGCTTTGTGGGGCCACCGGTGCAGGACCGCAGCAATGCGGCCCCTGGGGTGTGAACGCGGGGCTGGCATGGGTGGGATTGCATCGGTGTGTGCGGCACAGCAGAGGCTCGCTGCAAAACCGCACAATCTGACTTCGCCAGTTTTAAAAAGCCTTCCACAAATTAGAGAGAGGGCAGAAAAGAGCTACAAAAATAATTTGACTATTAGAGAAAGTTCTTTACCCAGAGAGATTTAAAGAGTTTAATCTGTTTAGTTCATCAGAAGGACGATTAGGAGAAGCCTTGATTACAGTGTATAAGTACCTTCACAGGGAGAAAACAACAGGTATTAAAGGTCTCTCTAATCTACGCGAGGCAGGCATAACAAGAAGCTATGGGCAGGAGCTGAAGACAGGCAAATTCCGAGAAAGCAGGCACGCAGCCTGAGGAGTTGGTGTGATTAACCACTGCAAAGCAAACATAAAGAAAAACAGCAAATTTTCCTTCTCTCTCCTTTTGAAGAAATCTCCAGATAAAAACCCAGAATGTCCAGCATTCACTTTTCATAACACAGCCAGCAAAAGCGCATCTGCAGAGTTATAAAACTCTCTTGCTGTTTTGATGCAATTTCTCCAGGACCATGGCTGGCTTTTCTCCAGGCCCTGCGGAGGGTCCCCATTCCCAGGAGAGTGCCCCCCCAGGAGGCCTGCCATGGGTCAGACCTGCCTTCTCGGTACACCCCTTGGCCTTTTGCAGGAAAAAAAGCCCTTGGTCCTGCTCGCCTCTAACCAGTACTGCTCAGAGGCATCACTTCAGCCCATGCCACGTCTGTGCCCAGGAGCGGCTCGGGGACGTGCCAGCCAGCGACCCAGGAGTCTCTTTTCACAACCAGCCATCACTGAGGCAGTTACAGTTTGTTCAACCTCTGAGGGAACGTATGACAAACAGCAGGCTACCTACTCACAAATAGCAAAGTTTTCACTGCGTTCATAAATTGTCTTTTATTTTGCAGCCATGGGTGGGCAATAGCTTTAAGCAAGAGCTTCCATAAGGATGTGGTGAAATTCTTGCAGCATTCACAACTACAAAACAACTACATCGGCTCTCTTTATTATCATTCAGCAATTGCATTTGGAAATTATTTTCTTCCAACTGGAAAATTATCTGTGAGAAGCAGGAATAACTTCTGAAAGATCAGTACATGGTATCGCAGAAACCACCTTGGCTCCTTGACTCTTACAGCTGCTGCTGTGGGGAAGTAACATGGTACTGGTTGTTTCTACAGCTCCACTTTGAGGCAGAAGTAGCTAGGATTCGGCATTTGGGACCCTCTCTCTTCTCAGACTGTCTCGGTGGCAGGAACCTGAGGGTGAGCTGGGTCCTGCAGCCCAGGGACCTCCTGCACTGGCAGCCAGGGAGGTGGTTTTCTTGCTCAGCCCTGCATGCTGGGCAGCTAGGCTCAGCAGAGACCTGCCCATAATCCCACCCCAACCGATTGTGCCATTCTTCTATAATTCTGTTAAACTAGAATTATAATTCACCGATTAAATAATACATCTGGAGTACTAATTAATCTTTGCACTGGGAGAGAACTGAACAAGGTGGTCCCTCTCAAGGCAGGTGCTTTGAAGGTATGAATAGCCAGCGAACCACCGCAACATCCCACAACACCAGTCAGATGGTGTCATCAGGTACGACAGTCCAGGACAATTACTGCCATCGCAATGAGGCTCGTGCTTTCCTACCAGCAGGAAGCCCAGCCGAGTGCTCTCCAGCTATGTATCATTGTCCTTCTGGCTGCTGAGAAGATATGTGAAAATGTCTGCAACCGTCCTAGGATTTATCAGCTGGTGACATGAATAGCACAAGGTCATTTCAGTCAAGCCTGCATATTTTTTCCACTTCTGTTAAAAAAATAAACAAAAACCCAATACAATACAATTAACTGTGGGTGGGAAAATGTGGTTGTGTTAGCAAAGAAATGACATTATATTTCAATTTTGTTATATCAATGCTTAGTAAAATTAAGCTCTGAGGTACAAAACTCTATAAAGCTTAATTGGTATTTTGGATGATAAGACAAATTTAAATATATTTATCAATGAAAATGCACTATCAATTTGTTTAGGTTTTAATGATCCTGGCTAATAAAGAGAAAACAATAGAAGAGGGATGGTATTACAGTTACAGCTGGGTTTGATTTAACAGTTTATCAGTAGAGACTTTAGCTCACGATAAATGCTGTAATACAGTGGGGGAGTTTAACAGATGCTTTCAGGGCGTAGGAGAAGACTGAGGAGTGCAGGCTGATGGAAGACACATGGGAAACAGCAACTGCCAAGTCTGTATGTCATCTGTGTAAGCCGTATCATGTGTAGTCCATATGGAAAGCTGGAGTAAACTTATACATGGAGTTAAGTGTGTATAGATCATACCTCTTATGGTATATGGCTTATTAAATATAGTGAAAATCTTGTAAATGTTTAAGTGATGTGAAAAGCACTTCAGCTAGAGGGAGATTGCTAATTAAGGGACACATCACAAGTGTGATCCTGTCCCAGAGAGCGAGGCAGGGAAAAGTGCATGATCCCAGGGAGCTCTGTGCCATAATGCCTCATCCCATAGGATGGAAGAGCAAGGAAAAGCAGGGAGGAGGAAGAGGATGGACACAGGCACGCTGCAGGGCACTAGTCTTCAGCAGGGGTAGAAGCAAATCCAGCCTCAAAAAAAGGCTCTGGCAGGAGGCAGCACTGGAAGAAGGAGGAGAGAAAACCACACTGACATCTCTTGGGATACCAATGAAAAGGCAGAATTGCTTCTCTGGCTTGTAATTTTCAGCCTAAGTTTATTTTTTACCACTTTATAATCCTCTTTTCAAACATTATCCTCTTACATCCTTGTCTACCAATCCTGGTGGCTCTGTACACAGAAGTGTTACCCTCATGGCCCCTTGCTCCACCAGACTTGAGAAGACCATCCGCTCCCTGACAGCCTTTGCCAAGACATCTTGGGAGCACCTCCCAAAGCCAGTTTGCATTGGAATCGTATTTTCAGGAATCCAGATCGCACAGAGCTGGTTTTTGTCTATTGACTGGTTTGTGTAACTTCCAACCTGTCAGTCTAGAAATGCCACATGTAATGTATTCAAGGACCAGACTTCTGGTTCATGGTTACCCCAAGATCGATTGTATTCTCCTCCACTTGTATCCAACTAACCCACTCTCAGCTGGTGGCATGAAGATATCATAACTCCTAAATTGGGTAGTCCTCTATTTTCACTATTAACTTCCACCCTTTTCTTAATCCCTAACTTCTGTGCACTCCCTTCCCTCACCCCAGTGAAACCTCTCAGTTTTCCTACCTGTTATTGTTATGTGCTCGAGTCACTGCTGAAAAGCCTAACCCAGGCTCCCCCAGCCAGCCCAGCGGTTCCACTCGAGGAACAACCTAATGACATTTTACACTTCAGTACCTTTGCTACCTCGCGTACCAAGTCATGCCTCTCCCTGGTTACCTACCAGTTTCCCTCAGGACACAGTACCAAATGCTATTCTGAAGCCTCAGAGTAGATCTACTGTATTTCCTGTGCTAGAAAATCAGTTAGGTAAAGGTATCCATCCAGTTCATGGCCCTGGTAAGCGTTAGGCGGAGACAACAGAATATGCAGTATGTAAATACACATCTACAATTAAAGAAGGCTCCATGCAGCAGTTTATTGGCATCATCCTCTTTCATCATCCTCAGACATGCCTTATAGTATCATTGACGGTAAATTATTTTCCCGGGTTATTATAGTCTGTCTGGTGAAATTTGAAGCAGATAACACAATCACTCTGCCAATAAGCAGTCAATGCAGGCACTGTGGGAGGTGTAATAGCTTTTCATGGCAGTTCCTAGAGAATTGATTAGCACTTGGCTCATTAGCTCAATAGCAATCAATGACTCTAAACAGCTTAGATACCATTCTTGCACATCAGAATTGCATAATAAAAATCCTTATGACAGATTTACTTAGTACACAGTTGCAGCACAATGTTCCACATAAGAGAGAAGAGATTTAAAGGGTGGAGGTGTCGGAGAGGTAGAGGCAGAGCAGGGAGCACGGGCAGCTCGGCCGATAGCGGAGGTGCTCAGACCTTTCACAAGCAAACCCGTTGCCGCTCCAGCTCTAACAGGTCCTGCAAGTGCTGGCGCATGCCGCTGCTCCCTGCCACGTTGTACGGCAGGAGATGTTTGTCTTGCTGTGGAGGAGAACATCCATAACACGTGTCTTTGGCACAACTTTCTCCTTGTGCGGGGCCAAGAAAACATGGCCCACAGATTCAGACAAGTCCTTTTTAAAAAGGTCGATGTGCTTAAAGTGGTTTAAAGCTCGAGTGCTTCATGTTACACAACTGTAGTTCATGTTACACACCATCACCATTCAGAGAAATTATAATGCTTTCCAAATGTTTTTGAAAACATTAAACTAAGATACAACCACTCTGAACAATTCTAAATTTTCCCTTCCCCTATGGAAAATTCTTCTCCCTAATAAAGAAAACAGGAGAGTGAAATTCAGGAACGCTCAAATCTCATAGCTCACTCCCATGGAGAACCAGTATCAAGTGTATCACAATAAGGTCCAACGGAGAAGGACTGAGTACTTCGGGAAAAAGGTTTAGAGGCAGAAATGCACCCACACCTTACCCACGGAGGCCGTGGGGCACAGCTCCCCATGGCACAGCCAGCACACTGTGTGCCTGGGCTGTGGACAGCCCCCAGGGCAAAGCTGGGGGAGACCAGCACCCCCCCAGAGACCTTGACGTCAGAGCACACAGCTGGTTTATCTGGCTTTGAAAAACAAAAAACCAAGCAATTAGCAGTCTCTTGGGCTGCATACTCATTCACAGTTGGTAATGAGGCACAGCAGTAAAACTAATTTTAAATTTCTTGGACAGTTCGACTAGACAGTCATTGTAGGTCCCTTCCAACTTAAAATATTCTATTCTAATCTTGCAGGTGGAACCGTGCCACCGTCACAGCAGGTTGAGGGTATTTGTCCAGAGAGCGGTGGGCTCAGTGGGAACATGCGAATGACACAACCTGTTGTAAGGGGGATGATGGGGCAACACACACGGCAGTGATTCATGACCCGAGTGGGGAAATAGTTTCCGAGTAGGAGATGAGCCCAAAGGGTGGTACCAACAAAGAAGAAAAAGCACAAAGGACATCCCCAAATTCCCGCATGGAGAATGGTAAAAACAGGTCTGAAAAACAAGGGTACCAGCACTGCTGGGATAGGTTAGAAGCAAGCAGAACTGTGCCATATTGATTAATTTACTAAACAAATAATTTAATGAAAACATGTTATGTATGTCTTGAGTGTGGTTGTACCTTTATACTAACTGCTTAATGAGAACAGCTTCTACAGGCTTTCACTGATGTTTGTAAGCTGGGCCCTGGGAACTAGGCTGCTGATGAACTTCTGAGCTGTAAGTGATAATTGGGTAAGAGATTCAGCAGAAGGAGATGTTGTTGGGAACCGTTCAATAGCAAACATAATACTCCTCTGCTAGAGACCAAATCTTGGGTTAATGTTTTTCTAAATGACACCACTCATCATCTCCCATCAAGTCTTAGAAATCCTGAACTTTTCCCAGACCTTCAGCCCTCTATCTATTAAAACATTAATTACATAACAAGGAAACATACGGACAAACACCTCGGTGAAGGAGAGACTCAGATATCTGATGCATCATTCATTTTCCCATTTACATGAAGAAGAGAAAACAACAGGAACCAAGTGAATGACGTTTTGTCTTTTATAGCTGAATTAATACAACTGCGGCAGTAAGGTCTCATTGGACTAACTGAGCAGTCGCCCAGCCGTTTGATGAGCCCTTGATAAAGTGCTTGATAAAGGACTGAATTTGTCTGGTGCTGGCTGATTAACTGCCCAGTAAACAGTTGATAGATAATAAGCAAGTGGCAGCAGAACTTGAGACAACTCAGAAGACGGTACCCATGAAAGCAAGATTCATTATAATACAAGGACATTTTAAGACTCAAATACTACAGTTATGACAGTTAAAATATTTCCTTTAAAAATTAGACAAAAATTCACACATGATTTTAATTCCCTTGATCTCTTCCCCCCCAAAGAACTGTAAAATAGCTATTATGCAAAATATCAGCCTTATTTATTTTGAAAAATATTCCTGAATTTTTTGCAAATGCGTTTAATACTGAAAATTAATTTTAAATCATTAAATTATGAGACTGCTAAAATATCAGTGGAATTTCAAGACAGATTGTATAGGGAAAAAATTAAGTTCCCATAATTGTTAATACACTTAGATGTAAATAACATTTCATTCTGGAGCAATTGCTTTATGAATCTCTAAGTCTTATTTAATTAATCAGTACACTTTGCATCAGTGACAAACCACATATTCAGCAGATTTAAAGATGCATATTCTATTATGGGAGCATTAAGTGTAGCTTTATCAGGGATTTAATAAATAACAGCAATATTCTAATATGAAAAACTCATGAAGAGCTGAGCTCAAGGGGCATAAATTGTGACACAAGGGCATTTTTAAATCAGAGCATGCATATGTCTTAGAGTCTTAGAAGACAAGAAGTAGTGCCTACTTTGCTTTTTAAAATCAAAAAATGCATTGTTTTTCAGAACCCAAGGTGGAACAGAATGAGCCCCTGGAGGGCTGTCTTGGAGAAGGTATAAGAAGGGGAACTGGTGCCATGTTTTGACCTTGCTCTTCCTTACCTCCATGGAGAGCAGTGCCTGGCGCTCCACCTATGCCCCAAAAGCAATGAAACAGCAAAAATGGCTAAAAAAAGGCAGACTGAGAATACTGGAAGCAGATTAGCGTAGCGGCAAGACCTCTTTCAGCAAATGAGGAAATGTATCACAGAAACAGGTGACAGATTTGCAGGAAATCAAAGCAAGCTACCAAGTTAAGAAACAAGAGGGGCATTGCTTATAGTGGGAACAGAAGTGCCAGGATCAATTATGTATCTCTCATTTAGATGCTTTTGAAGAGCTCAGATTCTCAGCATGGTGCAACCTCAAAGAGAAAACCACGAATGTGTGCTCATCTCGCTCACACTGTCATTCACCTCAAAAAAAAAAGTGATGGAGTCAAGCGCATGTAGCTGTGCAGGACATCCTACGCTCACCACGAATACAAGGAGCAGGCAGCCCATCCAGCCCCACACTTCACACCCCAAGAAATAGAGGGCAATACTAACAGGGCACAGTATCTCTGAACTACGAGCAGTTTATGTTCATTGTCTGTACTGTCCCAGTTTTAAATACAGTGAGACACTCAGCAATGCATTGATGGCAGTTCCGATCATACCCTACTCCAGGTGTTGACCCGCAGCTGTGACAGACAGTGCAACACACAGTGTGTTCACAGGACACCAAACCCCACAACTACACAGGCTCTTATATAGCTTTCCTTCCCTGCTACTTGAACAGCCCACAATTACAAACTCATGTGTCTGAAAAAAAAAGGCAATGCAGTTTTACAGGAGGGAATTGAGTTCATCTTGCGATTTCTTGGCCATTGATACTGGGTGTGGACATCATCAGGTCACCCAGCAAATCTGTAACAATCTATATTAGAAATGGGCACTACACCTAATTTCTGGAAAATTCCCCAGGGCACACAATGTGGAATATTCCCAGACTTTATGCTAGCTGCACAAAACCAACAGCCGATTACCTGGCCACGGCTTTCTAAGACTCTCCACTGCAGAGGAAACTTTGAACAAACAAACAAAACACCCATCCCTTCCATCACTGCTCCATACGGCAGAGACATCTGGATCTAGAAAAGAAGATTATGTAATTTAATCAGCACTGATCAGCCATAGTTGCTGATTTTTATAAATGACATTAAAATAAGAGAATGTTTCAGCAATAATGTCATATTATGACAAGTCATTGGTTTGACTGCTATCATAAAATAGTGCATGAATAACAAAAAGCATATAAAATGAAGTGTCTAAAAGACTAGAAATAATTTTTTAAGTTCTGAAAATGTTTAGGATAGAATTCAGAACTTAGAAATGCCTCAGCTGGTTTCAGTCTCCTTGCATTCTTGGAGGTCTCCTGTGAAGTAGGAAAAAAGAGATGTATTTGATTTCCTTCAATCTACCAAACAGATGCTGGGACACCAAACCTCATTACAGATGAGACCCCCAGCCACCGCACTGCCAGGATCCTCAGGTCACCTACCCTGAAGGAGGCAGCAGCAATCCAAAATCTATGCCAAAAGAAATCCCCTTGCAAATTCCCCTGAGCTCCACGTGTAGGTACACCCCAGCGGGCGTTGGCGTGGGTGACTGATCCCGGGGTGAAGGCTGCTGACAGTATTCAGTAACACCAGTAACACCCCTCCCCTGGAGCAGGGTTTTCAGCAAATGCCATGCATGGGAGGAAGGCACACTGGGATGGTTATCTCTGCCTGGACACCCGAATGGCATGTTTACAGGATACGTATATAGGATACATATATATTCAGATCCACCTTGCAGGTCTGAGCAGAAAATTGTCGATTCCATCTGGCTCCCATATGTGCCTTCAAGGCAGCATTAAACGCTCAGCATGAACCGGCCTCTTCTTTTACTCACTGGCTGAGCAGAAGTGTGTTCTAGTGCCATTAAATAATCCCTGCTTAACCCTAGTTTGGATGCAGTGAAGTGTGGCCAGTTATTCAAAGCCCTTTCTTTGAATTTGGGATACGCGCTCCAAGCTCCCACTCACTGCGCTGCTCTGATAACACCAAGTGGCTCCAGGACAACGTACACAGCACATCTGAGAGAGAAAATAACTCAGACCTACAGGACAGTCGTGCTGTCGAGAGATACAGGTGCAATCACACCAAAACCAGAGCTGTCGAAAGCCAAAGAGTACAATTATTGGGCAAGATTTTTATTGTTGCTGGTTTTGTTTTTAAATTTTAAAGTTCCTAGCCTGGAAGCTGCAGTTTGCTGTCAGCACTTTGCTGTTAAAAATATCAACATTTGCAATGAATACTAAGCACACACAACAAACTGCTAATAATAAGGTTCCTCCTGCTCGCTGCAAGAGCCTTAAAAGCAGCATCCACAAACGGCGCGTCCACCCAGCTGGCAGGGCTCCAAGCTGCTTTTCTAGGGGTCTAGATCCAAATCCTCAGGTTTAGTCAATTCTCTGCCAGTTGTTGTCATGAAAAATTGCCTTTCTCTGGATGGCAGAGGGACTCAGAGCTTGTGCTCCTCCTCCTAGGCAAAAGACAAAGAAAATGTTAACAACCTCAAATTAGCTGCATTTTAACAGCATTGGCATTTTCTGTGCCTTTTGGCAAGACGAAGGAGCACACACTGGCAGATTAAAGGTTATAACTCTATGGCCATAAAATGTTCCAAGACAGGAGAGACATTTTTGTCTCCGACTGCCGTTACGCCGTTGCCGAAAGGCCAGTGAAGCACCGTGGCAGCAGAGCCCTGGCATGGCAAGGCAGGCACGGCCGGCATGGCTCAGCGGTGGCACAGCTGCCGGTGGCTCACGAGCCTTACTGGTGAAAATGTCGTGGTGCAGGAGAGCACTGAAGTGGCCTTTCGGACAGAGGTACGGTTACACACAGCTATAGGGACCCCTTAAGAACTGCCGTGAGTTGCCTGAAATCTCACCACCGCTAAAATCTTCAAAAAGGAGAGGGAAGAAACTTTCCAACAAAATACAGAAATAGAAATATAAAGCTTACTCAGAACAAACTCTGATCTCTATTCTTTGCTTATAATAAAGGTACAACCTAAAATTAATCAGCCAAGCGAGTTCCTCCAGAGCCCCCTGCATAAAGCACGTTGGAGATGGGCTTGGATCCGCTTGTCTTTGGCCACATTAATGCTTTTAGGTAACTTCGTGGAAGTGGGTCTTGCGGCGCTGTATGTCCCTTTGTGTTGGGAGTTTCGTTAGGTGGTGAGTAAGATGTAGTTGCAATGCGAGTGCTCCATGTCTTGGCTGAAAGCTTTGGGGGACCTGAAGGTGTCCAGCATGGCTAGCACAGGTACGGAGCACGCAGGGAGTGGTAGTCCCCTATGCTAACAAAAAATAGGGTTCATTTACCGGTTTAAACGTGTCAACACTAGACTACTGCAAATCACTTTGGTTTTTTTGCCAATGGAAAAAAAAAAATATTTGAGCTGACCCAAGGGAAAGCACATTGGTGTAATCACTGCCCTAAATCTTGCCCCATCACTTGGCACCTGCAGCGCAGAGCCGTGCCTGGCATTGTCCGGGAGGGCAGGGGATGAGGCAGAGCCTGTGGCTGAGCACAGCCCTCACCGCTGTGCCCAGCTCAACCGCAAGGCTCTTCGCTGGGGTCGGCTCTCCATTTGTGGTTTAACCTCTACACAGGTTCCCTTTCATTCTGCATTTTTGTATGTACTAAGGGTTTTCCTACCACTGAAAAGCTGTTCTCCGTGCAGTTACTGGTAGACTGCAAACAAAGTACATGCTAAATATCTCTCGGACAAACTATGTAGGTCAAGCTTTGTAAGTCTCTCCTTTGAAGATAATTTCAGGGGCTGCTGTTTTTATGAACCCTGTCCAACTTATGAACAGCGCTTTTAAGGAGGAGCAGCACTTCTGTTAGACCAGCCGATGCAAACCCTTGCGCGCATCTCCACAATGCATTCTGTTACAGATGTGACAGCAGTGGGGAGAAAAGCTTGCAGGGAGAGGTAGTATGTTTTGTTAGGCCAAATGATGCAGCTGAAAAAATCAAAACAGCTTCTAGATATACAACCTTTTCTTCTCACATCGATGTAACAGATCTGAGACTAATAAAAGATACTACCTTTGCCTATAAACCTGGCTTCTTTTACAGCCTTATATCATTGCATCTGCAGCATCAAATTACAACTATTGATGTGGTATTCAGAGAAAATAGTTGCCTCCGTGGTATCATTCAATATTTATTTATACACCAAACATTACCTCTCTTAACCACAGTTCATGTAGGACACCTGCAAAGCCCTGTTGGACCATCATGCCTCCCAGACTGCAAAACCAGAATACGTATTTGCACACTGTGACTCCCATACCCTAGATTCACAAACTCCTTCAGTGTCCAAGGGTTGGGAGACTCTGGAAACCTCCAAGTACAAGTCAGCATGAGTCTTTCCAAAATGTTATCCCCAGCTTGTCAGCCTCACCCACATCCCTCCTTCCTACATCTAGAGTCTTGCAGTTTCCCATTAATACAACACTGATCAGAACTAGACCAGTTATCAAGGGACAGAACCTTTCCCTTCCCTTCCCTCTGGAGGATGATTAAAAGAGGAATCTTATTCTCAGCAGATGTAAACTGTTTCGCTTTTTGTCTCGCCCTGCAGAGATCTTTGCCTGAGGTGATTGCTGAATTCACTGGATATGAGCAATGTTCAGCATCATCGACTTAATGAGAGTTTGGTCAGTGACTCCTGTATCGATGTCGATCTTTTTTCTACGTAATGCATACCTATGGGTTCATTTCAAAAATTACAAACAATAGCTCTAGTCTTTCAAACTACATAGTTTAGAGCATCAGGACAAATCCTGTACCAAATCATCTCTGCTGTAACGAGGAATCAGTGTTTTCCAAAAGGACTGTCAGCCCCCAAGTTTTGCAGGGCTATTTTCCAGATGTTTTTTTCCCAGGCTGCAGCTATCAGTACTACCACGTAACACTGCTCTTTTATTTCCTATTTCCTCAGTTGCACAAATCCTACCATTTATTTTAGTCTGCCTCGCAGCCAGACCTATATGTTTTCTTTCCATTCTTTAGGATTTCTCACTGCTTTACTGCAGAGGCTATTTTCACAGAAGTTATGAGTTATTCCGCACTGTTCATCTCCCATGGAGGAAAACTCTACTCTAAAGGTAGGTCCTGGTGATATGTAGTCTATGTTGCTAAAACAAACAAAAGTCTTACGAAGAACACCATAAATACTCTACAATTTGACGAGGAAAAAGAATAACAGGTTTGAAAAATGGACTTTTCTATTGTGACTTAAAGGCTGTACCCACTCCCCCTCATATAATTAATACGCATGGGAGGCACTGAAAAGCCCCATTGTTCCCAACACAGCAGCATCACAGCCAGCTAGGAAAAACAGTGAAATTCCAAACAAAGCAAATCTGGGCTCCTTTTTAATTCCTGAAAAGAAAATGCAAAACAATTATTGCTGCTCCTCTGAGCATAGTGTCTTGTATCAAGAGGTAAGTTTGGCAGCTCCTCACTGCAACCACATGGAAACTTCTCTTCTTTTAAAGCATGAACAACCCCAGCCAAGATGATTTCTCTCCTGAACAGTAATTCTACTGCAGGGAAACTATTTGCAAACAAATACTGTAGAAAAACCACTCTCCAGGTGATGAAAAGGAAACTTAGAAAGGTGTGTCATGGTCACAGAGAGATGACATGGTCACATTTATGACCTCTTCCTATGGTATGGATAATGGTGTATCTTACCTTCCTTGAATTTGTCATGTTCCTTAGCCTCTGAGATTATGCTTGTCAGCTTTGTAATAAAGAGCAAAAACAAGGGGCAAAATGCAAAAACTGTTAGTTTCAAACACACCGCCTTGAATTAGAAATTAGTTTGAAAACATCCTGGTCCAGAGAAGTCTAAGTCCTGCTTGCTCAGTGTAAATTACAGAAATTCTGGCCATCCCCTCATCCTTCTGTTCTGTGAAGGCACAACTGAAAAGTGAAGGAACATTTGGAAAATTTTATGGGCAACAAGATAATGTGTTCATAGACCTTTTTAGAAAGTCAACACTGATCTATCCTCACATTCACTGAGGACACTCAATCCATGGTTCAATCACCTTCCCAGATTGCTCATGGAGGCTTTGTCCTCGCCCTTCTCGTGGCCTCCACTCAGAAGACATTAGCAGCTCATCTTGAGAAATAACCTATCTCACCACCATCACCACTGTAGTCCTTGTTCTGGATTCACATGATCCAAATCAACTCCACAAGACAGAAATTGGAGTAACACCTCCTGGAAACTCACATGTTACCAGGAACTAACAGCACAGTCCTGAAGTCCTGTCCCCAGCAAAATGCATGCAAAACTCCTGCTGCCCGGCACTCAGAACTCCATGAAACCCCCGGCTCCATCCCCAACAGCATCCAAAACATAGAATCATAGAATCATTTAGATTGGAAAAGACCTTCAAGATCATCGAGTCCAACCATCATCTATGCCCACTAAACCATGTTCTGGAGTACCTTGTCTACACCCTTTTTAAATACCTCCAGGGATGGTGACTCACCCACTTCTCTGGGCAGCCTGTTCCAATGCCTGACAACCCTTTCAGTAAAGATATTTTTCCTAATACCCAATCTAAATAGCAACAGCACCTGGGGACTGGGGCACCAGGAATGCTCATCCCAGCTCATGCTTTCAGCTGGGTATATTTTTTATTTGCCATGAACACCTTACATTGAGAAATAGTAACAAGAAAACAAACCCAGCACCTGCTTGGACACCAAGTGCATCCAAGCTGGCCATAGCTAGCCAAAGGCAGTGCTGTCTTACACTTACTTATTCAGCCCACTGTCTCACTGGCCTGGCTGTCCATACAGCTTGCTATGATGGGCTGGAGTGCTCAGGCAATGCAGGAGAAAAGAGGTTATTTCTGTAAAACTTTTCCCTTCTTCACATCCAATTATGCCTCAATGTACGCTTTTTGTGTGTATGGGGCTCTTAGCCCCTTATCCTTCCCTTGGATCTCTGCAGTCATAAAGATTGCCCCAGAACGGATGCAAGCAAAGGAGTGGGGCCTCAGGCTGTTGAATCTCTGGGATTAGAAAAAAGAAGAATGAAATGACTCTCACAGACGTAACGGTAATGAATAATGAGACAAGCATGTGATAAACTGACCTGGGTAATGCCATTAAGATCAGCAGCCACATAAGATATATCACTAATCCTATTACAGTCAGAAAACACGTGATGAGGAAAAGCACCTATCTTTTAAACAGGGTGCTTAATTGAAAGAGAAAACCAGACACCTCAGACAAGCAACTCAACAACAGAGACGAAGCCGTGCTGAAAGAAAGAAGAGTGCCCCAACGTGAGCTGAGTTGCAAGCGGTACCCCGGAGGTGATGCTCATTCTCCAAAGCTTTGAACGCACTGCCAGTGCTCCCCCACCACGGCATCCTCAGGGAAGGCTTTGCAAACCAGGCATACAGGAGGTTTTTTTACTGCTGTTAATGCAATTCACAGCTGCCCCTCGGCCAAAGGTGTTGAAGTGCTTCGCCCCTGATCTGCAGGCAGGAGCACCGTGCCTGCCCCAGGGTGAGGGTGCTTGGCCGGAGCGAGCAGCCAGCCAGCAGTGCTGATGCCTCCCTGCCACTTTTATCCAGGCCTACACAGGTACTTTCAGTGGAGCTTTGTAGTGGAAAACATGCTGCAGCTCTGCTGCCGTGTCCCCTTATCACTGAAATCAAACAAGCTCGTTGCACTGCGTGAAAGTCTCTTCTGTGCTTGGTGTGCTTGGATCATCCTTAACAGCCGCCTATGAGTTTGCGCTGCTCTACTTTTTCTGCATCAAAGTTTCTGCCTAATAAAAAAGTTGGGAAAAACGAACTCACTAATGGTTTTCCTCGAGTGTCGTATACTGTGCTATGGGAGCCCTGACAGAAGCAGTGTGATGGGGCTTTCGAATCTGTCATGCTAAAATCAGCAGCAGATGTGGGAAAAGGTTGCTCAAAGTCCTTCAGTCCCAGCTTTGTAGACAATGCTGTCCTGTTTGGTCTTTATGTAAAGCTCATGGCGAAGTGTGTGTTAGGACTGGTTCTAGAGGCATCTAATTTAAAAGCTTTACCTAGCCTGCCGTAGTTAGGGACATAAAATTATTTAGACATATGTAAATAAAAAACCCTTGGGGAACAAGGTGAGAAATGTCCCTATTCCTGACATTAACATGTGCATGATAATGGGCTGGCAGTAAAAAATTAAACATTTAAAGGCATTCCAGCTGGGCAAGGAGAGAGGGAATATCTTTCTTGGCAGTGTCAGCAGGAGTTTTTGCTGCAGGCACAGGGAAGAGGGGAGAGGGCTGAGAACTGAGCACAATGAGAAAGGGCAGGGTTTGATGTGAACTGCCACCTGAACAGCTGATGATGTAAATGACTGCAGCTGTTGATGCTTTATAATGGAAAAGATTTTCAAAAAGGGTTTGAAACCTCCCTGATTTAACGACTTCACAGTTGATATTAGCTACAAGTTGTGTTTAGCTTTTCTGCATGTGTTGGGGAGGAAGATCAGTCACAAGTTTCAGCTTATGGTGATCAAAGGTAACATTTCCATGTTTGTGGCTTTATATCAAGGTTTTCATTTACTTCTGGCTTGAACGATTTTCACATTTTGGAACTTTAAAAGAACTTATTTCTATACTTTTGCATAGTTGTGCTTTTAAATTAACCAGACCAGCCTCCTCCTAACAATTAGAAAGTGTGATTTATTAATGCACATTACAGGTGGGTGTTGGTGCAATTAGTGACTGTGTGCTAAGATCCCTATGCCAGTTAACCCAAGACTGAGCAAGCCAACCAAACAAGCTTTTTTTGGATACTGTATTTGTTTTTAAACACTAAACCCCAGAATAACATCCGCACCAGCAGTAGGGCAGCAGCTTGGCTTGCCTTTTCCTGAAGCCACATGCAAGTCATAGGGGTACGGGTGATAAGCTAAGACACCAACATGTTCCCAAGTGCTGGGAAAGGCTCCAGTACAGACACATTCACACAACCTGGCAGATCTGCACCCAGGCCAGCTCCCACCGCCTGCTTGAACCATGGAAAGAAGAGGCATTTGAGCCATTCCCTGGGTTTCTTCATCACAGACGCCACTGGCTGCCGTCGCTCTGTGCACAGGATCAGCAATGTCCTTAAAGCCAGACACAAGCACACAGTATGATTTGGAAATATTTGCAGAAATTGTCACAGTTATAGAAATAAAGATCCCCTTTGAACTGTTCTAAACCAGATGTGGACAGTCCATTAATTCTCAGCCTAATGAACTGTTAGATAAAATCTTCTTTATTGAAACTCCCTATTCATTTTTTCACACCGAACTGAGTGCGACCAGCTGAGTCTGGAGGGTGACTCTGCAGCTGAGGTCTTATACTTTCCCTGAGTTCACATCACTGCTCTTCCAGCACAGGAGAGTTCCTGGATTGTCTCTCTGAGGCGACTTCTTACACTGGATCAGAAACATAAGTCCATTAGATCATAAATGCATAGACTGTAAGGTAAGGGGCACGTACAACTCATTTAATCCAGCCGGGTACAGACAGGTCAGTGTTCATCCAGCTACATTTTTCTGAGATCATTAACTTCTCTTGCTGCTGCATATATTCTGATGGATGTCATGCTCATTCTGAACCTGAAGGCATCTGGAGAGGAAGCATCTAGCTGTTCCCTCGGCAGGGACATCCAAGCTCAGCCACACTTGCTGCTAAAGCAGGTCTTATTTGCAGATTGAATTTGTCGGCTTTCCCACTAAACTGCTGGTTCCTCTCTGCCTTTCCCTGCCAGAATGAAGCACTGTCTCATAGACAAGATCATCAAGCCCTTCCCACAAGGGTCCCTGAGGGATATATTCAAGTCACCTCAGTCTTCTTCTCAATAAATTACAAGACTGAGTTCTTTAATGTGTTCATTTAAGGCAAGTTCTTCTGACCCCAGAGCACTTTGTGGCTATGCACTGCACCTTCTCCTTCCCTTCCGAGCAGGTGGACATTAAACCCACGTGGGGGTGGTCTCAGCAGCCCTACATGCAAAGGGGGCAGAAGGAAGGCAACTGCTACCCACTACCCATGATTTCCAAGCAATGCCTGCATTTCCCATATCATCAAACCCGCAGTTTGTCCCCTGTCTCCCAAACCGAGATGCAGCCACCTGTCCTGTAAAGCCAGCCTGCCTGCCCTGCTCCAGCCAGAGATGTTTGCGTGTGCATAAGTACACCTGCTTTTGTTTCAAATGGGCCCATGCATGATCCATATTCCTCCATCTTACTGACTCCTATTCAGCATCAGCTCAGTGTTAGCTACCACAGTTTTGGTAGATTTTTCTATTAATTTTAATCAACAGTAGTATCCTTCAAAACAATTGATTCAAATGCTAGGGAGGCCCTGCAGAGTCTCACTGCAAACATTTCTACACAGTGATGATTTCTAACATGCAGTTATTCCCTTTCATTGCTTTTAATCCATTTAACTTCTGCTTTCATAACTTCTTACTCACTACACTGGAGGACTTTATGCTGAAGTTAAGGCTTTTGGAAAATCTCTGTGCATTACACAGGTCACTAGCATTCTTCAGTTTTACAAACTTCTGTAATGTCTCTCTTCTCCCAAGTAACAAGTAATAGGACAAGAGGAAACTGCCTCAATTTTCACCAGGGGAAGTTTAGATTGGATATTAGGAAAAATTTCTTCTCTGAAAGGGTTATCAAGCATTGGAACAAGCTGCCCAGGGAAGTGGTATTTGGAGGTATTTAAAAGACGTGTAGACATGGCACTTAGGGACATGGTTTAGTGGTGGACTTGGCGGTGTTAGGTGAACAGTTGGACTCGATGATCTTAAGGGTCTTTTCCAACCTAAACGACTCTATGATTCTATTCTATGATGATAACAACAGCAATTTAAACTTCCAGAGTATCATTCAGGAGTTATCACAACTTTATTTCCTTTTTTGTTAGGTGGGTTAGTTGGTTGGTTTTTAACCCTCATTTTGTCTGCCATTTCAATTCTTTGGCAGCTTAAAAGAAATGGCCTCATTAAAGGACTTACAGCCTTGGGAGTTATGAACACAAATTATCTAGGAAACTGGATGGGTCTGCCAGGTGCAAGCACAGCAGATATCCCAAATCCAGTGTTGGCACAGGTCAGGCAATGCCAGTAACCCAGCACTGCTGCAGCACACAGTCACTCCAGCCTGAGGCTCACTATCCACCAGGACTTGTCCCGGTCCCAAGCTAGTAAGCCTTATTTCTCTGCTTGCCCCAAGGCTTTGCTGCTCTCAGACACGAGGTGACCGATGCCCCCCGGTCCTGACTCAAGGATTACATGGAGCCGGTCCGGCAGCATCTGCCTGTGATGCCCAAATCTTGGTGCACATCTTGGCTGCCAGGGCTCACCTGGTCCTACACTGAGCAGGCAGACGGGGGGAATGACTTGGGGTTTACCACCATCCGAGGGAGTAGGGGGTGTCCCCACTATTCATTTGGAAAAAACAGCAGACAAATGATTTTCGGGAAGAAATGTGATTTTCAAGTCAATGAGGCATTTAATCTGTAAAGCCCTCTGATACAGTATTATCTCCATGGGGAAATGGAGGCTTAGATAAATTAAGCGGTTGCTCGAAAGGTCATGCAGTAAGTCATTGTAAACTAGGATTAAGCCCTATGTTTCTTACTAGCTGGTGCTTCACCACTGGAAAATGTCACCTCAGAGGGGAAGTTTCAATGAAGTACACACATGGTTATATCGCTTTTGCACTGAGAAACTGAGTTGTCACAATCTGGTTGCCTGCCTCACATCCCCGAGTACTCCAGCTGCGGGGGTTGCTGCCGGCAGGACTCTGCACAACAGGGAGAAAAGCCTTGTCTGCACTGTGGATACACCTCCAAGGAGAAAACCCCCTCCTTGTTTGTTTTACACCTTCCAACATCTTGGAATAAGTCTTGTAGAAAATGGATTAAGGCAAAAGGGGACTCGCTGGTCACATCTCCAGCAACACTTCTTACAGGCAGCCAGGCAGCAGATACCAAGTCCAGAGTAAGACAAAGCACCTCCTGCCCCCCCAGATGAAGAATCCCACAGATCTCCCAGAGAGGCTGAAGCTCCTCACACAAGAAGCCTCAAACCTCCCTGCACGTGCCCCAGCCAGAGAATTGTCAGCGCCCAGAGCAACGCATTGCAAGCCAGGGATCATGACGCTCCCATTTTGGTTTGCAATGGATTTCAGAGAGGATCTCAACATTAGAAAAAGCAGTAATGGTCAAGAGGAAGAGGGCAAGCGCTGAATTAATCTGAAGTCAAGAAATAGAATCATAGCTCATTCCCTGCCTTGGAGGAACCGAGATGTCTCTCCAAAGACAACATGAAAACAGGGCAGTCAAAGGGAATGACACACTTGAAACATTTGAGATGCACTGAAAATCCGCGCCTTGACAGCACGGGAGCTGGCGTCCTGGCAGCACGGTGCCCCGGAGCAAAACTGCTCGGGGGCTCGGTCCTCCCCTGTGCAAGGAAGCCGTGCTGCACTGGGAGGCAAACTTCTCCAGGAGCATCTCTGCCCTGAGCATCTCTGCCCGGAGCCCCTTTCCGAGCGCAGGGGGCCCTCCAGCAAGCGGAGGCAGCCCCGTGTGGGGCGAGGGGTGGGAAGGGGGCAGCCCCTCTTGGGGGCTGTTCTCAAAGAGGAGCACTTGCCTTACTGCAGGAACTGTTACCCCATGCGGGATTTTAAACAGCCTTTAAATTGCCTTACTAGTGTCTTGCCTGGTTGACGGATGTGGAAGTGATCCCGGTGACACAGACACATTAGCATTTAATGTCAAGCTAATTACTGACAAGCCTTTCCTATTCATAGGTGTATTTTAGACACGCGCTGTGATGAGACAAGAAAGCAGAAGACATGAGCTGGAGGGAAGTGAAGGGAATGTGTGTGATCAAACACATGAGGAAAAAAATTAAATATCAAAAGTTGTTATGTCTCTTCTTCCTGTTTTGCAAACCAGGGTTTGAGGTTGGGGGTTTTTGATCATTTCAAAAAATCGAATTTTCAAATAAACCGTTCTGGAGCCTGAAATGATGCATGCTTCATACATAACCTTGCAGGAGGAAGGGGAAGGGAATTATTTTAAATGAGGAAATTTGCCTTAAAGTCCTTGTGTTTCATAGAAATGTTATGCCTACATACTTACATACTTTTGTTTTACTTGTGGTAGCCCTAATTTTAACTAGAAGTGTGGTGATCCTCCTACATATACCTGTATTGTACTCTGAAAGGAGATTATAATGTATTATAGAGATATCTTTTTCTAAGATACATTATTTGCCAGTAACATAAATGAGAAATAAATATTTGAGAGATCTAGACCCAGCCTAATTATGGCTCTTCACAGTAACCTTTTGATTGAAGAACAATTAAACTACAGGAGTGGGAGCACGGAGTGACATTGGCCCAGATCTCAGAAACTGCCCCCAAAAGAGGGACCCCCCCCACCTTGCAGAGCCCCACGGGCTGGGCAGAGAGCCAGCAGCAGGGGCGTGCGGGCAGCCCCCTCCCTCCCTTCCCATGTCCCCTCATTATCCTTGAGATGTGCTGCCAGCTTCCAACAGCCTGTCCCCTCGGGGGGGGGAAAATCAGCCCCAACCCCACAGCCAAGGGGCTAAGACTGGAAGCACGTGTAAGCCCCAGCGCCTTCCTCCTGCTTGCAACTGTCACGTACAGATCCTTGTACGGCAAATTATAATACAGGAGCTAAAGAGTATCACCAAATGTCCACAACAGAGCATTTTGAATGGCTTAGATGCACTTTAATATGGAAAGCTAATATCTTGTAATCTTTAAGTTACTGCTATAATTGCTACCAGTCTCAATTGGCTACCGGTAATTATCCTTGCCTTCTCTTAAACACTTTGGCTTATACAAGGTCAGTGCTTCTCCATAGCAGCAACGAGACAGGGTTTTGCACTGCAGCTCTCTTAATCAAGTGGTTGTATTTTGCAACTGAAAATACTGCGCTAATCTCAGCCTGAACCTGGACGCGGGTCCCCTACAGCGTGGCTGCTCGAGCTGTGGTGCTGAGCTGGCCATAACGTCTCTGTAATGCAGGGAAGCAGGGATTTGGAAACTTCCAGGATTCTGGCTTTGGGCTGCTCCAGCAGTCAAAGAAACTTCTAGCATACTCTCCCCAGTGTTCTTCTTTCTGTCTTTAACACATTCCTGGTATGTTTTAATTCGCGCGTGGGCCAGGTAAATTGAAGTTGTGATCTGTTTGAGTAGTGCACGCAAGCAGCACACTTGCAAAGCGAGGGCGAGGGAAGGGCACGGCGGGAGGGATGCTGCTCCCGGCACCGCGGCAAGCGATGCAGCCTGTCCCAGTGAACCCCGTGCCAGCGCCTGCCAGCGCAGATCATCTACCTTTTCATTAGTCACCGTGTGATCAGAGCCACAGAAACGACGAGACGGTGGTTTACCGCTCCCCAAAGTGGTTACGTATGGCGCGGAGCCGGCAGACCTCGGCTGCTGGCCGTGCCGTGGGAACGCTCCCGCCAGCGCTGCCAGCTCCTCTGAACGGACATCGCTAAAGTGATGGGACAGCTTGCCTCGTCAGCAGGTTTGGATAACGGAGGGTAGCTGTTATGCTCCCCAAATCCCAGAGTGCACAAAGGAATAACGCTCTCAGCTGAAAAACTGTAAGGATGTCAGTTTGGATCAGAGAATCAGAACTGTGGTTTGTCCTCCCTAACTTAAATCTAAGTAAAAGAGAGGTAGACGAAGGGCTGAGAGTACTCGAGTGGCTGCCCCCGCGGCCCCATCCTCCCACAGCCAGCGGGGACACGTGGGACTGGCCAGCCCAGTGTTCCCAGTGCCTGGAACACCAGTCGCTTCGCCCGAGCAGACCCATGCCCAGGGCGAGGGCTCGATGCAGCCCCTGTCCTGAGTTCACCCAGCTGCCCCTGCCCCCAGATTTTGGTACAGACCCTGGCAACTGCCGTCTGGCAGGAAGGGTCTGTAAAGTGCCTTAAGCACTTGGGGGTGGGAAACAGCACGGGAACCACCTGCCTGGTGGAGAAACCCTTCAAACCCTTTAATGACCTTACCAGGCATGCCCTGCCCACGTTCATCCTCTTATCCACGTACAATATACAGACTATTGCTCTTTACGCTAAACTGTAAATCACGTAAGAACATGCAATGTCAGTCTTTGGAGCGTGGCTCAAGCAGGAAAGGAGAGCGTAGGGTACTGAAGTACCCTTGAGCTATCTCCTGAGACACGAAGCCATGCACAAGTTATCCTCCCCTACGCCAAAAGGAAGAGCAGGAAAAACTCAAAAGCAAAGCTGTCACCAGATCTCAGAGAACAAGCTTTGCTCAGGAGATCACTGCCAGGGGGTCAAATTAATGCCTTACCTGGGCGACTTAATGCTCATGCGCAAAGTAACAGAAAAGGAATTGAAAAGGAATGGAAGCAATACATAAGCTTGTAAAAATTATCAGACGTACCCTTTTAATTCAAAACTCTAAACCAAAGAATTCCCAAATTCTGATGGTCTTCGTAGACAGAAAGTGAAGGTAATTCCTTAAGTATGTCTATCTTAGGAAGCAAAAATAGTTGTAAAAACTAAAATAAGAAAGTAGAACAAGATACCTGCAGAGCCAAGGAGTTCTCAGTATAATTTAGAATAAAACCTTGCAAGCTATACTTGGAAGCCTTGTTAATGTAATAAAGAATAAACAAAAAAAAGCCTAAAGTATATTGCATTAAACATTACATTGTTCAAATCAGTTCTGAAATTCTGAGAACAGCACCAATCACTTCTACTCGGTGGTTCATGCTCATGGTACTCAAGGTTCATTGAGTAGCTCAAGTCTTCATCAACAGTTCATCAAGGCCTTTAAATTTATCCTTATTTTGAAAGTCTTTTAAAAACTAGAGCTAAGCAGAGTACTTTTTCAGCCTCCCAGACCTCCCTTTAGTGGAAAGGAAAGGAACATTGCTGCTGTAACTCAGTGTCATCGCCGAAATTAAGTGGGCACTTCTTTCTGCATTAGTTTTCATGGAGGTAGGGTTTGCAGTTCTGTTTTCCCTATAGATCAAAATGTTCTTTCGTAGTCATTGTTTTTATTAAAAAAATCTTTATTGAAATCTTACTTTCTATTTTTTAGTGAGTAAAATTACTGTCTCTGCACACTCCATTTTAAAAATAAATGTCCTCTCCAGTCATTTGCATTTGTTCCCACAGGTTTCAACCAAAGCACTTTAGCCTGATCGTATATGAAGCTGCTGCTATTTTAACCTAGTAATTATCATATAAAATGCTTCCTGACCACAAACAACAGTGTAAAGACATCTTTCATATGGGAGCTCACCTCCAAGAGAAAGCAGCAATGAATACTTCCAAAGACAACTCCTTTGGATGATTTATTATCCATCACCTATAAAGCCTGTGCACTGTGCCGCTGACAGGCACTTGAGGAGTCTCACGTTCATTCACTAACATAACCAAAATAACCAACACAAGTTTTTAAAAACAAAACCCTCTCCGTCTAAGGATCTAACAGCTCAGAACTAACATCCTCCTGCCACAAGTGCTTCTCATGGTCCCTTTCACAGTGCCTGGAAGGAAAGCCGCGCTGTGCTGCCTGCCCAGGGGATGCTGGTGGCACCCGTCGCTCCTCCCGGGGCAGCACTTTGCACCTGCCCTGGCTGAGCTCCCCTCTGCCCGCCCGCATCCCTCTGAGCATCCTCGCTGCTTCGGGTCATCTGCAATGTCCAGCAACAGAGATATTCCAGCAACAAGATGTGTCCTCTGCCGCTGCCCCAAAATACAAAGGTAGTCCTTCCTCATGGCATGCTCTGCTCACTTCAGACCGACGGAGGGAGCTGGTCTGGGAGGAAGAGGAGGGACACTGGCAGTCACATGCACTGCAGTCATTTCGGTGTGTTTCTGCCAAACCACTGAAACAAACGTCTTCATGGAAAGCTTGGATTTTTGTCAAAATAATATGGTTGGGGTAGAAGATCTTTGAACTACTTTCTCAATAATCAAGTAGATCCTGATGTCCTGATGTGTATTGTCATTATTATTGTTGTTGTTGATGTTTTAAAGTGTGTGTTATACCGATTTAAATTCACTCTTGGTTTTGCCTTTTTTTTTTTTTTAATTCACTCTTGCTTTTGCGTAATTTGTCTCTGAAAGACAACAGGCTGGTGTAGCAGCACTGAGGAGGTCTCTCTGAGAGTCTGGATGGAGAATCCAACCATCAGAAATTCATTCCTTCAAAGGAGATGTGCTCTCCAATGGTGACATCATCTTAGAAGGGTTCGTCCTTACTCAGAGAGCAGATGATGTCTTTCAAGCCTATTTTCTCAGTTCACACCCTGCACTATCATAGGAAACTCCAGGACCACAAGAGCAATTTCAGGAATCCTGAAATGCCTTGGGTTGGTATCTGAACAGACAAACCTCCAGCTTTATCACAACTTAGCAAAATACGTTGTGCTGCAAGGGTGCTGCAGCAGCACCAGTGCCTTAGTTTTGTTCCTGACCCAAAGGCTTAACTTCCCAGCTTGGCCCCAGACCGGCTCCATCCCTGGGGACCAGTCTGGAGAACAAGGCTGGGGGACAGTCCATCCCTGCCACTGCTCGACCTTGCCTTTGCTCAGGACCAAGCCTTGCAGTAGGAAGTCACAGGAGAAACACTGGGGTGAAAATCCAACGAGTGTAAGAGCGAGTGCAGTGGATTCTCATCCAGAACCTGTTCCTCGGTGTGATAACACTATTCCTCGGTGTGGTAACATTAAAACAGAAATAAAAGACCATATGGGTAGTGACGGATGATATTACACAACATGCTCACATCTGCATTTTTAGTCTCTAAAACAAGTAGCTATGTTGGGATATTTCAATTTTCAGCATGAGACAGCAGAATGGCCGACCTGGTCCTTTGTTTTTCCTGTTCCACAACTTCCATTATTTTATTATGTAAGAGTTTTGAGTTGAATAACTGGCTAGTTTGTCTGTCTATATCGAGTTTTAGATTTTCACCTGTAGGTGAAATCTCTCTACCTTCCTCCCTCCCTTTGGCATTTTCTTTACCTCTGCAATTCAAGCGCCCTTTCAAGTTCTTTCTAATGGATTTATTAAACGAATCAATTAGAGAAAGAACACTGAAGTACTTTTGTGCAGATTAGTATTTTACATTTTATATACTCAGTCATATCTTAGTAATTATTGCCATTTAATATTTATTTAATGTATGCGCTATGCTGCTTCAGTGAGGAACTTGCAGAATACAACATCCTTTTCTCATTTTCCCTCAAGCTACTCAACTAGCGAGCTCTGAACATCTAGACAATGGAAAATAACAGAAAAAGTTTCTTTCTTTAA
Organism: Leptodon cayanensis; assembly: GCA_027564655.1. Classification (NCBI taxonomy): domain Eukaryota; kingdom Metazoa; phylum Chordata; class Aves; order Accipitriformes; family Accipitridae; genus Leptodon; species Leptodon cayanensis. The sequence goes on along the minus strand of JANXJC010000042.1, from coordinate 22,236,926 downwards.
ATTAAGCAGTGTTTCCACCTTGTCTCGTAAGGGAGTGGCTGCTGCTGAAAGGCACAGCTTCCCATTTCGTTCCCTATTGATTAGCTCCTGAGCCGAGCTGCACTTTTGGGCGCTCTCTGATCTTTGCAGCGGAAGGAGCTGCTCCTCGGCTTTGAAGACCGATAAGCACCGCTTACACAGAGGAGAAGGGGATGTGCGACCCGGGCTGGCCACGACGTCTCCTCCAGACTGAATAGCTGACCTGCCGAGGCTTTGAACAGGCAAGGACCGTGAGTTTTGCTGCCTAGAAGTGAAGGGCTTTGTCATTTTAAGGACACAGGGCTATAACAATAGACTTGTAAGGCTGCAGCTGGTAGTTCGGATGAAGTATCGGCACGGCTTTGCACTGGCCATGCCTCTGACCTCTCTACCACTGCCTCGTCCACAACGCTCACCTCTGGGACTGGGCATGGTCGGCCAGAGCTGGGAACGGGCACAGCCAAGTGAAACTCTGCAGCTGTGGTGAGCGACACATGGTCTTTAATGTCAGCTCACTTCATTAAATAACTGCTGCTTTCCCTGGGAGAATTGAATGAAGCCGTTACTTGCCTTTGCAATCTAACCTTTCACCAGCAAACGATCTCTAATCAGATCCACATCTTCAAAGTTCTAATAGATGGGAAAAAAAAACACAGGTGGTTTTGGCTTTCCAGTTTCTCCCAGTTCATCCACGCATGATACATGTTGAATTGATAAACATTCAGGAAAAGTATTAAAAATTAATATGAGAAAAAGTAACAATTTTGTTCAAAACAATTCCCTTCAAAATACTTTTACCTAAAAAGACTCTGGTAAGCCCTAGCTTAATTTAAATTTTAGCTCCTTACTTGAAGATGCAATTGGCTTAATTATCCAAGTATCAGCAAAATGAAAATGTGTTTTAAAAATATTTAATTGGATTGGGAGCTCACTACATAATGGAATATGTGAAAGTAAAATCAAACTTCCTTTTGTGATTAAAGTATCAGCAAAATAGCCCCCCCAAAAATCCAAAACCTAGGAATCTGACTCCTGAGAATGGGAAAAGAATCAGTTCCTATTTCTCAGCTATAGTACTTCAGTAAAAAAAGATAAATTAAAATATTGCCTGTTAGCAGGACACACTGAAGACAGTATGTGCTTTGCAAAATCATCATGTGAAAGCTGATCCGCAGCATTTGCTGAAGAAAGTGGCTTTTCCTTACGTTCCTTGCCTGTTCTCATTTATAGAGGTGGCAGACAAATAAGACTAGCCTGGCACTAACAGCAGCATTTACACAGGAAAGGTCCAACTCCCGTCAGCCACCAACTAGTTTGTTTGTCCTTTGTGGTGACCTCCCACAAAAAGCTTTTGTCCTTGGAGCACCAGGGTTCAGAAAACCCTTTTGTTGAAACAGGCACCTCCAGCCAGGCTTGAGCCCCTTGTACCTTTGCTGGTGGGAGCAGGAGGCTGCTGCAGCTCAGAAACATCGCACCGCCGAGCCAGGGGCAAGGCAGGGAAGGGGTGGGGGGGTCCCGCTCCAGTGGGACATACGGACAGCGGCTGGGGCTTGGGGTGCAGGCAAGGGACCGCAGACAGCTGGGACTGCACTCCTTCCACGTGCAAAAGGTTGCTGCGTGAAGGAGGACAAATTCATCTCCGCATCCCCTGGGAAATGGCAAAGCGACGTAAGGTTGAGTGAAAGCAAAGGATTCAGGCTGGATTTCAGGGACGATGCCAGGGCCGGTGGAGTGCTCGGGCAGGCCGGCCAAGGAAGCAGCAAAATCCTCATCTGTTTTCTGCAGGGGGTTGGTTTGATTTATGTTGGTTTTTGTTTGGTTCTTTGTTTGTGTAGCTTAGACTAATACCAGCCAGAGGGGCTCAGCTGCACAGGCACATATTCACAGCTTAATAAGTTGTCAAGTCAAAGTCAAATAGGAACTTTTCGCGGGTTCTTTCCCAGCCTTTGGCAGCCTGAGCTAATTAAGTGGATCTTAATCCACTCAGTCAGGCTAAGCTAAGTTACATGGCTTTGCCCTTCCGAGGGTCCACGACACACGCCTCAACTTCTGCTCTGGTCCAAGCAGGGCGACCTGACCTAGCACCCGCGCTGCTGAGCTTGAGTCCGCGCGAAGGGATGGCCCAGACTTGCCACCCTTGGTGGCTCCCAGCCACGCGTTTCTGTGACGAAGGGAGGCAGCACCAGGGGTAACCTACAACGCGCACAAACGCGTGCGGCTGGGGAGCACCGCTGGTGCCACGCTTCTGTCGCTCGGCCCTGCGGCTCTGGAAGAACCAGCCGTTCTGCCTTGTCTTCGTTTTGTCTTTCCACACCAAGGAGGTAAGTAAGCGACGGGAACGTGAGGAACCACAGCCGGTGGTGCGTCCCACCAGGAGACATGGCATCCGTCTACCAACGGCAACAATAGTAACACTGACCCGGTGCCTGCCTTTCCCCCAAAACTTGTGGTTTTGGTGAAAAGTCAAAGTAGATGGTGTCTTGTTCTGTCTTTAATAGTTTGCCAAATTAACAATGGACTAATTTCCATCTTGGTTTTGTCCCCCTGAAACTTCAGTTTCAGCTACTTTGTGCATCATTTTATGTTATTTATATTAGCACAGTTTTGTACCATTCTGGGAATAGTGGCAAGAAGCTGTTTGTAGGCAAAGAAAGAGTAAAAGGAATTCAACAAATGAGACATAATTATTGCACCTTTCGCAGAACTGAAGCATGCTACTGATGTATTTTTGGTATATATTAAAGTGAGAATAGAGTGGGAAAAGAAAAGTGGAGAGATATAAAAAGAATATTACTAGACAGGAGTGCAACCATTTAGTCATACTGCCTCACATTTACCATCTCTTAGCTATATCTATATTAAATATGGTTAAGTTAAACCATGCAAAGCTAAACTCAAATACTCACTGAGAACACCATGGTTAAAATAAATAATAAGAGACAGTATTTTGATGTGTGCACCAATCTGGGAATAAGGAATAGCCAAAGCACCACGTTACAAGAGAACATTAAAAATTAAAATGGAGTAAATATAAATACGGGAGCCCTAAGGGCTGATTAATACAAACCATACAGATAGAGAGGTGAGGAAATACGACCTTGCAACTTTCATCCATTTAATAGCTCTGTGCCTCTGCTCTTTGTGGTGTTCCCCATTGCAGCTTTACTGCCCCGTGCACCACGGAGCCCTCGCTGCAGGAATCCCTTCCCTCCTCCGCCCAAAGCCAGCACAGCCTGGCAGACGGGGACCTCCCGGGCGCTCAGGTCCCCCCACCTGCCCCACAGGCAACCAGGCTGCAGCTCTCCGCTGGAAAATTTCCCCTAAATCACCTGTTTTCTGCTGTGCAGTAGAAACCACCTCCTTACTCCTCTTTTCCAATAAGCAATCTTGGTGTTTGGGACATTGAATTCTAAGGGTCATCCTTTCCAGTGGAAAATTGTACGCTGAAATCCATCTACTGCACTGCGAGTCTGTTATCATCATTACTAACATGAATTTCTTCTGTACAAGACAACATTAAAAAATTACCTGGGGATAAGCTCTAACATAACTGCAATTACAAACATCTCATTCATTTTCTTTTATAGGCAGCTTTAAAAAAAATACTTTGGGCTGATTCACTTATTTAATTTCTGGTTTAGTTTTAAACGTATATTTCCTGTCCCAATCTAATGATACTATGACATAAGGTCCAGGCTATCAGAGACACAAGTGATCGCAAGTCTCACAGGTACTTAACTACATATAACACCCCTTCTTGCCAGGCTCTCGTTTTTGGAATTGCATTCAAAACTTAAAACTGCAGTTTAAACCACAAACTAAAGATTTTAAGGTTTGAAAAACATTTTACCAGGAAAAAAAAGATTATAACGTATTAAAATTGTTGTCTGATGGAGAAGCACTTTGGATTCATGGGATTAGAAAGTTATTTTTTAGTATCAGTGTATTTTTTTTCCAAATTACCAGATTTGAAAAACTTACTTCCTATGGCATAGGCCAAATACTTAATAATTTAAAAATCGAGAGATGAACATGAGTCCTGTCTCCATTGCAGAGCCTTTGTGTTATTTTGCTAAGAAATATCTGATGCGTTCTCAGGAGAAAGGCACCGTACGGGAAGATGTTGGTTTGTCATCACGACGGTTTTCAATAACCCGCCTGAGATGGTAGCTGCTTTTCCATAATGCCCATTAATAAACTAAATTACTTGTAGGCCAGACTATGAAGCCAAGCTGTATTTCTCAGGATGTGTATGCATGAAGACGCACGACCTCATCCGCTGGCTGGGACAGATGGGGCAGCATCCTGCATCCCGCATCCCGCGTCCCACCCGGCACAGCCGCCCAGACAGCCTGGGAAGGGGCTCCCACGTGCAGGTGAGCTACACCGAGAGCGGCAACAGTTGGCTTTGCTGCTGCCTCTCCTTCACCTTTTCAGGACTTTTTAGCTCAGATATGCTAAACGGCCACTGAAAATGAAAGCTTTGGAAAAACTTTGTACAGAGAGGTTTCTCTCTCCAGTGAAACAACCAGCTCGTTCTTTCTCAGTGCACCCATGAACGGCACAAATGCCAAGGGCGTGATGATCCACGTGGTACCTTCCACTATGGCCTGTCTCACATTCAAGCAAAGTCTAGCTGGTGGGATTTTTCAAGGCATGCTCCTAACTGGTTGCAGGACACAAATCAAAATGGCATTTCAGCAGCTGGGAAAGTCTGAGAAAGTCTCACGAGGCCTCAAAGCCAAATTCTGTTTGCACTAAAAAATTTAAAGAAGTAAAAAAGAGTTCAGGTTAATTAATTTCAGGGCAGTGGGGTGCTGCAAGAGTACAAGTCATGCTGGAGGCAGAGGAGAGAGCACGAGAACCCTGGGGGGGTCCTGCTGCCAGCCCCTTCCCCAGGGCACGGTCAGAGCTGGGCTTTCACTCTGGCCCTCTGCAGCCAATTCCACGTCCTGCATCTCTCTAGAGATGCTACAGCCAGGTCCCAGCCTATTGATATCATAAGTGTGACTAGAAGAAAAAAAAAAAAATAGAATACCTGTTTGAAAACTACCTGGTCTGGGAAACCCTGTAACTTCAAGTCTGGATCTAAAGTTAATTTAATTCTCCACAGCAGTCAGCAAAAACCCACATTATATCTGTTATTCTTAACTGGTTTGCGATGTTCATCTTCTCATCAAATGTCATTGAGAAGAGTTGGAGTGAAAAAAGGGAGTATCGACATCTTAGTCTGCCTAATTACTGCTGCAGTGCGGAGGGCAGAGTGCACTTTCCTCCCTGCTATCTCATGGCACAAAGTGTTTAGATAAGAGCCAGGCTGGATTATTAGACCGTACAAAATGCTTGGTGGTTTTGAACTCCTATTCAACAGAAGTTACAAATACTTCTTCAGGCAACGGTAATCCCCATACAGGCGATTCTGGAGGAGCCCCGTGTGCTGTGGGCCTCCTCTCCTGTTCATGCATGCCCACCAGGACTTGGTGCTGCTCTGAACAAGCAAAGAAATCAATACAACACTGTATCCACTCTGACACTGAACTGTGCAGCAGCATGCTAAAAACAGGAAAGAAAAAAGGAAAACAAAAAAATCTAAATATCATGCCAGGAAAAGTTATAGGGGTACTTTGTGCCCTGCAATTGGGAGACTCCTGAAACGCCTCTCTCCATCTCAGTGTGGTTAGCTGAGCACTAACACATACTTTGTTATTCAGTGCTATTTGTTTCGCTCTTAGCTTTCTACAGAAGTAGTATGGATCACCGAGAACAAAAGAAACTCAAGATGAAGAAATTGACATCTTCTTATAAACTCTGGGGAGCAGTTACTTATATTTAAAATACAGCTAACCTTGGGCTAGAGCACGTTGCAAAAGCAAATCAGCAGTAACGGTGTCTGTGGGAACGCAAACACGCTTTTTGAGCCGGACCCCCGCCCGGCTGCCTCCCCCCACGCTGCACTGTGGGCCACCAGCAACATGTCCACCGGCGGAGGAAAGCGATTGTCTGAAGCTTTTTGGCTTCCTGCGGGTGCAGGATGAGTCTGTGCTGTCACTAACGATACGAATCAATCTAACGTGGATGCCACCAGCTTTTCTTCATAACTGTCACTTTCCTCTTCTGTGCTCCCCGGCTGCGAGTGCTCCAGGAGACTGATGTCAGGAAAATTTGACGACAAAGCAAGAACATTATTCCTTCTTTAGAAAATGCAGATGACTCAGAAAGATGAAGTGAAACTCAAAAAAAAAAAAAAAAACCCCAAAAAACAATGCCAAACTTGAAAAGGTAGTTTAGAAACAAGCCTAATCCCTCCCAGCCCTGTTCCTTTGATCAGTCCGATGAGAAGAGCTGCGCAGGGTCTCCCTCTCCTCCCCTGTGAGCACGCTTGGCTTCTCGCTCATAAATCCAGAAATGAGTAGAAAGGTTTCCGACTGAAGCCACGTGAGAGAGAAGCTGCTCAGGCTGCTCTGCAGTTTCAGCCTGTATTTTCTACACAGGCACTTACAGGAATTGCCAAGGACAGCATTTCCAAACTCACTTGTCTAATTTTGGGTTGTGAATATTATTCTCCCGTATCTGAACTGGCTGATATTTAAAGGTGCAACTTTGAGATCTACCAGAGCATCCATCGAACAGGGGAGAGAAAGAGCAAGAAGACATTAGAGAAGGAAGAAAGAGAAGAGTCAGATAAATCATCAGAAATTACTTATGAATTCAGGTGTACAGGTGCTATCCAGACCCACAACACGGCATATACGTGAACGAAAGAGAATGAACCGCAGAACAAGAGGTGGTGGCTCCGCACAAGGAGGCCATGGCTTGATTGTATTTGTCAGATGCAAACAGAGTGAAGAACAACGCAGCGATGCACATATAGCAATCCAGAAGGGCCTGGTACGAGACACAAAGGTTTAAAGAAAGGACTTCGTTGCCAATATTAGAGTGATAATTATGATCTGTTTAAGAACAGCTCTAACAAGCTTTTGTGCTCAAGAGTCTCTCAGCCGAGAAACCAGCCCTGCACTCTGGATATGAAGGGAAGAGAAGGAAAATATAAAATTATGTGTAAACCCAGAAATTCTGAGGAAGTTCATTAAGAGAAGACATCATACCTGAAAAACCTCTGCCAAAAGAGACAATACTATGTGTTTTATTTTAAAAGTTCATTAGGGATCCTGAAAACTATATTCATCAATACACGGACAGAAACAGTACAATTGTTAAGACAACGAAAAACAGTATTTCTATGCATTTCTCCTTGGTATTTGAAGAGATCTCATAACAGCTGGTAGGCTACTTATCCTTTTCTACAGTTACTGAGAAGGCTGCTAAACAGCATCTCTGAAAAGAAAGTACTTTTAAACTGTTAGGAAATAACAGAAAAAACAGGATAGCAGAGACATCTGAAAGACAGAGAGAAACCCAGCCATCTATTGCTATCTTCAGAGGATGACAAAAATTATCTAGAAAATGTGGTTTCTTGTTGATCTGAGTAAAATTGACTCAAGTAATGGAAAGGCTAAAAAAATAGCTAAATAATTCTTTTGAATAATACAATAAATGACAGTTAACACTAGTTTGTGGTAACTAATTGCAGTAGAAATAACCTAAATTCTTTCCTGATTGAAGAAGGTTACACCTTTTGATGATACGTGAAACAGTATTGACATAATATACTTGAGTCAATACCATGCAGTTTCTTAACTAAGAAAGTAGAAAAATACAAAATCAATACAATGGTCTTGAAACAATTAAATGCTATCTCAGTGATTGGTCTCAGGGCGGAAAGCCCACTGAACAATCTCACCTCTGCAGGAATTGATGGGTAGCTCTAGGCTGCCAAGCACTTTAATCATTGGCTTGGAAGAAAACATAAAATCAGTACTGATCAGATTTGCAGAAGACAACAGAATTGGAGGAATGGTAAATAAGTAAAACTTGTTTCACTAATGCGATGTAATGGGAATCTCATGATAATTAAGTAATAATCCTTCCACCACTTTTAAATGTCTGGCCAGACTCCTAAGAATAAAAAGTATACATCAGACCTGCAGGAAAAACCTTCTATTCTTGTGACCAAATAAAACAAAAGAAAAAAAAATGGTTTTATGACTGCTTTCAATAAAAATGAGAAATTGTTCCCATAAATTCTATTATTTGTAGCAGTACACTGTTCTGTAAAGACCTTGTAGCGGTGGTGGTGTTGGCACTGTGATTTAAAGATATAGGAAAGGCAAAGTTTGGAAAGGTGCAGCCATATTGCTGAAAGTATCTTTTCTATGAAAAATGATCTTTGGAAAGGGGAAACAGTGTGAGTTCATGGAAAGGACATCCAAGACAAAGATGGAAAACAAGAAAAGTTGGAAAACAAGACGAAGCTCTGAGCTGCAAATGATGAGAAGCTGGAAGAGCGAGATCGCCCGCACGTTTGCTTGCCCGAAGCACCTCCCCGAGCACCCGCCTACGGCCACGGCTGGAGCCGGACACCGAGCCCGACACCTCTTTGGCCAGGTTCGGTATCAGTTCCCTGGCGCTGCAGAGGCCCCGTCGGACCCGCCGTCCTTTTGGCTTTCGACACCAGCCCCGCGCACGCGGGCGGCCCCCCGGGAGCTCCCCGTCCCCCTCTGCCGTCCCCAACCCGGCGCTTAGCATCGCAAGGCTCCGGGTTCGTACAAGTTAAGCAAACCCCGCTCCCTACGACAAGAAAAGCAAGCCTTCACTCTCTTGCATTTAATCATAAAATCAAGTTTGAATAGCTCTTGCTGTTTAATACGGAGATTCGAACCTCTGAGAGCCGTTTCCAGCCACATCCAAGGCTCGATCAGCCTCGTGAGCTGTGCCACTCGGACGACTGAACGAGCCCCCCGTGGGACAGGCAGAGCCCGCACTCTGATCTCACAACTTGCCTGGCTTTCACCACTGCTACTTTTTATACCTCTGGGCGCCTTCGATTTTATTTTCAGGTTTCTGTACGCGCTGAACAGCAAGTGAAACGATAGACGTATATTCACGTTGAAGACATGGAAGGTAAAACTTCAAGTAGCAAGAATTCAGTTTTTAAGTGTCACATCTAAAGGACAGTTACAATGAAAATAAGGGTAATTATACTTTTTTTTTTTAACTAAGAGATTACATTAAAATAGGAGCTTTCTTTTGTTTACAGACTTTCTTTACTTTTCAGCAGCTTGCAGCTATAAATTACTGCTGTTAAATACCAGCAAAACAAACGTGAATTTACAGGAACAGTCAAATTTCTCTGTTAGTGCCTGAGGTAGCCATGGGCAGGATGCCTCCTTGTACACCTGCCTGGAGTTAAGCGAGGTTCAGAGATTTACAGTTTGTAAGTAATTTTTTTTTATTCTAGTGAAAAACCAAGATTACACTTCAGCCTATTTATTGAATTGTCAGAAAGACTGTCATTAGTGAATGCCTAATAAACTTTCCTGTTTCTAAATAATTCAAGTCAGAATTTTGAAATTAACTTCTGAAATCAACTTCTGCAAAATAAAACCACTCAAATCCCATGAGTGTGCCCCAGAATATTATTAACTCCAGAAATAGTTATAGCTCAGTGGAATCAAATTTTAAGAGTTTTTCCACAGTCTCAGGGATAAGGAGAAGTTTTACTTGACACGCAATTGCTTGACATCAATTCTCTTCTCATTTCCATATTATCTTCAAATAGGCTGCACGGCCGCTCGTCTCACGCCATCCCCGAGGGAAACCTGTGGATGCCTCTTTCTGCACTTCACCCTGTCTTTTACTTGGCATGTCAAACATTTTCCCCAGCTTAATTGTGCATCTATTAGAATATGCTAAACAATAATCCTCCAGCTTTTTAACCATTGCCAAGGGTATGGTGATAGCCCTGGCTTTGTGGGGAACTGCTGATGCTGAAGCTCACACTGGGCTTTTCTACTTCTGTGACTCACTGGAAAGTCTCATGTGATTCCCTGTTCTACTGGTGTTTGGTACTCTGCTTAACATCAGCTAATTAAGCAATTTTTTAAATTTTTTTTTTTAAATTAAGAAACCTAACACTGTTTTCTTCTAGCTTCACAGAACTGAAGCTGGAGTGAATATGGCCCATTTTGTAATATGTTTCATTTTTGGCCACTTCTTCCCACTGTCTCTTTTTATCCCATCTTGAATCACCTGGAAATACTGACCTCCTCATGCCGCATGGCAGGATGAACGCAGAAGCGTTTCTGGCGTTACTGCAAATGTTTTGGATGCCATCAGGTTAGCATTTTAAATCCTGCCAAAGAGGGTTTGTTGTGCCTCACTCGTACGGTCCTGCAAGGAGGCTGCAGCGGGTTTGCAGGGGTTTCCCCCGGTCCCTGCACCCACGGGAAGGCGTACGGGGGGTGGTGAGAAACGAGTGGGCAACACTGCGCACCCGTGTCCTCCTGGTACGTCTGAAGAAAAGGTTGCAATTCAAAAACTATGTCTATTATTAGAAGTTAAATGGCCTCTAAGTGGCCTGAAGTGGCAGTTCTGCCGTTGGGAAGATTATTGTATTCCTGCCCTATTCTATCTGCTAGGGCTGAAGCTGAAGAGAAAATGAGAGGTTATTTTTCTGTCTCCCAAGTCTTTTTCTCTGCGTTGGTACAACCTGAAGAAACAAGCAGACACGGCTCTTTGGTGGAACATCACGTACTCGGGAAGCCCAGGAAAAGGCACCACAGCTGGTGTTTTAGTAGGCAATGAAGTCCCACATCATAAAACACCCAAGCAACAGAAGAACTGGAGTAATTAGTAATTAAGTTCTCCGTAAGGGGAAAAAAAAGAACAACTTCTCCTCTGATACTTCTAGGTGAGGAACAATTTAGAGAAAAAAAAGCTGTCATGCAATTAGCAGGGGCTAGAAAAGAGACCTGTGGGAAGTACCCAGTATTTCTCCTCACCTTATTATGACTGCTGAAGAACATCTATGTTCAAACAAACAAACAAAAAGGAAACAAGCTCACTTTCTTCAGTACCACAAGTCCACGCTCAGGAAGCATTTCCCATGTATAAACACAAACTTTGGGTACATTCTATTAAAACAATGGAATAATATCATAAACTATTTTACATAGCAGCTTGACATGCTGGTGGAAACAATGACTTCTCCCCACAAGGTGTTCTGACACTTGGCACAGCTGCTTCAACACAAAGCGTCCTTACGTGCACTGCCCCAATTCCTGATGACAAAAAGATTACTGCAGAGGGAAAAGCAGAAGAAAACCCCACGAGGTAAAGTCTATGGCCTCACGCCAGTGTATCCGACAGCAAACAGGCTGAAGAGACGGGAGCTGCTGTTTCAGGCAGGAATCTCTCCACGCGGGCACAAGGCTCTGGAGGGCAGAGGGTCGGGGCAGGCGGGTGGGCAGCAGCGGGCTGCCCTGTGCCACGGCGTCTCTGCTAAATTAAGCTGCATTTACCATCATCAGCATTTCCAACCTCAACACCTGCTCTGCTCTAGTGGCTTCCTCAGTTTTGAGCCAATATAGCTTGCGTTCTCCAGCGTGTTGTGGCGTGTCACGATAACCTTCGGACGAGGAAGAAAGCAGCTCTTCAGGGATTGCTGACGACATCCCATCCCAGCACTGCTTCACCCGAAGGCATCAGCACGGGACGGAGCAGAGGGGTCTGTCTGGAGTTGCTGCGGTGCCAGCCCCTGTCCTCCCCTCCCGCACTGCCAAAGCCCCTCACCGCCTCGGGTCGGGTTTGCCCCAAGCCCAGCTTCGTCCTCTTTATCAACCCCCAGCATCCTCCCTGCCAAATGTTTTATATCTGCTTCTCCTTAAAGGATAGGACCTGGAGAATCAGGAGAGGTACAGAGCGGGGAAGGGTTGGGTGGGCTTGGGAAGCAGGTCTCCATCTTCTACAGAAGAAAAGCAGATGAAACCATCTCCCCCCCTCCTCCCGAAGAGGAAATTTTCCACTAGGAAGTTGTACGTAACATTTAAAAGGCAAGCAATGTGCTGGAAGTACAGCCGCAGCCGGCCATCTCGGGGAAGCTGACATTAAAGATTTCATGCTGTTAAACCGAACGATATTCTGAGGGAAACATTGCCATTTTGCACACTTTGCTGCCAACAGGGAACCAAAATAATGAGTGGTGTTTGTTTATATCCAGAGCATGAATTATAGGAATCTTTAAGGGTCACTTTTATTAACTTTGTTTTTATAAAACCAGAATTTTGAAGTCACTGTCGAGTCTTACACACTTACCCTTACAAACATAAGGAAAGGGACAGCTCTGCAGCTCCTGTAGTCCACAGATGGCTTGGACTGATGGATGATTTCTGACTCTCTTAATGTGTTTTTAATTTCTCGTTGCAAGTTTTTAACAACATATTTTAAAATAGAAAACATTCACAGTGACCAAGCAATACATTTAAATTGAACAACATGGACTTAGAGGGAAGCTAACAGTGCTTTTAAAACCTAAAAGCAAAAATCAAAATCCCTTTTTAATCTAAAAGTCACTTTCTTGAGCTGTTTGCTACCGACAGCTACAAAACAACATACCGGGCCAAAAGCACTTAAATAAATTCCACGGTGGCCTCCATCCCTGGTGCTCTCCCACAGCCGCCACAGCAAACCGCTGGGGTCAGTGCCAGCCTGGGGGGTCTCTCTGGCCGGCACCACTGCAGACCCCCTGTTCACGGGCCACCGGGGACGCTGCTCGGGAAGGATAACAAAATGTATTTGGGGTGAAGGATGTGCTCCCAGCAGCCGTGCACGCCACAAAGAGCTTCAGAGATGGGCAGAACCCTCTCTCCAGGACCAGGGGGTGTTAGCCCCGAAGGGCACGGCATCGCAAAGAGCCTCCGGAGCATCCCTTGTGCGGGAGAGAGCCCAGGCAAAGCTGCTCCATGCAGCCAGCCGGGCGGGCAGGAGCTGCCTGATCCTGGCGGCACTGCCCGGGGCTGGCTTCGCTGAGAGGTCTCACAACTGATCCTCAGATATGGAAAAAATTCCCAAGCAGAGAGAGGAGGCTGGCGACGCTGCCAAGGGAGAAGCACGCACCAGCCAGCCTGTCAGGATGGCCGCAACCCAGACGTTCAGACCAAAGCTTTGACCAGAGACGTGCAGGAAACACCTCCAGTTAGCTGGGCTCCCAGGGCCAGCCCCACGGGCAGCCCTGGGACGGTGCTCACCAGCGTGCTTTAGTGCTTGGAGGGGCAAAGCGCTGCCTGTCAAGTGGGGTTATAAACCGCCTTCTGCTGCCTGCCTTGCTCTCTGCATTTAAGGCTGCGTCAGAGCTCACAGAGTAGCCCCAAGGCACCAGATCCTACAAAATTACTGCTGGAGGGGTCCGCACCACCCCGAGCTGACGACTCCCCGGCAGACCCCAAAGGGATTTGCTGTACTCACACGCTGGGGAGAGCCCCTGAAGAGGAGCGGAGGTTGCAGGACAGCACCTCCCGGGAAAGGAGCTCACCTTCTGCAAGGTCGCTATGATGCTCTTGGCTCCCAGTGCTGCTGCTGGCTGCCGGGAGGTCTGCACCAGCGCCCGGGCAGCTGCCTCGAAATGCCAAAATCTGGGCTTTGGCCCCGGAAACAGATACCCGCAAGAGGCAGGAGAGCAGAAGCAGCCACTGCCCTCATCTCCCAGCCCTCCAAGGGAGGGAATGCAAACAGCAGCAGCCAGAGGAGCAAGGAGCCTAACGAACCCCACAAGGCAGTGAAAGATTTTTATTAAATATCTGGGGTGGAATAGAGCTATAGCTAACTACTATTCTGATGAAGTATTAAGGAATTTCTTTACCAACACATAGGAAATTCAAAATTTAGGTGTCTGGAGCACATACATCCACGAGCCTCGGGGTGTTTGCCAGCATCTGCTGTTGGGTGCAGTATTCCCAATGAGACAGCCAGGTCTGGAAGCCAAGGTGGTCCCCTGGCTCAGGATGGTTTGGGGGTCACTCCAGAGACAGCAGGGAATGCATGGGTAGAGTAGGGCAAGACACCGGCAGCAGCTCCAACATGGCCAAACCTGACCAGATAAAAGGCCTAAAAAGGACTAATGTACTGGGACAAGGGCCCAGTAAGATTTTGGGATCTCCATCCTTAGGGATAGTCCACTTGACAGGTGCTGAGCAGCCTGACTTGGCTTTCAGGCTGAGTCTGCTTGAGCAGGAGGTGAGGCCAGGGACACCCTGGTCTCCTCTCCGCCCAGGGTTAGGGCGTGATGCTGCAGGTCTGAGCACCACACTGGTGTGAGTGACAAAACAAGGGTTCTTTGAAATGGCTATGAACCATTTCCATTAGTCCTGTACAAAGAAACCTTTAAAGCAGTAAAATATTCTGGTAGGAAACTGCCCCCCAAAAACGTCTTCAGCAGACATAAGCCAGGCTCTTTAGACAGCTCTGTTCAGGGCTGCCACGTACCCTGAAAACGGCAACCGTGGCACGAAACAAGACCCTTGCCAGTGTGATGAATGCCTTCACATCATTACCCCACCAAGAAAATCCATCACTGTCAAATTTCTCTTTTATATTATTGTTCGCAGTAAAAACTAATTCTAGCCTGAGGGAGGACACCAGCATGGTGGCCACGAGCAGGGGTGCACTGCAGCCCCCGCTCACCCTGCTGCCCACGCAGGCGCTGCGAGATGCTTTCCCTCTTCCCCAGCCCTCTGCTTTGGGCAGGAACAGCAGATCCCACCTCTGCTCGAGCATCAGCACAAGGAGATGTTGGTCAGAGCATTTAATCGTTCACGACCCGCACCACCATCACCAGATGTGGTGGGGCGGGGGGGGGGAGCGTGACCCATCAGCCGAGGCACCCAGGAGGTGCAGGCGCAGGGTGCTGCATTACAAGCGCAGGAGCACTTCTCACACCGGAGATCCTGTGCAGAGAGGGCTTTGTCGTGTGTTGATGCTGCTGACCAGATTCAGTATTACATGGAGGAAATTAACAGAGAAAACATCTGCTCGTGACAACATCTTTTTATAAATACTTACTCCTGATTTCGGCACTTTGGGCAAGGCTGTTTGCTTTGAAGTCATTAAAGTCCTGGAAATGAAAACCTGAAAATTCAACTCTTACTACATTGAAAAAAAGATAGTAAAATCCACATGCTTAACCAGGAAAACCGTGAGCAAGACGACCGGATTGGGGAAGGATGGTAGGCACACACTGTCACTGCACTCCCCCTTCAGCACGCATTGCCAACCACTCCTGAGACAGGGTGCTGCAGCCGCTGGACCTTCCTGCAGCAATTAAAATGCTACCACTGATTTAAACAGAATAAAAACCTTCGGGTTCATATCTCCAGAGATGTCAAAGTTGAACACCAATTCCAGACCTCGTAGAAGGATTTCTCTTCTCTCGAATAAACACTATACAACAACAATATGCTGAAGATGCTTAAACAGCCATGACCTATAGGCTGTCACTTCAAAGGCAATTGCTACTGTCCGCTTTGTACAGCTACGCTCAGCTTAAACATACTATTCATTAGTGGCTCTCCCTGCTTCATTCATGCCTAGTCTGTAAATAACTTGGAGCCGTATTCCCAGGACAAAAACTCGCTGAATGTTTTCTTGATCTATTGTTCAATGCATGAGGCTAAATTAGCCATATTCCAGAGCTTCTCTCTAATGCTTTGGAAGGACCAACGAAGTCGGTAACATTTTAATCAAACACTCTGAGGAGCTGCAGATTGCAAAGAGGAATTAACACCAATTTACACTGAGCATCCTTACCCCTGTCAGGAGAAACCAGCACGATTGTTTAACATTATTAAAAGGCACATACAAAGAAACAGAAATTGCTTGGTGGTTGGGTTTTTTTTCCTTGTACTTTGTTGCTTAGAAACCACTGTAGATGAGGTTTTTGGTTTATTTAAAATAAATAAATAAAAATAAAATAAAAAACAAAACCAACAACAAACATGCTTTTCCATTGTTACTTCTAGTGAGGATACAAGAGTGTGAATAACAGGAGCTTTATATGCCTGAATCCCATGGTCAGCAAGCTTAAAGCAAATGTTAAAGAATTTCCATTAGCATAAACAGATGATGGATCAGGATCTAGATGTCAAGAGTTTTATTACCGTTACTATATTCAAAACACAAGTTCTTTTTATTTTACCATGTTTACAAAAATGAAGTCTTCAAGTTGTTTTAACCTTTAGCCCTTAGAAAACTGAGAGTAAAACATCGAATACACTTTTAGTACTAGCATCATCACTTAACCCTGGCCTACATGTTTTCTGTTGTGATTGCTTTCTTTCCTGGTCCAAGTATCTCTAGAAAAACTAGGGAAACCCCCAAATTTGCATTATTATTGCTCACGTATTTTAGGTTCATATCTGTTCTTCCTCCATCGATAAGACTACTGATTTTAGGGGCATAGTCTTGAGACTTGAGTCCAGGAAGGCTGGACATTCTTCAAGAAGAAAATCTTAAAGGTGCAGGTCATCCCCATGTGCCGAAAGATGAGCCGGTGGGGGAAGAAGGCCTGGCTGAACAGAGAGCTTTGGCTGGAACTCAGGAAAAAAAGGAGAGTTCATGACCTTTGGAAGAAGGGACAGGCCACTCAGGAGGACTACAAGGATGTCGTGAGGCTATGCAGGGAGAACATGAGAAGGGCCAAAGCCCAGCTAGAACTTAATCCGGCTGCTGCCATAAAAGGCAATAAAAAATGTTTCTATAAATACATTAGCAACAGAAGGAGGGCTAAGCAGAATCTCCATCCTTTATTGGATGGGGGAGGAAACGTGATGACAAGGGATGAGGAAAAGGCTGAGGTACTTAACACATTCTCTGCCTCAGTCTTTAATGGTAAGACCAGTTGTTCTCGGGGTGCCCAGCTCCCTGAGCTGGAAGACAGGGACAGAAAGCAGAATGAAGCCCCCATAATCCAAGGGGAAATGGTTAACGACCTGCTACACCACTTAGACACACACAGGTCTATGGGGCCAGATGGCATCCACCCAAGGGTACTGAGGGAGCTGCGGGAAGTGCTCGCCAAGCCACTTTCCATCATTTATCAGCAGTCCCGGCTAA
>JANXJC010000042.1:22194344-22211422 GCA_027564655.1 Leptodon cayanensis | reverse complement strand
ACAAAGTTGGGTCCGTGAGGTCAGCTGTACTAGTTTTATTTTCAGTCATTAGCTGCCAGTGCAAACCGCATATTGAAGAGAGAAAGCCCAATTTTGTCTGTGCGTGCCTGACAAATGGTGTTGCTCTACCTAGAGAGAAACATAACTGATCAGAGCAGCCATTGCCTGAGGGCATGACGCACTTCAGAGGGCTGAGCATCACCTAAATAAAATACAAAACCACATTATCAGGGCAGACCTGACATTATGCAGAGACAGGTTCTGTTCCTGAAACAGATTTAGCTTGAATTTTTGCCCTTCTAAATACCAGCATTCATCAGGTTAGGTTATTTGCCAATGCATAATAATTCCATATAAAGACTATTAGGGAGGCTGCAGTGAACAGATTAGCACAGAAAGTGAACCCATGTTTTGAACAGCAAGATGGAGCATCCCTGGCATGTCTCCCGCTTCTCCCCATTTTTGGCCTTGCCAGAAGCAAGCAGACAGGAAAAATGAAAGGGAAAGAGCAGCTGTTGGGGTCTGTGGGCTCTCTTTGCTGTGCAGGTTATTATAAATATTACATTAGAAACATTAGCGAGACCACACATAACAGCAGCTGGCCCAGAACATTTAAGCCTCAGGCGTGAAACAGAGACACAGCAAAACATTCTGGTGTGAGGATCATCCCCTGCCACCGCAAAGCGAGAAATTAAGAGGAAAAGGGAACCTGCCTTTGTTCTCCCAGCTTCAAAGCTGGGAAACTTAACACCAGACCACTGCAGCAGCGGCAAGAAATTACGAGCGACTAGATTCTCAGGAAAATAGTTTGGGAGATGAAAGCGGAGATGAAGAGCCATTTAAGCGGGATCGTGCGGCCACAGGAGCCGGGAACGGAGGGGAGCGTGCCAGGGCACCCATGGGCACAGCTCGGCCTCTCCGCCATTCAGCGGGGCTGGAAAACGGCATCAGTTTGCTCCCCTTCATCCTCCGCTTTCCCCGAAGCCCCCCCAGAGCGGGAGGCGGCAGTACCGTGGGGGTCAGGGCTGAACGCGGACACAGGAGAAGGGCTGGGGGAGCCCTCCTGATCCTCAGCTGAAACGTGGGAACTGAGCACCCCCAGAACCCTCTGAGGGGACCAGGGTAAGGGCTCTGCTCCCCCCACCCAAGGCCCTAACATAGAGTCTGACTCCTGGGTGATTTTTGGCTTTCAGTTCAAATCTTTGCAGGATGAGTCATATCCAGAAACCAGCCCCAGCAGGCACAGAGCTGCTGCTGGGAGCGGGAAGGGCCCTTCGGCACAGCCCAGCACCGGGCACCGTGGCTCGGAGCCGTCCAAAAAGCTTGGGACCCTGATGCAAAAGAGAGTTGTCTATAAAACACGTGCAAAAAGCTACTTTACTTGACCATTCTCTTCTTAGTTTTTTTTGAGGAGTTTTTGTTTGGGTTTTTTTTCACCTCTCCATTCGTACCATCAGGGATGTTGCAGTGGTCTTATTAAGAGACCTTTCTTTTCATACTTTAACAGTTATAGTTCAACAGTCAGTATTGTGTGGAGGAATGGCTGCTTCACACGTTATTGTGTCTGGGTGAAACTTCCAGAGTCAATGGGAGTAATAAATGGCATAATTCCATAAAAATCAAGGCTCATTTGATTCCACTGAAATTTGTCAGCCATGAATCTGCAGGGGAAGTACTGAAAGGTGCAGACTAAGACAGGAGCTTTATTGCATGCACACACCACAGCCCCCCCCAAAGGATATATGGTTTGGGGTTTTGGGGTTTGGGGTTTTTTTTTTTGTTTGTTTGGTTTGGTTTTTTTTTGTTTTGGGTTTTTTTTGGTGGTGGAAGCTGGTTTTGTTTGTTTGTGGTGGGTTTTTTTGTGGGTTTTTTGTTTGTTTGTTTTAAAAGTTAAATTACTCTGTCTACAGAACCACACAATAGCCTTTGACATTTATTGCTTTTCCTAAAAAAGTTGCTAAACACAGAGCAGATTAAATACAATGAAGCAGATAAGCCCAAGAACCAGAAGGGGGGATAATCAAGTTTAAGAATGATAGAACGACTTTGCCTTCATGTCCGCAGGAAACAAACCAATCACTCCAGAGGAGCTAAACCAAAAAAGTTTCCAGCAGGAATGGATGCACACAGCTAAGTTACAAAGCCAGGGGAACGGGGAATTTCCCGAGGGTAACACCGACAGAGGCTTACAGAAAAGACAGCGGGGGCTGCCACAACTTCAAACGCGAAGGACAAAGACTCTCTGTGGCTGCATTCCTTACGTGATTTCACATTTTACCTTTTTAAAGGAAGACTAGCAAGCGGAGGTGAAATCGAGATGGGAACAATAATGTCACGAAAAGACCCTAGCAAGGAAGCTCGGTGAGAGCAGTGTGAAGGAGGAAACATCACGGGTCCAAGCCCCCAGGCCCCCCGGCGATGGCAGCCGCTTCACCGGGGGTCCCGCTCCTGCGGCCTCAGCGCTTTTCCTGAGGGAAGGGGAAGGCTGACTGTATTGCGGAACACTCTGCTGTCTGAAAAATGAATGAAGTAATCGGAACACTAAGAGTAGGGTACTTTAAGGTACACTTTTTGTCAGAAATTATTATTAACAGGTTACTGTATCATTTTGCCCTGGTGATCTTCATTTTTCTCCTTTGCTTTTTAACTTTTTTTTTCTCTAGTTATGAGTAGAAATGGTCCCAAGATTCATGCGACTAACTGAACTACAGTTTGACCTAACCCAAGATAAATTAGAACAATAATTACAAAATCCCTCCCAAAATTCTGAATTAGATCATCCGCTGCCACAGCAACAAGCACCATGCTAACGAGCTGGGAGAAACCTTGTCTTCCAGCCCAAGCTCAGTCAAATCAAGGCTGTATCTGGCAAGATTAAAGAAATGATATTTCAGGAGAGAAGAAAAGCATCATGCCATTAGCACCGGTACTGCACAGCAAAAGTGCGGGTGTAAACAACACTGAATCAGCTTTTGGTCTCATTTCCATAATGATGCCAAGTTTCTGAGTTTAATTGGTCTTTCCGTTGAATCACTGCAGGGTCAGCTCTCTTCTCCTGGTTGCTCCTAATGAGATGTTTCCTTGCTGCAAAACCCCACCCAAATAATCACATTAGTGAAATATAGTTGGACACCACAGATTTGGGAGCTTTATTTGCCTCTCTGCCTACCTGCTCTAGGAGGAGCACACCTGAAAATGGGGCACATACACTCCAAGGTGGTTTTGACACAAAGTCCCCCATCCCTAGGTTGGAGCAACCATGTTATCATATTGAGCAGCTTTGGCTCAACAAAAAGCACTGTCTACGAGATTTGGAAATGGTGTGCAGGAGAGGAATTTCCAAGAATATTCAGCTTTGGTTTTGGTTGGGTTTTTGGGGAGTCCCCAGCTGTTCCTACTGAGCAGCAGGGCTGGATTTTGAAGATTTTTATTTCTCTTTGAGATGTCAGCAGTACAGGCAGTGATCTCTGAACCGTGACATTTTCTCTTTGGATGCGTGTTTCCACAGTGGCACTATCAGGAGAAAAAGGAGTCAGGCATCAGCGACTCTAGGAAATTCATATAAGGAAAATAAGAGGGCTTGGTTGTTCTTCTAGCATTACAGCGCGGATGGGAGAACCCCAGACATTTAGCCATCATACAAATGCTGGCTTGGTTTTCTAAAATCCTCCATAGCCTTGTTAGACACTGGCTGTAAGCTCATGCAACAGCAATAGCCCACAGAGGGCTGGTAAATCTGGCAGTTTGTAGCTCCCACTTGCTGTGGTTCCCTCCCTGGCTCCTCCACCGACCCCAGACCAGAGGGTCCTGCCTGGGGAGCTTTGCACCTCCAGTAGGGACACCCATTTCCTTGCATTTAGCTCTCTTCTGCTTTTAGATAACTCACTTTTAAACACATCATACTCAAAGATATGACACAGAAGAACTACTTAAGTAATACAAAAGCAATCACCATAAAGGTGCTTTCGAAACAAAAGACAGCAACATTAAGCAAGAAAATGCCTGAGGCTGCTATAGCTATTGAGAAGCGGGGGAGGGGGGGTGTCCATCGCTTAACGCTTTCACTGCACCACAAACCTGGAGCATCAACATGCAACCCTGAGCACTGCTCCAGGCACCAAGTTATCAAATTCTTCCCATGACTTACAGGAGTTCAGGTATTGCCAACTCTACTTCCACTTGCAAAGCAAAAAAACCCAAGTTTTATATTTGGGTAGGGAGGGTATTTGATTGACTCAAGTGCAATGCTTCAGAGTGTGTGTCTCAAACTGAGAGAATAACCAAAAGAATAACCAATTTTTTTTCCTCTTTCCTGTACGAAAGAAATTCTTATCGTTCATTACTCCCCACTGCAGTTTGCTATTTTGGCACAGTGAGGAATAACACAAAATCTAGATACAAAGATTCTGCTGTGGCTGTTCCCTTCAAATTTAGTGGCCAAATTCCTAATGACTTCCTTAAAATCAGTATTTTACCCATAGAACAGGAAAGAAAATGGACATAAAAACAAGGAAGAATTAAGAGACATACTGAAGGTTCTTCAGGAGGGAAGATGAACACAATCATTTTTTCTTTTATATGTTGGCAACAAGATAGAACAAACTTTTCTTATGGAAAAAGAAGAGCTCAGTGTACAGCCACAAACTCGAGTACATCTTCGAGCCCTAGGGTCAGAGCCTGCCAATGTCCCACGCTCTGGAGAACCCCCCAGCTCAGCACCACACACATACACACTGCCACAGCCCAGGGAGACCCCCGGGACCCTGCTGCCGGCACCCCCCGCCTGCCACCCTGGCTCTTGCCTGCTACCTTGCGCAGGCAAGCAAGAGGAGAGGGTTGCAAGGGGCTGCAAGAAGGGATCAGTCCAACGAAATTTATTTCTGGGCTTCTGCTGAGTCGCTGTGCTATGCGCAGTGCGGGAAAGTCATAACAGGAGTTTGTTTCTTCACAGCTGCTACACCTTTCCCAAAGTAATTCCCACAACCAGGTATCGGTGCAACAGGGACTAGAGAGGATGTGAAAAGCAATTCTAACTGCTATTGGGTTGTATAGACTCATCCAGATCCTGTGCTACAGCAAACTTCACTTAGCATAAGGCAGGAAAAGAGGAGGTTGCAGGGGAAGGTGTAATTATGTCATCTCATTAATGACCTTGTATCACCGCAGGAGCTCCCCAGCAGCCAGGCAAGAAAGCTCTGCACAGCAAGTCAAGCCAAAGAGAGAAATGTCAACAGTCCTCCAAACTCCTAAAATATCAGGCAAACGAGAGAAAGAGGCCGAACCATGACAACCTAGGGCAGTTGTGGGTGAGGACTTCTAGTAAAAATAATCAGTACCATGGTGGGGCTCAAAGAAGTCTCCGGTTTGGGACCAAATGATCTTTCCTTCATCTAGGCTGTCCTGTAAGAGCTGATGGAGAAACCTTTAGCTCCACATTTGGCAGCATTGCAAACTTTAACAGTTCAATAAAATCTTGCATACAGCAATCTCCATTTGCAGGAGGGTAAGCTTATGATAAACAGATAGTGCTTGACTCCCATATTTTGGCAAATCTTGAGAGAGCATTTGCATCTGATGACAGCTGTGATGCACGGCACTGTTACAGTCAACAGACCATGTGATACTCAGTACATAGTATTAATTTGAAGTCTGGATAGCACTGATTCATATCACAGGGGTACCAATTCCACTTATAATTTTCTATAGAAAATAGCCCACATGTAATTTTCATAATGCCAATTAAACTAGGACTCCCATTTATTAAACTGGATTAAAAAGCATTTTTTACAAGCTCTGCTAATGGTCCTTAAGTACCTTTAATTACAGCCTGGACAGCATTGATTTCACTGCTCCAGACTCTCACAAGACAGCTCTACTCCTGGCACACATGGCACATCCTTGCCACACACGCTCTCACCGAGTTCATCATTTACTGGCACTGGTCTGGTGCTGCAGTGGCAGGCTGGTTCCCAACCCCCAGGACAGCCATCGCCACACCGATTTCTGCGAGCACCTTTTGGGTAGCACACCTCTGCTCCTCCAGATCCTTCACAGCTGCGAGGGAGCAGGGGAACCTGCGGAGGAAAACTGCCCTGCCAGGAGAAGAGGCACAGCGCAGGGATGCTCATCAGTAACGCTCCCCAGTTCAGCGTAACAGATTCACCATCCCCACGGGAGCTTCTCTCGCTCTTTTCCCACCTCACGAATGAGCAGGTTCTTCACTTCAAGTGACACCCTCAAGGATGAACAACAGTGCTTTTTTTGTGGAGGGCAGTTAGTACCATTAACTGCTGTAGAACATAAGTTAATATTGCAAATAATTCTTGTTACCAAGTGCACTGGTAAGGCACTATGCAGTAATAAAAATAAGAAATACTTTGCAGCAATAAAACATTAGTTTAAGTCCATCAAGATGTAGCCACAGAGGCATAAAATTCTTCCCAATCAACTGTCAAGAAAGTTTTGGGTTCTTCCCTGTTGGGTTTTTTGTTGTTGTTGTTTCTTTCAACATTACCAGCTACCAAAGCAAAAGCTTTACATGAAACAGACTCATTTGTGTTACATTAAAAGGATGAGGGTAGGGGTTAATTTTCTCTGCCAGCTCCATAATTGCAGCTCCCTTAT
Source organism: Leptodon cayanensis (assembly GCA_027564655.1). Taxonomy (NCBI): domain Eukaryota; kingdom Metazoa; phylum Chordata; class Aves; order Accipitriformes; family Accipitridae; genus Leptodon; species Leptodon cayanensis. The sequence goes on along the minus strand of JANXJC010000042.1, from coordinate 22,204,798 downwards.
TTTTAAAGCTATAAGTCTGTATGTGAACAAAAATCCTCACCCTAAGTGCTGTCCCTGAGTGTTCACGGGATGTTTGCACTTGTTGCTTCTGGTTTGGGTCTAGAAGCGGAGAGGACAGAGAGCAGCACACGGCTGGTGCCTTGGCTTTCCGTAAGGCATGTGGGTGAGCTGATGCAAGCCGAGCTGGGTAGAAGTGTCATGCCCAAGCTTCACATCCAAGTGACACTGCTGCTGTGTGATGGAGCAGGCACAATATCAGTATTTGTACACAAACTTCCTATTGAGAATATTTTAAAGATACTAAAAATTAAAACAAAAACTCACTGTAGAAAGACCCAAGTGCAGAAGCATCCTCATGAAATTTAGAAAGAGTGATCTGGACAAGTTAGAGATGCTGAAAAGCCCTGGTTTTTCCAGCAATAACACCATAAGCTGGGACTGCCAAACGTTAGAATGATAAGTTTTGTCTAGTTTTTCAGACTAGAAAACCAATTTTAAACTGGATCTTAGAACCCATGGGAAGCTTTCAATGGTGCTCATTATGTGATAATGATGTACTTAAGAAGTGATGTACTTAAAGCCACCTTAAAAAGGCCACAAATATCTTGTGAAACAGGATACCCTTTGTACAACCAAGCAGCCTTGCTAAGGGCTGTGCCCCCGAAGAACTGAAAGACTGCTAAGAAGGGAACATCCTACCCCAGGAGGCACAGCAAAGTTGAATAATTGCTAACAGGCATGGGGTCAGCAAAGATCTTCGGTAACTGGAGGAAAAGTAAGGTGGCAGAGGGAGATCGCGACCACCGACTCAATTCCAGACCAAAAAGGCTTACCCCCCTCTCCTTGAGCATGTGCTGTAGAATAAAAGAACACTGTACCTTTAATTCGAAGCAGGAAACTTTAGCCCAATAGAAACTGTGCTAGATAAGCAACTATCAGTTAGAGTTTGGGGAAAGAACTTTGGGAATTAAATATGTAAATTTAAACTGTATAAATTGCTCGCCAGTTGAGGTATGAGGTGTGCTAGCTTTGTGGATTACCCCCTAGCCCCCATCTTTCTGCAAACATGAATGGGAATAAAATACCTCAGCTTGTGTGTATATAGGCATTTTGCACACCAGGTAAAACCACCCCGCTTTTGGGACAACAATAACGTAGGTAACACGTCTACACTTCTTCCTAAAACTGGAAGCTGGCACCAGCCCTCCTGCACAAGGGAAGACATCCCAGCTGAAGCAACAGACAACCTAAGCAAGGAGCATCACCTCAAGCAACACATTTCTTGTGCATGGTTTTTCCGGAGTTGTGAGAAAGGTGAAGGGTTCGAAGGGGACATTCTCGCTGGAACTGCTCAGCAGTGATAACTTGTGACTGAGGTATGACCTGGCACGGAGGGCAAGGAGGCCAAGCTGCAAGAAGGGGTTAAACTGACTGGAAGCAGGAATGCCAGAGACAGAAGGGAGTGAAGCTTCCCTTGGTGGTGAGATAAGAGACAGCCACAGCATTGTCTTGTAGCCATCCTGGAATGGGAGGCTCATGGGCCACCTTTGGGCAGCAGAGCTGGGCTGGGGGATGGACCCAGGGCCGGGCTGAGGCTTGTGACACTTCTTGGCAGACACCATGCAGAGCCACATATTGCACTAGGACTCCGCCCAGTGCCTTGTTCGATAATTTTTTTTTTTATATTAAAGCACAAATGTGTTGAATTCACCTCAAGGGGTGCCATAAAATTTCCCCAAACAGATTGATGCAGTTATGTGGAATAGAACTCTTGCCCTGCCTTGCTAGGCTTTTACAATAAGGGATCTGCTCCATGTAGTGCTGGGAAGGAAAGGCAAGGGGAGAAGGATGGACTCTGGTCAGCTGCAGCTTTTCTGGATCTTTCCTCTGTATTTTACTGCTTCATCACTGAGTCATTCAACTGAGTTGTACCCTGCACTGCTGCTCAAAGCACAGCATTAAAATCACAAGGCAATATCTAGTGACAAAGGCCTTCATGATTAAGCTGTTGGCATTACAAAACCAAGTGATTTCTTGTCTTTAATACAAATCAAAATTTATTATCTACAGATTCCCTCATGTAAGAGGATCAAGTTGCCACCTTTGAGCAGCAGCAGGGGCATTTCTCACTAGGCTACATCTCTCCTACTACCCACTACTCATCAGACCACCTCACCTGTCCCAGCACCAGTTATTAGCTCTGACCAGCAAGCACCATTTGCTCCAGACTGCCCCTCTCCTATCAACCAGGGACCTCAAAACCACCACATACCTCCAACAACAGACTGACTCAAGACCAAGTACCTTACTTGGGTATCTCTACTTGGACCATATCCGAGATGACTGTGTTACCTGTATCAGGGACCATGCAGCACAGCATCCTGCCATCCAAAGCTGAAAATCCAAATGTTTTCTGTCCTTTATCAAAACTGAGATTCCCTACTATTGGCTATAATGCACTTGTTTACTTACTTTATTCATATGTTAAATGCACAGTCAGTCATTCTTAGCAATGTCTACTCAGTTTTGAGTGCATGTTTAAGTGATGCAGTAGGACATCTCTATGTTTGTACATGTGGTGGGCTGATCCTGGCTGGACTCCAGGTGCCTACCAGAGCTGCTCTATCACTGACCCCCTCAGCTGGACAGGGGAGAGAAAATAGAACTAAAACCTCATGGGTTGAGATAAGGGCAGGGAGAGATCACTCGGCAATTATCATCACAGGCAAAAATGGACTCAACTTGGGGAAATTAGCTTAATATATTACCAATTAAATCAGAGCAGAATAATGAGAAGTAAACCCAAATCTTAAAACACCTTTCCCCATCTCTCCCCCCTTCCCAGGCTCAACTCCATTCCCAATTTTCTCCACCTCCTCCCCCTCAGCAGCGCATGGGGATAAGGAATGGGTGTTGGGGGTCAGTTCATCACACCTTGTCTCTGCCATTCCTTCCTCCTCAGGGGGAGGACTCCTCACTCTTCCCCTGCTCCAACACAGGGTCCCTCCCACAGGAGAGAGTCTTTCACAAACTTGTCCAATATGGGTCCTTCCCAGAGGCTGCAGTTCTTCACAAACTGCTCCAGTGTGGGTCCCTTCCACGGGCTGCAGTCCTTCAGGCACAGACTGCTCCAGTGCGGGCTTTCCACGGGGTCCCAGCCTCCTTCGGGCATCCCCCTGCTCTGGCGTGGGTCCTCCCTGGGCTGCAGGTGGAGATCTGCTCCCCTGTGGACCTCCCTGGGCTGCAGGGGGACAGCCTGCCTCACCATGGTCTTCATCACGGGCTGCAGGGGAATCTCTGCTCCAGCGCCTGGAGCACCTCCTGCCCCTCCTTCTGCACTGACCTGGGGGTCTGCAGGGCTGTTTTTCCTCACATGTTCTCTCTCTGGCTGCAGTTTCTGTATCCCAGCAGCCTTTTTTTCCCCTTCTTAAATACATTATCCCAGAGGCACTGCCACCATCACTGATGGGCTCAGCCTTGGACAGTGGCAGGTCTGTCTCGGAGCCGGCTGGCATTGGCTCTGTCGGACATGAGGGAAGCTTCTAGCAGCTTCTCACAGAAGCCACCCCTGTAGTCCCCCACTACCAAAACCTTGCAGTGCAAACCCAAGGCAGTACATAATCCTCCTGCTTTCAGAACACAGCCCTTGTGAGCACATCTCCCCTAATCCCTCGACAGACATCCCACTCAGCCAGCCGCATCTGCTCAGCAGTCTTACTCAGCTCCTTGTTGCAGGGCACAATCAGCACAAGATAGAAAAGTCTTTTTCTCTGATGTTCACTGCAGCGTATTTAATGCTCCACTATGAAACCAGAAAAGCACTAGCAGGCTTCCCAGGGAGAAGCGTGACTCGGGGTGCACCCTGACAAGCAGCCTTTGGGACAGTGCTCCCAGCTTGGGGGGGAGGCAGGGTTGCAGTCTCCCAGATACAGCTCTGGTCTCTCCAAGAGGCAAATACAGTTACAGATGTGCCAAACCACACTAATGCTGGTGCATCAAGTGCAGCTGATTCAGATTTGTGCTGCTGGCAGAGAAGAGGAATTGGCACCTCAGGGGAAGGTTGGCAAGAGGCAGGTTGTTGGAGATGGCATCCTCTGAAGGATAAGCTGAACTAGTGAAAGAGGTGTACAAATATTTCACTCTGAAGATTTATGTGGCTTGGTGAACTAGGCAACCTATAAAGAGAAAAGTACTCCATGGTAATTCATTCTACTCTTATTATAGCTCTAACAAAGCTGCATCTCTCACAGTGGCAAGAAGGAACCTCTCCAGCCTAAGAGCTGTGTTAAATCAGCATGAGTTCAATGTCCAATTTTTCACATCTTGAATGCTATTTCCATATGAGTTTAGTAATAAAACTAACACCTTTTGAACCCCATGCAATAAAGACAGTTTTCACTGGATACATATTCCCCTGTTCCAAATTCAAACTTGGAGGAAGCTCAGAGCAGAAAGGTGCAAGGACCTGTACCCTCTGGAAGCACACAGTGCATAGTAATTAAGTTCAGCTCTAAAAAGATTAGGACTGTCTGACTATTGCACATCCTCCATATGAATTTGAAAAATGTTGATTTAATTTAAATAACAGCCTGAAGAACCTAGAATCAGAAAAAGCAGAAGATCCCAGAAGCATCTCTTTAAAGGAGATCATTTGCACAGGGCAGGAGTGGGAGGGGTCCTGCTGAAACGCCTGCAAACCAAATCCCACTGCAGGATGCAGGAGAAACCCTGGCATCAGGAGTACGATGGTGCTGCTCTCTGCCCCAGCAGCCCCATGCCACCAGCCAGACATCCCAGCAGGTCGCTTCATGCCAGCAGCAAGCCAAGTCGTGCCCAGAGACCTTCCCAAGCTGCTGTTTCTACTGCTCCTCCTGAACACGTCCTGGAGCAGGGCGTGGAGGTGAGGGTCAGATTTAGAAGAGTTGTCCAGCTGCAGACACTACTCTAAGTCCCTCCAATTTATCTTCAGCTACAGAAAAAGCTGTATCCGAGACCCTCTTGGTATTCAAAGTCCACCAAAGAGCAGGAGGGTGTTTGTTCCCAGGCTGCCTATGCAGAGCCAGGCAGCAGCGAAGGGAGGGACGGGTCTGGCCCTGGCCAGGCTTGCGGAGCAGCACTGCTTACAGCGGGCAGACGGCATCTCTGGACAACAGACACCACAGCTGCTCTGGAGACACCTTTGTCCCGACCAGCAGCAAAGCCGGTCAGCTGAGCCTTCAGGGACTGGGGCTGCTGGGACCCACCAAAACCACACAGACCTTAGCCAGCCCCGAGCCGAGGGACAATTCAAGTGCTGCCTCAAAGCTGTTCGAGACAAACATCTGCAGCTGGGGAAGCAAGAGAGCCCTGCAGAGCAGGGAGAAGCAGGTGACCTGCACCTTGTCTCACCTAGAGCTGCATTAGCCCCTTTTACTTGTCCTCAAGCACCCTGCAGTGAGGTGACAGGACAGGGGAGGGATACCCAGATTTTGGGGAGCCATGGGAAGCAGTACTCAGGGAAGAGGACAGACAGCAGGTACATAGCAGTCAGTGAGTGCCCATTGCCCTGCAAAGGTTCAACAACATCTCTGGAAGGACTAGCAAAGTAATCCTAAAAACAGGCCTGGTGAAATTCAGATTTGTCAGGTATGAGATTTGCTCTCTACTTGTCTGATACTTCACACAGCTTAATAACACAGGACACAGACACTGCTTTCTCTGTTCACTGTTTCCTCCTTACCAGGCTGTATAAACATCTACTTTTTCACCAGTCATGCACTTGCTAAGAGAAGCAATTTTCAGTTATACTTTTCACCCACTATATCTTAATTGCAAAAGAAAACAGGCACAGCTTGTTTTATTCATACCATCTATTAATTTGTTCTTAAAAGCTAACCTCCCACTGAGTTACATCTCCTTAGTATCACGGCTATTATTTTAGTATGGAGATTAGATCATCTATGTTTCTACGTGAACTTACTAGGGCACTCAAGGGTTGTTTCCACCCTAATTTACACACTTGCACAACTGGTTAGGTTTCAGATGAGAGCAGCACTCAGCAGCACCCGAGGGACAAGTTTGTCAGGGTGTTCTGGTATCAAACCCTCCTTTACTCTGTACCAGGGACATGCATGAATGCAAGTGAAAACCAGGGCTATTTAGATATTTGAAGATCTTCAAAAGGAAGACATCTACATTTCCTTCCCTACATTTCCCAGCATCACCAGATGGTCTCGGTGACTGGCCAGAGAGGTCGGATGATGGTTCTAATAGTTCCTTCTCTATGGTCCCTGAAGGAACATACTGAACAAGGCAGTTTTAGACAAGAGCAGAGAAAAAGCTGTTGACAAGAACAGGGAAATTCATTCATGGTGAGAGCACCATGGGCACAGAGCTACATGCACCTTCCACACAGGAGGAGCAGTCTCTCCTCGTTAGGTTCAAATAATCAGAAATCAGAGCAGACAGAAAGAAAATAGGCTGTAAAAGTGTCAGCCTGCTCAGACAAGGGAGGTGCAATTCTGGCAAAATATGAAGATTAGCAATGGAAATAGAAATAAGAAATTAACTGCTTCTTCCAGCCTCACATCACCTGTTTTGGGGAAGGGAGGAGAAAAGGAACTTGTAGGCTTTAGAAACACAAAACCCAGATCTTCTGTCACCTCCACTTCTTCCTTAAACACAAGAGTCCTCTGAAGTTTGTTGTGTCAAAGACACATCAGTACCAAGTCACCAAGCAATGCACTGGACTAGGTTTAGCTGAAGGGCAGATGCTCTCCAGTACCTTTCCCCAAAGCTCAGTGTGCACAGTTGCAGGCAGAGTGGTGATGGGAATTTCAGCAAAGTTGCTGCAGTATCTCCATTGCTATAACTCATCCTAACTGAGCCTCTCATCCTCTCCTTCCCAGTACTTTACAAAGAAAACCATCAGATTAAATGGCTGTTTTCTAGCTAAAAAAAAAAAAAAAAAACCCACAAAAAAACCCGCAAAACAACATGCACTAAAGCCAAGGAGTAGGTCTCCTCACAGCAGAGTAGCTCAGGAATCAGTAAAAGGCAATCATCAACTGAAGCAGTGCCCTCAGGACAGTATCGCTGCTCACAGACAGTGCTGTACACAGTTTTTTCCATTCAGCTTAGAGAAACCTCTTCCCCCAACAAGTGACACCAAGAGAGGACAGAGCTCCTTGCAGCTTCCTAGCTGCATTTTTTACGATTTTTTTTTTTTTTTTTTTTACAAAGACCTTCCAAAAGAATTTGCTATAACATCAAGAAGTGCTGACTGGAGACATTTAAAGAGCTAGCTCCATCCTCCCCCCGGGAAGGGCACAATAAACTTCAGTTTGGTTTCTTTCTCCCAAGGCAAGTTTCCCAAGAGCCTTTCCTCCCACACTGCCCATGCCATGAGAAGAGGTTGTTCAAGCTGGTTTGACTCCTCTTAATTTCTGTTGAAAAGAGTTGAAAATGCAAACAGAAGTGTTTTGTTCTCACTGTGACAGAAAGAAGGCTAGTCACTTACTACAAAGCAGTGGGAAAATTCAACAAGGGAAATACCCACTTCAGGTGATGTTCACAGTCACCCCCTTCCCCTGAAGTGGATTACAAGCAATGACAGAGGAACATCGTGCCAGCACAGTTCCTCTCTCCATGAAAAGGGGAGTCAGATGGGGACTTAGAGACAGCAAAGCAAAGACAAAACTGGATCTGCCTCATTCACAGCAACGAGTCCTCACCAGAGGATGCCATCAGCTGTAACTGCAGGTCTGGAAAGGCTCCTTCACATGGGCCAAAACCCCAAAAGCAAGATGACCACTCCTCTGATAAGAGTTGTTGAAATACTCTTTTCAGTGTTAAGAGCTTGACATGATGTGGAGGCACCACGTGCTCCTACAGACAGCCCTCTTCTGGAAGACCCACAGCACTGAGATGCAGCTGCCAGATTGCAAAGTGCAGCTGCGGGGAAGGACACATCCTTCCTGGGGTGCATCCACCACCTTCACAGAGGCTGCTGTGTCCTGGCCGTGCACAGGGACATTGCTGTCACAGTCTCACCGCTCAGTGGGTTGTGGGATCCCCCAGAGCTGTTTTTTGCAGGTAGAGGTGCCAGGGCAAAAGTCTTCTTCCTCTTAATCACCTGTCTACATCCACCCTGCTCTGCCTCCCTGTTCTTATTTTTTAGAAGATTTCCTTTTTATTTTTTTTAAATGCTAATTTTCCCCTGAGCCATGGGGAGTTTCTTGGGCAGGCTTTGTTTTCTCATTGAGTTTTGGCACACCATTTAGTCAGGCTCCTAAGAGGAACTTTGAAAGCAGCTCCAGCCTGCTCACAGGCTCCTTGCTTTTTCGGTTGGTCTTAAAAAAAAAAACCCACAAGACTAGTTGTCAGAGGTTTTATTCAGACCCCCTCCTTCAAATTGTTTATCTGTATCTGGATTCATTTGCCTTATACCCTCCTCCTGCTGTGCTGCACCTCCCTGTATCACGGCTGCTACCATCCAGTATGCCAAACACTTCTTGAACCACTCTCTTCCCTTCCAAGTCCAAGACAGCAACCCTGCTCGTTTTAAGACTGGCCAGGCAGCACCGTTCAGTGCTTCAGCAGCTTGTCTTTACACCTCATCCTGCCTGGACACTCGCCCAGTCTGTCGGGGAGACCTGAACTCTCCCATTAAAATGACCTGCTGTGTTTCTGTGTATTCTCTGCCTCCCTGGACACAATCGCTGTCTCGCCTTGGCCTTGGGAGTACAACCCTGGCACTATATTTCTTTTAGCAGCCTGAGACGTCACCTGCAAAAATTACATCATTCTTATCTGTTCCCACAGATACGGTGGGAACCTCACAGTATCTCTCACATACAACACCCATTCCTATTCATCCTTTCTGCACTGGCAGCCTGGTAATGCATCCACACACCTTAAAGACAGGTTAAACTGTTACTTTTTGCTTGTCTCTCAAAAACATGGAGAAAAAAATAGTTACTAGTGTGCTGAAAGACAAAATAGCCTTGTATCATCTGAAAGAGAAGGTATAAATTTTTAAAATTTTTATTCTTCCTTAGATGGTATTTAAGCCTTAATAAGTCCCCCAAACTAGGTTCAAGATGGAGATTTTTTTTCATCAAGTCACACCAACAGCAGTAACTAAAACATAAGCAACTCGGGCACACAGCCACGCTGAGTCAATGCGCCCACTGCCTTGCTCTTTATCACTTTTAACCTTATTAAGAAGCACATCAATAACAGCACAATGAAGATTATGCAATTTTTGAAGAGAAAAAGCACCTTGCAAATAAGGCTCTCCCCCTGGGGAATGAAGCCCTCTCTCCAGAGGGAGCACAAGGGTGCACTGCCTCTTCACCTACCATTGGTTTGCCTTGGGAAGAGGCAAACAAGTCAGCAGCAGGAATGAGGGTGAGAACCGGAGGCATCAGATTAAGAAAACAGTAAGACAAGAGAACAACAACAGATATCCTCAGAGTGCAAGTTTAAATCCAGGATCTCTGGGCTTCATCTGTGAAATCACTCACAGTCTGGAAATACAATTCTCACATTCTCTATCTGCTCATACGCACGTCAACATCAGTCAGGAATTCAACAAAAGTTCGGTTGATCTCAGGGGTTTTTGTACAGCAGACACCATTACTTACATCAGAAGAGGACAGAAAACACTGCTTACTTTACATATGTTTTCAGCCGTTTTAAACGGGAATGAATAGGAATCAAACTCAACAAAAAGCCTTAAACAGCAACGGGCAGGCCCGGAGTCTGCAAGACCGTGAGAAGGGCATCATCAACATTCCTCCTTCCAGACAACCGTCTACGGGAATGCGGCAGAAGTAAGAAAACCAAGACTTTACTGCCACTACCACAAGAAGAAGATGAACGGTGACAAAGCGTAGTTGCGCTGCGCCGGCTGGGACGCAGGGCGTTGGGTGAGAAAGAGCACAAAGGGCTTTTCGCCCCCTCCCCCCGTTAAACCTCAGCCCCTCGCCCGGGGACCGGCGGGCCCTGGGGACCGAGCAGGAGCTGCAGCAGCCGCCGCAGTGCCCACGGGCACCTCGACCCTCCAGGGAAGCCCTTGGTTTCCCGGGATGACGGGGAGAACGGGACAAACCATCGCCAGCGGATTGCGGCCCCCCTGGACTTGGGTGCCTTGAGCATGCGACTGCCGAAAGAGCATTGCAGCAGTTTTCATACCGCTTCTCCACGCAGGCAGCCACCGCTCTCGGTAAGGGGGCCAGAAGGCACCTGCCAAGAGCTGGCAGGCAGCGCACACTGTCCCACGCCGGAGCTCCGAGGACACAGCCCGGAGCTTCAGCCCGGTGGGCACAGCGCTGCCCCACCGCAGCCTCCACCGCCAGCGGGCAGCCCGCGGGTCCCCCGGCCCGCTCCCGAGCGGGGCAGCCCGCGGGTCCCCCGGCCCGCTCCCGAGCGGGGCAGCCCGCGGGTCCCCCGGCCCGCTCCCGAGCGGGGCA
>JANXJC010000042.1:22142129-22194244 GCA_027564655.1 Leptodon cayanensis | reverse complement strand
GGGGGAGAGAACTCTTCAACTGCCTCTTTTGAAGGGCCATCAGCAGTCCTGCAGGTGATAATTGTCAGCTTAGATGGTGCCTAATTAAGACCCGCTAATTCTGCTAGACTGATTTTGATCAATCACACTAGAATTATTGCAACCGCAGATTTATTTAAACTAGAATTAAGAGGTGGAATTAGCATTTTAAATCATTTGGGGAACTTCCCCCAAAATTGCTGATTTATCCATACCATCTGTACCTTATTTGCCTAATTTGTGGTTTTATTTCAAAGCATGCCTTAGCTGTATAGACTAAGGCATTTGTATCTCTCTCACAGGTGTCAAGGGAACCACTTCTGTTAAAGGCACACCCTGCTTACAAATTTACAGCTGTGATTACATGACTAGGGCTGCCTAGCCTTGCACTTCATTATTAACCAAAACCCAGCGTTTAGCAAGCAACTTACAGTTTCCCTTCTCTACGTGCAAAGACCTCATCCTCTACCCCCCTGAGGAGGCACCAGACCTCTCTGGGTGCTGCGCTCGTTGCGTGGGTAGATTGCAGCATCCCTACAGTGCCATTTATCTATGTCATGCAAACTTCTTTAGGCCTAGAGTATTTTTCCTTGCATAACCGTGAAAGGACAGTTTCACTTCAGCTAATCTAACACAAGCCAAAGGAGCTGACTGTGGGGACAGGAGGGGTGGTGGAAGGGAAGCCAAAGATTATTTTGCTGGTCCGTTTTGGTGATGAATTTTGCTGACCCTGTAGCTGAAATCACCCCTAACCCACGGACCCTCAGTCCCAAGAGCATCTTCAGGAAGTGTTTGCAGCTCGTGCGCAAGCACTCTTCGAAATGTAGGGCTCTTTAGTGAATTGTTTTTAGAAGAGAATTAGAAAGATTAATTTAGGAACAAAGGGACATGTTTTAATTGCCATTAGATACTTCAAGGCGCGTTTCATGGGACTATTAATAAAGTGCCCCAAGGGAACGAAGACACCAACACATCACATTCAAGACAAGAATTAATGACCCCATAAAATACTCCCTGGTGTACCTTAAAGCTAAACTGGCAATATTTATAAATTAAAAATTAACATTTCCAAACCTCCTACTGGCAGCAGCTGTATTGCTGAAGAAATTAGTGACAGCCTTAAAACAACAGAACAAACCAAACCAAAAACAAACAAGAAAACAATACAGTCACAGCGCTTGCAAGATATTTTCTGCTTTATCAATTCCAGCTCCTGATAAATGACAGATGTAAGTTGGTATTACCAGCCTGGCAGCAAACTTGTTATTTCTGAACTTGTTGTCAAGATACAGTATAATATATTGTTGATATTGATGTTATGTTGACAGTCCTTTGACCTTGCAAAATTTCACAGAAGAAAAATGCATAGACTGTGGAGTGAACTGCAATTTTTTTTTTAACGACAGGCCAGTGAAGATTGAAGGAGCAGTTCCCAACCACGTACCAATCACGATTTTTCACTGTCTTCGAAACTGAGAAAAAGTGTTTGATAAATGAAAGGGGTTTTAAATTTACCCAATCAAAATGTGTTTTAGCCTCAAACTCTAATGTCAAAATCTCACATTTGTACACATTGTTTTAACAAGGAAAATCACATGTTTTGCAGAACTTGCTTCACCAAAATGAGATTCGCTGGAAGTCAGTAGAATGAAAACTCAAGAGCCAAAGCTTCCTCATAATAACGGCTGGCCAGGGCACGATTCTATTTCATGAAAAATGTTGATGCTATAAATATTGGCAAATGCTGATCTGCGTAACAGAAGTGGGAACTTTAGACAGTTTTAAGGAAGAAGTGGTCGCTTTGTGGTCTTCTTCCCCCAGGGCCAGGCTGCTGGGGGGGGCACACGGGAAGCGGGGTCCTGGGGGCTTGCAGCATCGCCTTCCTCATTTTGGCCAAAAACTTTGGAGCAGTATGTGGGTGGAAAGTTTGACATGTTGTACGCAGCAGAGTGTGCATTGCAATGGGTTTTTAAGTCACACCAAGATCGACTTGACCCTGTGGGACCCCGACTGCAGCTGCACTGGAGCGGGCAATACAAAGGTGCAACCCCCCCGCCACCCCGGGCAGGTACCGGGGCTGCTGGTGGTGGAGAAGGGGTTCACCGTGGTGTGCCAGGACACCAGCCCTGCCGTGCTGCCTCCCGCGATCCTCCCCAGCCAGGAAAAGCAGGACCAGAGGATGCTAAAGGAACGCCGTGTTTGCCACTTTCCAGACAAGTTGCTGTTGTCTTTTAGGTTCATTTCTTACGCAAAGTTAGACAGTTTTTCAAAGAATTGATGTATTTTGCCACGGTGCTAAGCGGGCCACAGTCCCGTTATCCACAACCCCAAGCAGCGTCCAACCGTTATCAGGCAGTGCTGTTGGCTTCTCCAGAAAAAAGCCCACTCTTGCCCTCTGCTTGGGGGTCAGCAGACTGAGCAGGGTAGATGTGCAAAACAGGCCATCGCTTCAGGCAGCGCGGCACCAGCATTACACGGGAGCGGCTGCAGGCTGATGCTTTGTGGGCGCAGTTAATGGGCACGCTACGGACATCCGATGTAGTGACAAACTTACCCTGAGAGCCTAAGCTTCAACATCCTACAAATCCCTGTTACAAAGTGACAGTGATACACGTGAGGGTTTTTCACACAAGTGGAATCTCAAAAAAACCCCTAACCCAAACCAATCTCCCCCAAAAACCCCCAGAAGAAATAAGTGTCCTGCTTTAGTCTAGTTAATATAAAATAATTGAAGAGACGTAGCATGTATCGGAATTGCAAGTTATTTGACTTGAAATGTTCAGTATTCACATTAAAAATACAAGCATTCTCTGGAGAAAAGCATGCTGGATTAATAACTGAGTAGCTGATAGACAGCAAAGCAAACATCAGTGAGACCTTATCCCCAGGTGTGCTCCTCACGGTCCTCCATGATGCTTAGTACTAGAGACGCTGCTGTAGTATCTTCATTAACCATCTAGGAGGAAAAAACACTTCACATGACAAAATCATTTGTGGCATGGGTGTTAATGGCAACAAAAAACCCATCTAAAACAATTTGGGAAAGATGAGCCCATTCAAATGCAACACTGCCAGAGCAGCCAGACCTGACCTGTAAGAGGCATGCAAGCCAGGGGGAGAGGCTGCCCTGTGGGAAAGAGTGTAAACTGCTTTAGAATTTACTGTAATGCAGCACATTTTAAAAAGGAAATGTATTTTTTAAGTTTTGCATTTTTCATCTTGTTCTTCGCACTTCATTAAAAAAAACATGGATTTTCTCTTCTGATGCCTCTCTCATTCTGCCATTGTTTTAGAAATCACTGTTGAAAAGAAAGCATATTTTTTGTTCCCACTGTGGCCATAGAGCCGCGTGAACAAAATACACAGCCAAATTGTGACGCAGCAAAGATGTCTGAGGAAGGCTTGTTTGTAGATGAGCTCCACAGCAGGTCTGCCCCCCCCCCCTTCTCCCCGCCTCGTCTGCCCCCCCAAAATGACATGTTTGCTTTGTGGCTCACTGAAGCATGAGTGGGAAAAGCCCCTTCGGTTCCCTTCCGAGCTGGCACGTTGGCGGATGTAAATTATTGTCTGTTTATACTGCAGCACCATCTGTATGTCCCTTTTTTGGTATAAATTATACATTGAGCACAGAGCCTGGACTGCAGATATCAAAACCCCATCAAGATCACTGCGTACGCCAACAAACCATCCTGCAGAACCTCCTGTTTCCCGACCGGTTTTTGGCAGAGGGGAAGGACCAGCGATACAGGAAGATGCTGCCTAAAGTGCAGTTTTTACTATTCAATATATTTTCTCTCTGGGAGAGCCGCTGTTTTGTGCTTGAGACCTGGCAGCATTCCCCAAGCAGAGGTGGGACCTCTGGAGAGGAGAGGGGAAGAGGCAAAGGAGACCTCGGTACCAAGGTGCATCATTACTCAGCCCCTTGATTTATCTCTCCGTCAAGGAGAGTCAGTCAGCAATAAGTTGACAGGGCCACCCCACACGTCTCCATGACTGCAGCACCTCCGGGCACACATTGAATTTTCTTCTGTAACTAAAGCAAGGGACAAAGGTCAGAAAAAAAAAAAATGAAAAACTGATCTCGAGCCACAACTCTACATGTTCCCCTGCTTCAAAAATTAAGACGGCAATCAAAAGAATATGTGTAAACTTTAAGAATGGTGATGTCCCTTGAATGTCTTAAAAAGGGTTTTGCAGATTTCCCTTGCCAGGAGCAGGAGTGGGGTTCCCAGCCTGCCTGCATGCCCTGTGCCGGGGAGAAAGACCCGCTGCCTGCAGCCCTGGCTGCCCGAAAAACCCATTCGTGTTGTGAAGTATGACAGAGGGCAGGCAGGCTGTCTAAAATTACCGATAGCACTGGGGGAGACAGACATGGAAATCGATAACTGTAGGAGATGTCTGTGGTAATAAGCAATAATGCACAAGGTACTAACACCTTAGAAAAGATAACTTTTAATTTGCTTACTTAAGAACAGGAATGTTTGCTCATGCTGCGTTTCCAAAGAAAACGTTGCATTTTTTAAAAAACAAGCCTGTCAAGTTACGTAGCAAAATGTTCGATGCCAGTCAGAAAGTCAGGCCGTCCTTGTTCTTCACTTCTCCTCCCTCCCACGCCAGCTTCTCACGACGTAGAGGTTACCTGGAGGTTTCTGTGGGGCACTCAGCACCCTCGTCCCCACGCCAGAAGTGGGGGCTTGAGTGACCGGCTGTCCAATGTCCCTCCAGGGACCCAACGGAGCCACCCGGACCCCACCAGCCCCAGGACCTGCCGTGCATTTCCACCCAGCCCAGGGAGCGGGGCGAGGGCTTGGGGCAGACCAAGAGGGGTTTTAATCTCCGACTTTCACTGTTGCAACAGCTGAAAGACACTGGGGTCGGAAATCACGAACTAGGCATCGAATTTGCATGGGACCTTCAGCTTCTCGGCAGCTCACGCAAGCAGGAGGTGCTGAGCACAGCCCGTCTCTGACACGAGCGCTGTGAGCTGGGGGGTACGTCTGGGACATCGCTAGACCCGCCGGGAGAGTGAGGGCTCGGAGCTGAACCTCTCCTCACGCTGTCAGGATTTTTTCCAGGGCTGTAGCTCATTTACCAGGGCTATACATGGGCATTCCCTGAACTGAAGGGGGGCTTTTTTTCTATATATATATATATATATATACACACACACTCATACACACACACACACACACACACGTGTGTGTGTATATATATACACTTTTATATAAATACATATATATCTACTTATATAGTGGGGGAAGCCATAAAGAATCTCTTCAAATCCATGCTCCCATCCTACCCTTGTGCTGATTTTTATCCCTGGCATTTACTCCAGCACACAAGAGGTTTATTACCCAGGCCTGGGGCAGAGCGAGGCATGGGAGGCAGTGACAGTGACGTGCCAGCCCCATGCCCATTGCCATGTGCTCTTTGGGTCACGAACACCAGGGCATCACACCACAGGTGATAAGACCTAGATCAAGAACAATCCCATATTTCTCCAAATGTTATATTTTTTTCAAAATACAGCTATGTGAAACCTCTTGTGAAAAAATAATAGTCAACAGGATATAAAAATAATTATGAAATCGAGTTTTCTGAGCCTTAGTCTGAAAACCGAGGCTTGTGAATTTCAAGGGCTTATGAAGGAAATCTGGCATATTATTTTATAGAGCAGGAAGTGCAAGATAAAAACTTGAAAAGCAACTTCCCCATGAAATTGCTTTAACTTTCCATGTCTGTTAAGCTTCCTAGTTGCTTAAACCTCTAAATCACTTAGAATATTCAAAATTTTGACTCTGGCACTGTTGTACAATTTGGCGTGACTGCAAATCACTGGATGGCAGCCCAGAGAAGAGGATACAGCAAGCAGTTATGTCTTTTATTAAACCTTTATATTGCAAGCACCGTTCACTAAGCCCATTATTGCATAGCACACAAGCAAATTACAGTTGTGATATATAAGAGAATTTTCATATCTCAGTGTCTTCTCCATTCTGCTTTGTTGTATCGCTCCATTACAAATTTTGTTAAAAGCACTTGCGCATTTGCTAGGATACGTATTTTATATCACCTACTTGCAGCTAAATTATTTATAGCAGTTAGGCAACATCCACTGTACCATATGTTATTGGGATAAAAACAAACACACACAAAAAGATAACTTGAAAACACATTTTATGTAAAGAAAAATTATTCAACTCTAAAGAGGAAATCGAGGCTTTCTTTTCTTATATAGTCGCCTTATGTAAGTGGCTTCTCGTCTGCAGCTGATCACGCACTGACCCATGGAAACAGGTTACATGCAAAAGGGAAAAAGCAGCTCAGTGCAGACAACTGTGAACATGTAAGTTGTCCAAGATGAATCGTGTGAAATGATTCAGGCAAAAGAGAGAGGAAAAAATGAACAAACAAAATAATCCCAAGGGATACAAGCAAAACCGCTAATGTAATGCTAATGTGATAAGGTCCCGTAGAAACTGCCGTCACAGCCTTCATTGCTGCGGACAGACAGCTACAGCCCGGGAGGCACATCTAGACATTTTTCCACATTGGCCATAGGCGAAATCCAGTGTCGTGGCCGTGCAAGTGAATGACTGAACAGCAGAAGCCTTTGCTGTTTTGGGGTCATTCACTTTTTCCTCGGGCACTCGCAGTTGTGGGTCCGCTCTCTTGCAGAGCAGCAAACAGCCCCCGAAAACCAGCACGCCAGCGCCTGTGCTCTTGCAGAGAGGTTGCGGGCAGCGCTCAGCATTTCCCGGTGGTTTTATTTATTCCCGAGCGGTTGTAGGTGATGCCCTGGACCCTCCGTATCCCGTGGGGGTGAGCTGCCACCCGCTGCGAGCCCACCGCCCTCCCAGGCTCTCCGCTGCTGCCCCGTGTCCCCCAGACGTGGGCCGAGCTGGAGGGGTCGGTGGGGGCTGAGCCCCGGTGCCAGTACCCCGGGCAGCCGTCCCCCGCGTCACCCCAGCACGGGGTCTCTCCTCCACTGGGTCCAGTAGCGCGTTCCTGCGCGTTTCCCACCCTGCGGCCCTGAACCCCATGGGACGCAACTGAACGCCCCTTTGCTCGGGTCAATGTGGCACCAAAAATGCCCAGAGCCTGCAAAAACCTTCACTAAGTGAAACGCCGCTAAATAACCTAATCCCGTATCAAGGGCCCCAAAGAAACGTGCTCTGTTGATGCACGTTTGAGTCACCTTAATCTGTGAAGGTCGTAAATAGGATGGAAAATTACACGTACGCTTAGCTGACTTAATAAGCCCATTCTGCAGAGGGTCGCAGCCAATATTTTGTTATTCATGACCTTGAGGTGCTAATTTCTTAAGTGATAATGAGATGTAACCTACACATTTTACAGCCAAGAGTGTGGTAATGGAGAGAGATTCTTTTCAGCTCAGGAAGCTTTACCCTAATTTAATACATAACAACCAGAAAACAATCTTGGATTTCACACCTTTTTTCAGTGCTCTCACCTTCTGTAACAGTGCAGCAACTCTAAGTATCGTTTCTTATTTGAGGAATAATTCTGCAGAGCCGGTCCTTAGCAGAAAGTGGACAGGGAAAACAAAACCATAATTTTTTTAAATGCTAAGGGTTCTTTTTATATATTCAATAAAAAGCTGTTGGTACTTCTAAAGGAGACCGAAAGCTGCATATTCATGTATTTTGCAGTAAGTACAAACCAAGCACAGATGCACATGAACACACAGTATGTAAGCTGCTTTTTTAAAAAAACACATTTTATGAGCACAGGATTTTGATTAAAAATCCAATTTTAAAATCAAATTTTTAAGATAATTTATTTATTTAACCTTTTCACAAAAATAAAGTGTCATGTTTGGCCAGCACTACCAAGAAATAAATTTGATACAATGAGCCATACAACACTCGTAGCTCTAATGTTTTGTACCTTTGGTGTTTCGACTGCCAGCCTCACAAGATTTGTCCAAAAAGATAACGAGCATTTACCATGTTATGAAAATTAGCAGCAAACCACAGAACCCAGTTTACAAATGGCTTGCACGGTTCAAGACTGAAAGCGTATCATTTTTTTTCTCTTACGTGTAGGAGTGAGTGCAGTTTTTCCTTCATTTGAAGTTCAAATAGTAAAAAACCTTGACACATTTGTTAGTTTGATTAGGAGGCAGAAGAAACAAACGTGCAGGAACTACAACGCACTGAACGGTAAGCATATTGGCCCCATAATCTCTTAATAAGTTGCAATTAGTGATTTTTTTTTTTTTTTATATCCCGCGTCTTCCATCCCACCCACAGAGGTATGAGTTACACCTGGATCTCGGAGCTGCGCCTGTTCCCCCTTCCCAGCTCCTCGGGCTCAGCGCGGCCGCCTGCCAGCGCGCGCTTCTTGGAACGGCTCTTCCCCCAGCTTAGCTGTTTTCCCTTTAGCCTTGTGAAATGGGCCGCTCCTAGGAATTCGCCGAAGGCAAAGCTTTGCCTTCCAGCGTGAAGTCTGCATTTCTTTTCCAGTGGGCTTTTCCTCCACGCTCAGCCTGCAGCGCGGCCACCCGACGTCTTAAATCGCTGACTCGGCAATCCTTCTGCCGCACCCGTCACGCCAGCCTCGTCCGGGTGAGGGAAAACACAGGTTAACAAAATTATGTGAACGGCTTGGCACATTACGGTGTGGGAAGTTAAAGGGAGCAAACGCCTTCCCATGGCCTGTGCACCCCATCAGTGGATGGGGCTTTTGGTTTGGTCTGGCAGAGCAGGGGTAGGGGCTCCCGCTGCTGCGCACCGCACGGCACAGCCGCAGAGCCCCCCCCGGGAGCCCCGGTTTGCCACTGCCCTGGCCCCACGTCTGGGAAATCCAGTAAAACCAAGCAGAAGAGTAGAAATCCTTTTGGCAGTGAGATTGCACGGCTATGCAAAGAAAACCCCAAACTACCCCCTAGAAGCTGCTGAATCCCCTGTGTGACAGAGGGGATGTCCAGCGGGGCTGCCCCTCGGCCCGGGGCACCGCTTGTGTCCATACGGGTCCTCCAGCCGGTGTGGAGACCAGACCTCTGCCACAGGCACCGCTGACCCAGGGCACAGGGGGGAATCCTGCCCAGGAGGGACGTGTCGAGCAGCATTGGATGTCAGTGGTCCGGCAGGTGCATCACCTTCATCATCTCTGGCATGGCCCTTGGTGATGAACCATGGGCTTGTCAAAAGCTCTTCGCACTACTTCATGGCTACCCAGGATGGCACTGGTCACAGACTGGGCCCAAATAGCCCACACAACAGATAAGCCTTTAAACACTAATGAAAAAAAGCTATCGTTTGAAATATTGCCCAATAGGTATTTCAGGCGCACAAAGTAATTCTTGCTACATTCGTGTTTACTTAAAACCTTTTTTTCATGGCACCGTTTTAACTGAGTTGTCATTATCTCTCCAGAAGAAGGAAGAGATGAGGACATCTGCTCCACAGTCAGCTGCTGCCTGCTGCATTTGTGCCACTGAGATTTCGCTGAGCTTCCAGCTGAATCTCTCCCAGCTCTGCTCCGATCTCTTCCTCCGCTTGCCTTCTCTCTCCTCGGGCAGTAGGGATCCGTGGTCCCCATGGCGGCAAGGCTGAAAGACCCTGCTTTTTGCCACCTTGCTCTGGCAGAGCGGAGGAGGCAATTAGCAAGGGAACATCACCACTGTTTTGCCATTTCTTTCCAAATTTCATGCCTCTTCCCATTATGGAGCCTGATGATCTGTGAAGGCTATAAACCGCCCACCCAGCAACAGTGGTGGGCTTTTAAAGCCTGAGCTGCTGCCAAGTATTCCAGCTCCGCAGCAAAATACCATTCCTTTCAGCTGCTCAGCTTCCAGCTGCCAAAAGCAATGGTTTGCATCTGTCAGTGCCATCTTGTTTCTCTAAATTCAAGTCCATCACCATTTGGAAGCATCACAGTCAACAATAAATGATCTGTGGGAGGCTGCAGTCCAACAAACCACTCCAGCTAGTCTTCATTTCAAGTTGTGGGTTGCAGATTTCTAACTACCTTCCCAGAAAAAGCTGCGCTTGAAGTGGAAGGGTCATGAAATGTGTGAGGAATGCCTGCAGTTCAAATCCTTATGAATGTGGTGTGTATTTTAATAAGGTGTCTTCTACTTAGACCCTCATCAACTGATGGCATTGATTACAGCAGTGGAAAGTTCTGGGCATTGCCCATAGATACTTTCCTGCCAGCACCTCCTCTTCTGACAAGCCCCTCAGTCATCCTAAGTTTTTTTGCCCCAACCCAGAGAAAAACCTGATGATGACTGGCCTACATTTAACTGAAGATGTTACAGTAATTTATGTTCATCTCCAATTTTTTAAATAAAGATCTATAAACAAACCTCCTACAGAAATATTACGTTATGTTCCTCTGTCCCTGAATTTAATGAAACAGATATGCAGTGATGATTTCTATTAAGCATCCAAAAAGTCTCTGTTTCTAAAAACCTGTCTTCCAATTTTGATTATAAGGCTCAGTGCTTTCCTGCCAAGTGCTGGAGGTGGCAGGCACTCACCTCCCATCTCCGACGCCGAGGTCTCCCTTCATTCCCATGGGAAGGCCAGGTAGCTGGGCTGCCGCTCTCAACGACATCCTACCCAGGAAGGCAGCCAGTGTTTGCCTTACTCCAAATCAGACTGGATTATATGTCTCTGTTTAAAATTCCAGAACAGTATATCCATACAATCTGTTCACTACTGCATAGTCTTCTGAGACCGTTTTCTTCTCTTCTGTGCTACTTTGGATTTTTAGCGCTCCTTCCTATCTCCTCAAAGTGAAACTCTGAAGTTGAGGCAGTGCACGGGGCTGGGCTTGGGGACCGTGGCTGGAAACCAGGCTGTGGGCACTCAACACTCCGGACGAGTCGGGTGGGTCAGGGGCTTCTGCTGCTGAAATACCCTTCAGCAACCAAACGGCCATTCGCTGCCATTATCCTGCCAGTATTCCGTCATCCTCTGCAGAATAAATCTCCTTTGGGGCTGTACTGAACCCAAAGTGCTGCTCTGCCTTCAGAATAACTGCAAAACCAACCGACTCCTCTGGCTTTTCTGGAAAACTTGCAAAATACTGAAACCTGCCTCTCCCAGGACAGAGCTGGCTGGGGGACTCTGCACAGGTCGCTCCCCTCTGGGAGATGAGGAAAGCCTTGGGATGGGTGTCGCGCTGGCTGGAGCTGCTCTCAGCGCCGGGAATTGCAGAGGGATGCTCTGGGAGAGGGACAGAGGGCAGATGGACTAGAAACGGGTTTTGGATCTGTCTGGACTGCCCCATCTATAGAGTTAAAATGTGGGTGCGCTTTCATGTATCTATTTTAACTTTTTAATAATTATATAGTTATTGAGAACTGGTAGCTACTGTGTGGAACCTGACAAGGCTTTCACTCAGGTAATGTTCTGTTCTGCTATGGACACACAAACCTGTTAATCCCAAATATTTTTTCTGATATGATAGAAGGAACTGAAAGGGAAATCTGAGTATCCTGCCTTCAATCAGATCTGTTATCTCATCTGTGCAAAAACTTCTGTTTGCATAGAAGTTGCTAAGCAAAATATTCCCGGCATTTTGCTATGTGAAGAGAATCCTGGGTTTATTACTATGAGAAGGGCTACGTTGGGTCAGGCCACAGATCCAACAGCCCAACACCTGCCTCCAACAGGCCAAAAAGCAGATGGCCAGGTTATTGTATACTGTACCTTAACCTTATAGGCTACTTCCATGACACAGTGAAAAACAGACCTAAATTTTTGTTACTTTGGTTTTACCCTTTGACATCTTCTTGCCTAAGACTTCTAGGAGGAAGCATTAACTGAAATACAGGGCAGGTGACAGAACACTTGGGAGAATATAAATCATGATGGCTGCAGGTCTTTTATACAGGTAACACACTGATCACTTGGGATCTGAATTCCTGAAGACTTCTTATGTGGAATTAGACTTTGAAATTAGACTTTAGAGTGCTTTCATGTCTCCAGACATAGGTATGTCCTCATTTCAGACACACAGAAGTCAATGAAAATGCTCCTGTTAAATACAATGAGTTTTGAAGCAAACCCATAGTGTATACTAAAGACACACTATACAGTTAATAAGTTTTTGCACAAGATGAGGTGGTAGATCAGATCAAAGATTTCAAATAAAGAGAAAAAAGAGGTGGAAGAACGATAAAGCACATGCCCGAAGTTTCATATATTGTAAAAAACACATTTCAGAAAGAGGTAGAGAAATGTTAAAAGTGAGGGATGCATTAGAAGAACAGTAATTTATCTAAAATAGTTTTAAAAATGTAATGTTTACAAATGATTATGCATTATGAGCACATCCGTGTTAACACAGTTACCGGTTTGCTTTTATTAAATCTAGAGATGAGTGTAAAAAGGCATTTCTTTCTACGCAAAATTGCCCTACCATCAGCTTGGGAGAAAATACTTCTGTTTGCTTGCTTATTTTACCCATGGAGTATAATATTCAAAAGATTTGATTCCAAATATGGGAGAGAAAACCATTGTCACCCATAGGCTGGGTACTCAGAGCAGCACTGCCCTGCAGCTCCCCGGCTGCCCTCACCCACATGAGCAGCCCCCTCCTCCTCCAGCTGCCAAGGCAAAGCAGCACCCGACTGCCCTTCGGCCTCTGCTTTGCTGTGCGTGCCACCCTGCAGCCCAGCGCAGCACCCCTGCATCCCGCAGCATCCCACGGCATCCCTGCATCCCACAGCATCCCTGCGTCCCACAGCACCCTTGCACCCCATAGCACTCCTGCATCCCACAGCACCCTTGCACCCCATAGCACTCCTGCATCCTGCAGCAACCTTGCACCCCACAGCACCACTGCATCCCACAGCATCCCTGCATCCCACAGCATCCCTGCATCCCTCAGCATCCTTGCATCCCTCAGCACCCCTGCATCCCACAGCATCCCTGCATCCCAAAGAACACCTGCACCGTGCAGCACCCTGGCATCTCACAGCATCCCTGCACCCCTCAGCATCCCTGCATCCCACAGCACCCCTGCACCCCTCAGCACCCCTGCATCCCACAGCACCCCTGCATCCCACAGCATCCCTGCATCCCCCAGCATGCCAGCACCCCCGCATCACACAGCACGCCTGCACCCCACAGCACCCCTGCACCCCTCAGCACCCCTGCATCGCACAGCACCCCTCAGCACCCATGCCCTAGCAGCACGGCGGGCAGCACCCATCCTCCTGCAGGTGCATGAAGCAGGGGGTGGATGCGATGACCTGAAGGGCCCCTGCTGGTCCCAGTCCACCCCCAGAGCAGGGGTGCAGCTCCTCCAGAGTGGGGTCCCTGGGGGGTGACCTTGGCCTTGGGGCCTGGGCCAGGTTTTGACAGAGAGGATCAGGTCACTGGCTGCCGTTTTGTGTTTAGTCATTTGGCACTGATCAATTTTCATTACTGTGATGGCTTGCTTGGAAGTTATTAATGGCTGGAGGAAGACCAATTTTCTTCTGATTTTATTATGACACATCTGCAGTTGCCAATCTGACACACTAAATATTTATGAAGTATGTCATTTTTCAAACGTACGACTCCCGGTTCCTTCTAATCTGCAATGAAATTAAAAATCTGCAAACTTTGCTGCCAGATTATTGCTAGCGATCGCAATTTTTTTTTTTTTGTATTAGCAGATCTGAACCTAAAATATCCCAACTGCCTATCCCAGTTTCCTTCAGTGATTTTGCAGGTATTAGCACACACTTGGACCCTCTGCTAGTGCTGTTGGTTAAACCCAGATATCACCCTGAGTGCACTGTAAGGGGGAGGACCTGCGCCTCACTGCAGTCTGGGGATGGATCCGGCCCTGCCACCACCAGTCTGCTCCAGTTCTGGGTCCCAGCCAAGCTGGGAACAGGGTTAGTGCCAGGACTGTGCTGTGGGGTGGGCTGACACCCCCCTCGCAGCCTGGCAGGTTCCTTCTCCCCCCAGGGTCCGGACCTCCACGGCGATCCCCATCCCTCCCAGTTTGCCTCCATCCCCTGGGTCCTTCCAGTAGCCAAGGTGAGCACATACTGCCAGGAGGCGGTTCGGGCTGTATACGATATACATCCATACATACATGCCTGGCTGCACAGACAGACCCACGGAGCGCTCAGTGTCAGCATCAGTGATCTCACCCTGCTGCGCGGATGGAGGCCCACCAGTGGGAATATATATGTTGTGGCATACGCACAAGGTGGATCCCTCCAGGAGCCAAGCTCGGGTGCCCAGTCTGCCCAGTCTCTGCCCCTGGATCCCAATCTCCCCAGTTGCTGGCACCAGGACACTCCAGCCCCTGAGGCCATAGCCCCACTCCAGATGCTGGGGCAGTTTGTCCCACACATTCCCTGGGCAGCCCCCGAGCCCAGCCCGGTGCTCCGGTCCCCCCCGCCCCAAACTTCCCATGACGAGCCCCGTGTCACCCCCAAAGGCTCTTTGCCTGCAGCCCATAGCCTGTCCCCCCGCAGCCCCGAGCCCGCAAGGTGACCTTCAGGTGGGGCGGCTTCAGGTGGGGCCGGCGGCGCTGATGGCTGCTTTAGAGAGAACTGGTGCCATGTTCCCAAAGCAGGCGAGCTGTCCCGCTGCCCAGCTGGCTGATGCCATCTGCCCCCCCCACCATGGCTGCTCACCTCTGCTCCCTCTCATCCCACAGAACTCCTTGCAAGTTGCATTATGTTTCTTACTCCAAGGCGTCAGGTAAAGCAGCAGCATTTTACCTCTGCGAGGAGATGAATTAATGGAGCCTGTTTCTTTCTTTACTCTGTTTGGTTCCTACCTCCTGCCCCGGGCCCCCTGTGTCACTGGCAGGCATTAGCATATTTGGTGACTACTCCAGAGGGACCCGCACTAGCCAACTGGCAGGTCAAACAGAGCAGGTATCTGCTGGGCTCACCACACTGAGAAATTTCCCTCAAAAAATTCCTGATTTGTATCTCTTTCCTTCTTTTTAGCAAATCTGTTTGACGCTGGCTCGACTATCAGAGAGATGCACAAATGGAAAGTGCAGACACAGTGTCGTGGTTTAACCTCAACCAGCAGCTAAGCACCATGCAGCCGCTCGCTCACTTCCCCCCACACAAGCGGGATGGGGGAGAGAATTGGGAAAAAAAAAGTAAGACTCATGGGTTGAGACAAGAACAGTTTAGTAGAACAGAAAGGAAGAAAATAATAATGATAATAAAAGCAATAACAAAATTACAATGCTAATAAAAGGATTGGAACTTACAAAACCAGTGATGCACAATGCAATTGCTCACCATCCACTGACCAATGCCCAGTTAGTTCCCAAGCAGCAATCCCCCCAGGCCAACTCCCCCCAGTTTATATACTGGACATGACATCACACGGTATGGAATACCCCTTTGGCCAGTTTGGGTCAGCTGCCCTGGCTGTGTCCCCTCCCAACTCCTTGTGCCCCTCCAGCCTTCCTGCTGGCTGGGCAGGAGAAGCTGAAAATTCCTTGACTTGGTATAAACACTGCTTAGCAACAACTGAAACCATCAGTGTGTTATCAACATTCTTCTCATATCAAACCAAAACACAGCACTGTACCAGCTACTAGGAAGACAACTAACTCTATCCCAGCCAAAACCAGGACACACATGTATTTCATTTCCTTAGGAAACTTGCCTGCAAGCTGAAAGCAATTTATGTGCCAGGCACTTTTCCAAGTGTTTGAGAACATTAGATTGCAATAAAGCAAAGTCCAGTCATGTAAAATCACCTCCTAGTAATGCACAGGCCCTGGCATTTTCCCTGAATCTTCATGCCTGGATCCAGCCTGTGGCATGAAGAAATCTTCTTCCTTGCTGTAGGTGATAGGTATTAGGTTTTTCTGAGCTAGTGTTCAAAAGTAATGAGATGCGCACAAAAGTCCGGGCTGTGTAGGGATGCCTTGGCAGCTTTGTTTGCTTTGTGATACCGCAGGGAGGTAGGTAATTCCGGAGGTGACGGATGAGCATCCCCGCCGGAGCCTGAGTCCAGGCTCCCAACCTCAAGGATGCAGCTGTGGCCTTCCCAGCATTTGGCCCCTTGGCATAGCTATCCAGGGCTCCTGCTGCAAAATCTAACAGGATCCATCCCCCCACACCTTTCTGGAGGGATCAACATCTTGTTCACTCTCATTCTGTTCAGACCAAGAAGTTGTTTATTTCAGTTCATCTGAAGCATATATGACTCAATACAGTGTTCAAAAGCACTTTATCACATTTTCTTCCACATGGTTTATAATTATTAAATGAAAAAACTACACTATCACAATGTGTGATTACAACTCACGGACGTTTCACTGGCCTAAAGGTTTAAACTCATCAGGTGAGTGCTTTGTACGGTCACGCTGCAAAACCAAGGGTGCGGAAGATTCAGAGCAGGGGCTCACCATGGGATTTTCTGGGCTGGCTATGGAAGCCCTTGCCGAGGGCTGGCCATTGCAACGTGGAGGAGCTCTCGCTCTCTCCTGCCCATCTGCCTGCCCGACGCCTTCCCAAAGCCAAACTTCCACCACCGGCAGCGTCAGCCGGTCCCCCGCGCCCAGGCGGGTCTGCGGCACAGTCCCCGGGCTCTGCTGCGTCCCCTCTTACCCCCCACACCCAGCACTGCCTTTTCTGCTTCACTTCCACGTCACGTCGCGCAGAGGCTGTCACAGTCTAAGTGCCCCACAGTGGTGGTTAAAGTCTACACATTTGTCTTTTACAGTTTGAATTTCTTAGTGCCCTGAGGTGTTCTCATTTCCATTTATTCCTGCTGTAATTTTCTTATTTCAGAGCATTTTTGTCAGGCTGCTGACAGCTACTTATTGCTAAAGGAGAGCACAACTTGCTAACAAGTTAGCTGGTGTATTGCTCCGCATATAGGTTTTTGTTATGTGTTTTCTCCACATGACACCTTAACTTACAGCTAATGGTTTTAAGATCTGAAACGTGTCCGGAAGGAAACCTTTACTATGTTATGCTAAACCTGTTAAATCGTTAAGGTCATTGGGGCATCAAGTATAATGAGAAATTATATCTGTCTGTTTGGTCTCTCAGACACTACATTTTGTTTGTTCTAAGTATGTAGAACATATCAAATTAGTATGTGTGATAATATTTCTCTTCAAAAAACACTTATAGATCTGACAATGTTTTACAAATACAAGTAATAGCCCTGATTACAGATGAAAAACTGGGGGAGAGAGTTTCAGTAACTACCTCTGGGCTGCAACAGGTCCTGGTCCTACACACAAGTTTAGGAGGTCTAGAGAAACTCTTTCTACCCCAGAGCTTCCTTTAGTGGAACATTTTATGTCTTTCAGGGGTTGAAAAGAGCATAACAATCTAACATGAACTTTTATGCCAACTGCATGAACTTTTCTTACTACCCTTATTTAAAATGATTTAATTATCTCCCAATTTGCTGCCTACTTAGCTATTTGTGTGCTTTTCATTTATTATTCACATAGTCTCTCTCAGTTTTTCTTTTCTCTCATATTTCAGCTTCCAATTGCTTCCACTGTATTCTCTGATTACTGGTGTATTGAATCTTTTTCTGTTACAAGCCAAGAAAAAAAAAAACCCAAACAAAACAAAACAAAAACCAACCTACTTTTCTGCCAAAGAAAGACAAAAACCCATGTACCTAATTATCCTGGGCAGTGCTTTGTTCCTCCTGCCAGTGCTGACCGGGAGCTTCTGTGGTGAAGCTGCCTGCCTTTCGGCGCGCTGCTGACCTCCTGCTTTTCATGAGCTTGCTAACCTTTGTTCCCGCAGCTTTTCTGTCTCTTGTTCTAATACGCCCGAGATGCCCTCTTCTCCCTAACTCCTGGAGGGCTTTTGTTTTCTATATACAGTGAACAGCCTTTAAAGAGGTAATGCCGTGTTTCAGGCCCTGTTTCAGTTAGATTTCTTCTTGTCGTTTTGGTGGTGATTAGCCTGTTTGCTGTTCGTGCTTTATGCGAGATGTTTCTTCTCATCTTCAACAATTTTACCGCTGTAGTCACAGAAGAAAACAAACCAGCATCATCAAAATTTGGTATGTCTAGAGCAGGAGAGGAAGAAAGGTCCATTACGCAGGGCTGGAAGAGTTCAGGATGAAAAGGGCAAGCATGTCTGTGTGTCCCTGCGTGCGCATATACATACACATGTGTTACATAGGTACTATTCAGAAATGCTGGGAATGCCAGGAGTTCCTGGCTGTAATTCTGAGGTGGTTTGCAGTGAGTGCTCAGGCTGGTGCTGATGAGGAGGGACGCCCATGCAGGGAGGAAGCTGTGCACAGCCGGCACTGCCGGGTGGTTTGACCGATGACTAGAGGATTCAAAACTATCCTCAAATACCGGGCTCCATGCTAAGACCCTGCAGCTTCCCCTGAAGGCAACGGTTTCTTCCATCTCTTTCTGCATGCTAGAGGCAGCCCAACGTCATCCCAAAAACCAGGGATCCTCCAGACACTTGGCTGTACATGTACCCTTGACTTGCCTTTTCATGAGATCTGCTCTCAGACTGGTAACTTGTCTTCAGTGTGATGAAACCTGCTAAAACTAATCCCACAGGATTACACCGTGTGTGCACAGTACAAACGTTTATCTGTTTATGCCTGTGCCAATATATACTACATTTAAATATTTATAGGGCTTCAATACCATACATCTCTCTACTACTGTAGGGTTGTGGTGTTTCATCTTTATTCAGCCTCATAACAGTCACAATTGCTTGCAGGAGAAGTTACCGTCACCATTTAAAGATATTAACCCCTCTTCATAGGTGGAAAATACATCCACAGAGAAATGAAATTATTTGCCCAGAGTCACATAGCAAGTCAGAATCTGAAACCAAAACTGCTGAGTCTTGACCTGAGCTGCCCACCTGTCTTTTCAAATCATTGTAAAGGATCATCTAACCAACATCTGCACTACAGGAATTAAGGCAAAAAGTAGTGATGTCCCCCATATCCACGACCTTACAAGTACAATCACATCTTATGCCCCCTTCCAGCCACTCATCCAGCAGCACGGACGCGCAGATGCACACACGTACACATACTGTGCTTTTCATTTGAAATGGCAGAAAAATTATCTTTAAATGCAGTATATAATACTCTGATGGTATGTAATATTCTGATGCAAATGGACTAACTTAGCAACATGCATTCTGCCACAGGCAGAACTGCACCCAGCGGGTTTGGTACATCAGAAGAACCTGTAAGGGTCAGGCAAACGCTGCCCGAATAGCGATCCGTACCCGAATGTGTCGAACCCGTGGGGCGAAGGCACACACTGGGAGCTGTGGGTGAGAGCCCAGGGTAAGGTTGCTGTGCAACATCTACCTGCGACGGTGCTGCCATCCGCAGAATCAGCTGTACTTGTCCCATACCCACCTCTGAGGGTGGCAGAGCCCTTGGCAACACACCCCATGGTCCCCAGCTCTGCAAGGGACCTCTTAATGCACAAATGTCCACAAACTGCCCTCTCATGGCCCAGGTACTTTCCCCTTTATGAAAAGCAGGAATTGAGGGAGAACTGCGAATAAAGATTCACAGAGAAACCACCCAAGTTGTCTTGCAGCCTTATGTATTACGAATTGATTGTGTGAAATTATACATGAAGCCCAGAATTATTTATTGAAGAGAAAAAAACCCTGAAGTTTCCTTTTCCCACATACAGTATGATTTTGCAGCCAATAGCAAAGTCATGACAGCCCGCAGGATGGGGTAAGGCAGAGTTTTGCTGAGCAGCTCAGGGATGGTGGCCAGGGGACAAACATTTCCGTAGGATTTCTGGACTGATAAAGTCACAGCCTGTGCAGAACACGAAACCAAGCAAACAGGACTATGTGTCATACCCTGCAGCGGGGAATGCAAGGGGAAAGAGGGAACGGCTGTGCAGTGAGGTGGCTCAGCCCTGCGAGCCCCTGTGGTCTGCAACGTCTGTCCCAGCAGATGAGCTGCCTGCACCAAAACCTCCTCGGGCAGCGGCTGGAGGGGGCTCGCCAAGCCATGCCGCCTGGGCTGGGGCTGGAATTGCTCTCTGTGCTTCCCGGCATCTTCCTCACTCTCTGCAGCCTCCAGCAACAGAGGATTTTGCAGAGCGCTGCTGATGAGCCAGGGATATACCAGAGGCTGCGGCGGCTGTTCAGCAAAGGGAAAAGCCAGGCCCCCTGAGCAAGAAGCAGGGACACAGCAATTCTCCCAGCAAAGGGGATGCAGCTGCCAGAAATAAATGTCCTCAGAGCAGTAATGGCAGAAGCACCAGGACAAACCCTCAGGTCAGTGGCAGAGGTCTGGGAGAAACTGAGTTTCCCTGTCCCTGGGACCCAGCTGAGCCCCCCAGGCAGGGAAAGCCCATCCCCAACAGCGAGCTGGGACCCAGGCATTGCTACCCGGGAGGCGGACGGCTTCCAGAGGATGCTGCCTCTGCACACACTGATGCTCCAGCCCAACACCTCTGCTTGCAGTGCCACGGGGACTTCCCAGCTCCCTGGCCTCGGTGGCCCCAGCCCCAGATCCCAAACGATGAGTGCAGTGTTGGCTGCAAGGACAACAAAAGTCATTCAATAATTCAGAAACCCCCACACTAATAATCCACCTGACATTCGCCTCTGCTTCATATGCAGTATCCATTAATGGTATATTAATCAAGGGCCTCATTCATGAATTAGATCAATAGTGGGCGTTTTTGTGGGAGGCCAGTTCAGTGGGATGCGCGCATTCCCACAGAGGAAGATGAAGCAATTTATTGTAGCATCGGCTCACAGGGAAAGAGGTATTGACCTGCCAGATCAAAAGCCTTCAGTGCTACAGGGTACATAATGTGCTGCTGCAAGCTCAAAACTTAAGCAAAGGGGCAGCTCAGGAGGGATTTAGAGTAAATTTATCTCATTCACCTTTGCTTTGAATTAACCACCTTCCCTCTCATTTATGACAAGGAATTTAATGGAAAGTTAATTTCATGGGACTGTGCTCCCTCACTTCACATTACTTTGAAGACTTAATCAGGACCAAAGGTGGGCAGGCGGCAGCAGGCAGAGCTTGTTAAACGGCCTCGCCGTACCCTGCTGCCGCCTGCTACTGACCCCCCGCCGGGAAAGAGCGTTCCTCATGGCACACAGGCACCGGCCGCTCGCTCCTGCCAGAGCCATCGCTCCTGCTCGGCATCTCCGGGAGCTGCTGGACCATCAGCCCTGGCACAGCAACGGCAGCTCCCTTCAGCAGGGCTTAGCCAAAAGGGCTTTGCAAAGGACGTGGAGAAGAGGCAGCACAAAAGGACAGGTTCTTCCACCCTTTCGCTTCTGTGTGTCTGGTTTTTTACATAATATTTGTAGCAAGAGAGCAGAAAGCTGTCTTTCTTACGCACGCCCCGCATGACCCACTGCTGCCTGGTGGTTTGTGCTCCATCAGCACCGATGGGCTCACAGACCATTTCACAGAGTAGATAGAATCATAAAATTATTTGGATTCAAAGGGACCTTAAAGACCATCTAGTCCAACCCCCCTATGATGGGCAGGGACATTTTCCACTATATCAGGTTGCTCAAAGCCCCATCCAACCTGGCCTTGAACACTTCCAGGGATGGGGCTTCCACAACTTCTCTGGGAAACCTGTTTCAGTGTCTCACCACCCTCACTGTGAAAAATTTCTTCCTTATATCCAATCTAAACCTACCTTTTTTCAGTTTAAAACTGTTGCCCCTTGTCCAGTCACTACAGGCCCTGGTAAAAGGTCAGCTCTAATAAAAGACATGAAAAATACTTAGCCAACCATCAGCATCCATATGTGCATGGAGCCACTGGAGCCGTCTGTCATTTTTGCACATGAAAAAGATGTTTCTCCCAAGTTATTTACACATCTTGTAATTCTAGGCTTAAAAAACAATGTTGCATTTCATGGGGATTATTTTTACCTACCTTGATTGCTGTACTGCTCACGATAACCTAAAATGATAGAAAAGCAACATCTAAATTTTTGTTGAACTCAGTGAAAACTCAGTAAAAACATGACCTCTAAGCTCACCCGTGCTGTTTCAGGGCACCTGGTCCCAACAATCAGACTTTCCTGACCATGAAGCCCTAGCTGCACCCACAGCCCTGGGGTCACCAGCCATGGCTCTGGCGTGAGCCACCATCCCTCCTTTGTTTCAAGGTCACGAGAAGAAGCCTGACATGCTAGCCCTGACTGCATTCTTCTTATCAGCCTAGGAAATGCAGTGGTGAGCACATTATCTAAAGGCAGTGACCATTTATTGCTACAATATCACGTTTTTACAAGCACCCATAGCAGGCTAGGGAAAGGTGTGACATCTGTGGCAGAGGGTATGTCACTTCCAGTTTTCAAACGCCATGAAATGACATCCCCCAGGCATACCGGTGAAGTGTTTTGTTGTCTTGACATTTCATAACAGAAGTTGGACAAACAAGTGACATCAGTCCATTTAAAGCATTTAAAGCACTGAAAGTAATAGCCATTAAAACCTTTGTGGAATTGTACTTAAATGCAAAGGACCTTGACATTTTGTGAATTTAATTTAATACCATTGTACAGAGAAGCAATTACAGTTACATCATTATGTGTAATAACCATGACTGGAGTTTCACTTTAACCAAGCATGAAAGGATATTATTTGGAAATCCTTGCCTATTGTCAGTCTTTTAACCTTCCCCTCCCTCGCCCATCCCTGCACCCCTGCCACAAAATCTTTGAGCTTTTCTCTCCCCTGTGCTCTGCAGAACAACACAGGCAGTGAAGCCCAGAAGAGAAGACTTCAAAGCATGGCTGTCTTGGTATCGTAGAGAAGAAAGGAAGAAAGGAAGACCTGGGAAAGGACAGAAGCGTTTCTTGCCTATATTATCTAGAGACTTTTATCCTGAATCAGAGTCTCAGGGAATAAGTTAGTAATATGTGTGAACTCACATAGCAGTGACTCCTGGAGAGAAGGCCCCGGTAAGGGACATGATGACAAGAGTGCCCGGAGAGCACCTGTGGGCAGAGAAGAGCTGAGCACCGCACCGTGGTCCCTGCCAGCCCCGTGAGCATCGCCACCAGGTCTTGCCCCAGCCCTCCAGCCACCCCAAAGATGGCCTTGGCAGCATGAGACAGTCAGAAATCTGGCAGAAAATAGCTCCCCTGTGCCATCCCTTCTTCAGGCATCTTCCCCGGCTTCGTTACCTAAATACAAGCACCCATCAAAAATGCACAGTTTGGGTGAGGTCTGCTCCATGCCCGTGTCATGAGCATGGGATCAGGGAACAGGGTGCCCAAAATGCACCTGGTACTCCCCATGTCCCAGCTGCGTCTCAAGGGACTTCTCGGAGCTCATTTCCTTTCATCTTCATTTCAGTTTGCAAAGTTTCACCACCAAAAGGCACTGAATTTCCCAGGAAAACCTTCCTACGGCAGCAGGGTGAGCTGTGGGACAAAGGGGTCATGTAAAGGGCTTGGTTACTGCTGGTTTGGTCTAATTAAATGAAGATTCATATAAACCAGTGAGCTAATTAAAAATAAGACGCTAGGTATTAGATTACTAGAAGTCTGCAATGTTCATACGGCTTCATCTTTACCAGCAGTCCTCCCCTCCTCCCTTTGCCAGAGTTTATTGTGTAGGCAACTGGAGGAGGGTGCATGTGATTTTTATACATACATATATATATGTAAACAAGCCTATAGGCAAATATATGGTTTCTCCTGGCTTAGTTCACAGTTCACTTGTGAGTACCAGCTTACCAAAGCCACCAGTACCAGCAGCTAGCTATTTCATGCTAGTTTGCTAGACCACATACTTTTCCCATCCTGTTCACTTGGCCATGGGGTAACGAGTCTCTGGAACAAGGCAATCTGGCTTTGCTGATGTGTTAATACCCACCTCCAGTCTGCAACCACAGAGCAAAAAATGGCCGGTGTTAATTACAGCCCCCAAATATTTTTTTGAGTCAATTTGATTGAAAGGCAGGAAAGTAACGTGCAGAGCAGAAAACATTCCTCATTGCCGCAGGCTGCCAGCAAAAAGGAAGAGGCAGGATCGACTCTCACCGCAAAGGCAAGGAAGGGGATGAAGCCAGGGTGGCCAGGCTCCGGCTCCTGGAGCCCCGCTTGTCTGTGTGTGTGGTTTCACTGCTGCACTGCTGAGCTGGAAATTGATTTCTTTTTTCAGTTCCCGTTTTATTAAAAAAGAATTGATGCAGATCTAACACATCACATTACCAGCACTGTTAATTCAAGGCGAAAGCAGAAACAGCATCTGTTTCCCACTCAACACTCGCGCAGACGAGTCCCAAATTCTCTCCTCTGCTAGGTGGTGGCGAACTGAGGTCAGCCCTGTTTCCCCTTTCCCCGGGGCTCCGGAGCAGCGGGAGGGAGGTTTGCCCCAACGCCCTGCCCGGCTCGATGCCCGGGGGATGCTGGGCTCCGGTGCTGCTCGGCCGAGGCTGGGGATGCGGCAGAGGGGAGCAAGGGGAGCCCCAGCAGTCTGGAGTGGAGGGCTGAGCGCTGGAAAGGGAACCGCCGCAGGGTACGGAGACAGGTATTTAACAGCCTCACTTCCCGGTGTTCACAACTGGTTTCTCAAACAGAAAGCTGTACAACTGTTCAATGCTAAATACGTTTGAGAAAACTAACCCGCCTCTTGCTTTCCCATATGGAGGACTCTGCCCTTTGGCCGTGAAGGGCTGACATTCAAGCTTCCGTTAGTTGCTCATCAGCAATATTTTAAAAGCTCCAGTAAAAAAATGTGCCTTTTAAAAATGCTTTGGTACTCCTAAGGGAATACTGTCTCATTAAATACTGACATATCACCCGTGCCAGTGTCTGGATAACTCAAGAGACTTGTATTCAGCAATGGTACTGTCAGACCCTGGGGGGGGTTTCAAAGGGCTCATCCTTTCATTTAAGAATTGTTTAATAGATTATTTAATGTTTTTATTTCTACTCATTCTTTTAGCTAGCTTAAAAGTTTCTCACTTCTTTGTTAAGACCTTGAGAGATCATTACCTTTGACTCAGAAAACCTTTCCAAAATCCTTTTCTTTTTAGACAGCTATGGCCCGCAATATAAAAGATCACACAATATAAAAGATCACACGTAGCTCTACAACAAAGCAGTGGTTATACCTCAAAGCACCTGGATATTTCTGGTCAACAGGAAGTTCAACTCAGCCAACACCCTGAAGCATTTTTAAGAGGTTTAGAAAGAAATGTGAGTTTCCTTAAGTGTGATAAGAAGAGTGAGTCCCTGCATAGCCTGAGAGAGCAGAGCCGGTTTCATGCTGGCTTGAGATTGAGTGTCAGAGCAATTCCCCTTGCGGCACTGTTGCCTTCACAATGCGTCTATGCAGTGCTTTTAGTGATTTCCTACCAAGGCGAAAACCGAAAGTAAAAGGCCCCCTGGGCCAGGGCATCCATCTCCTCCCAGGCCAGGCCTGGCAGCCCGGAGTATCATCTCCTGGGGCTTTTGGGGGGGGGTACCCCAGGGGATACAGGACACACGGCCGCACGTGGGCATCCGCGGGCTGGAGGGCATCGGACACGCAGAGCCAGACCCAGCTAGCCTGGGCTGGCTGACACCATCCACGCTGCTAACGGGTATCTTTAACATTCTGGCTGCTGATGCCTGGGGTGACAGAAGTCCTGGTCTCCTCCGTGAGAACGTGTCCCGAGGCTCAGGGCGCGCAGCTGGCTGTTACTTTCTGCCATCCGGGGTTACCGGGAGCATCCCTTTATGTACGTTGTCTTTCAGACTCCGACCACTTCCCTGATGAATCATTCAAACCTCGTTCTCTGCAAATTTCAGTAATAAACAAACAGGTACCAGCCAGACTGAAACAGAACACACAGAATGAAATTCAGGACGTGTGGCCCCTGACTGACACTTCTGAGAGCAAACTGATGCTGTCACTAAACAGATGACCAAACTGATCCCTCAAATCTCCTCCAGTTCACAACTTCTCTGGAGTTACAGTGGCCCTGTTATACCTGTGGGAGCAAAATTTCTCCAGTAATCTCTCTGCATTTCAGCCAACAGCCAGATCAGCATCCTCTGGCTCTACTGGAAGCCCCATGGTGTAAGGGCCAGCCCCACTCTCCAAACCAGATAACCTAAATTCTCCTGTCAGTTCTGCCACAGACCATGGCAGGTCACACTCTTCCAGCTGTAATTTCCCTCCTATTGTGTCCAAGTGGAATACAAGTCTTAGGTGCGAGACACTTCCTAGTGTTGCATATCTACAAATTCTTAGCAAAATAGATTTTTTTTTTTGCATCAGATTTATATTTTTGGTAAAGTTACTGATTAGTCCTGTGCAAAGGATGGAAAATCGGAAAACCGGGCACCTGGAAAACCACAGGAGAAACTCTTTCTGCAGAACTGTCAACTGCTTAAATGTATTTGCTATTTATTTGCTGTTTTCACCCATTCAGCATGTGTTGAAGCGGCTCTGCACGGTGCAGTGGTACGAGCACAAAGGTCCTATGCACTTGGAGATATTTCAGTTACTTCTGTCAAGTAAATGCAAGACACCAGCCAAAATGGAACCAAACTTAAAAAAACTGTTAAGCAAGGCTGATTGGCAATAATTATACTGTAACCTTGTGACTTGGTATTGATTACATGATAGCATCCTAGCAAATATGATAAGATAATAAAATATGAGATATCACCTGATCATGTGTTAGATAATCCTATATCAGCTTTGCCATAAGCCATTACCGTCATTCGCATCAGACTCTCTTTGGCACTTTAGGACATCCCATTGCCTTTTTTAAATACTGGCATGACATTAGTTATCTGTTCCCATAGGCTTCTCCCAATGTTTCATGATTTGTTAAAAACAGCAGACAAACAAATCCTCAAGGTTAGCAGCTCCCAGAGATTCCTGGCCGTTTTTTAATGATCTTAGATGCAAACTGTGTGGTCCTGCTGATTCAGAAATGGTTAGCAGTTGCTCTTTAACGTCCTTCCCAGTTACAGATGGAATAGAAAGCATTTAATTATCACAGTAAGATGCAAATAAATCATCCTGTTTCTTTACACACAAAGAGTGTGAGTACACATTTAGGACTTCCAACCTCTCTGTATCCCAATATGTTTGATCTTTGCTGAAGAGCAGCCCAATCACACTGCTGGGGTTTTATTTATTCAGAAAGAATCCCTCCTCATCCTGCTTAACCCCACTGCCCATCCCTTTCTAC
Source organism: Leptodon cayanensis (assembly GCA_027564655.1). NCBI lineage: Eukaryota > Metazoa > Chordata > Aves > Accipitriformes > Accipitridae > Leptodon > Leptodon cayanensis. The sequence continues at coordinate 22,167,086 of JANXJC010000042.1, read as the reverse complement.
TGACACACAGAGCTTCTCTCATCTCCTGTTCTGATTTCCCAGCTGTGGATTTGGACATTTCCCTATATTTTACTTTTGCTTTTTCCTACTAGTGTTTTTTCTTCCCTCTTAAATGCAGGTGGAGATTTTGTTTTGCTTTCAAATCAAAACCACCTTCTTTCTCTGTAGTGTTTGTAATAGATATTTTTTAAAAATAGTAGAGAAAGATGCATAGTCATGTCTCGGGTTTTAGGTATAAATATAGCTTTAGATTAACGGTGATGATGTGATCTGCTGGGACTAACCAAGCCATCTGTGACAAGACCTCCTGGGACCAGACTCCCCTCCAGCCTCTGCAAGGCAGCCGTGCTTTCAGCTTGAGCCATCCCTTCTCCAGCTGAACCGCTCTTGCTTCCACCCTGCTCCCTTTTCTTGGCTTAGCTGTTTGTGTGGCCAGAGGGTGAACTGGGTCAAGGAACTGGACCCAATGGAAAGAGGGGAAAAAAAAACAAACCCTACACTTTCTTACATTTGTGTATTTTTTTTCCCTTTCCTCAAAATCATTTTGCTGTTTATCAGCACCAGCAGTTTTGACAGCACAATGCAAGAGGCAGTACAGGAGCAAGAGGAAACACTGGTGATGGGAAGCAAGGCGTGCGTGATCCCCCCACCTCCCCAGTTCCATTACAGGAGCCCTCACCTGCATGGCCTGAGTCACGGTGCAAGCAAGTTCTAAAGCTGCAAGTCTCAGGATCACAGAGAAGGAGGAATTACTATTATTTATAAAAGAATGAAAGGTTTATTAATATTCTCCAGAACCGTCTCCAGACCTTTGTGTTTTTTTCAGATTGAAGGAGTTCAGTGCATAAATGCATTTGTCTTCCCAGGTAACTAACTTATTGTATTTAATGTCTATGATAGCAAAAAACAAATGGGTCAGGAAAAGGTTCGAAACTGGAGCCTGATGAGATTTTTCTCAAATCTAAGAAAAAAGGAAGTTTTAGGAAGAGAGTATTTGATCCTAAACTCATTTTCACAGAAATAACGGCAGAATATTTTGCACTCAAAAGTACAGGAAAATACCTCCAACTGAAAGCAGGATAAAATCAGCAGTAGTTTGTCCAGGTCTGGAAACGTCTTCCTTTGGCTTTGCCTGTGCGCGACACCCATCGCACAGGCAGGAGGTGCACGTCGTGCAGGGCTCTGTGGGTCCCTGGAGGTGCACGATGCCCAGCGCTTTCCTCCTGGCTTCCTGGGGACCAAGAAATGATAAAACCAATATCAGCAAAACATGATAATAATTTTGGGAAAATGCAGCAAGCTACCGCGTGTGTCCCCATGTTTACACCCCTCCCCACGCCACTTGCTAAGGCAGCATTTGCACAGCTGGTGTGCCCAAGCCAGTGTTTCTGGGCAAAGCGAGACCCCCAGCCCCACACTGTGATGGCTGTGCCACAGGGACCTGGTGGCACCGGGCAGACCCGGCAAGCAGGACATGGGGCTCAAATGTACGGCTGGTGGGACTACATCCGGGAGCATGCCAAAAATTCAAATTCATTTATTGTTTACCTCCAGGTAAGGGAGGTTAAATTGCTCTTCTTTGCAAACAAGCGTAAAAGTATATGTGTCTAGATCCTTGGTTGAGAAACATATATACAAAAATTAAGGTGTACGTGATAAGACGAGAGATGAATTTTTTGGCGTTGTTAGGAAGAAAGAAAACTCTACAGACTATTGTGCTTTAGAAGCACCTCTCTTTCTTGTTGGCAAAGGGAAAGACAAAGCAGCTGGAGACAAGCAGAAATCAAACCAGCTTATTCACCCCCCGTTAGCACTTGGCTGAGCTTCAGACAAGGACCTGAAGCCACCAAACCTCCGTCTGCGAAAGCCCTGACCATCCGCCCCAGACTGATCCCACCCCAGCTCTGGTCTTGCCACACTTCCAGCACCCAAAGCACCCAAACTGTTCCTGAAAAAGCCTCCCAGAGCAAGTGCCAGGTCTGCTCCTGGTGTGGGAGCCGTGCTGTGAGAAGCAGGACCTGCTGATGAGAAGCGCCTGCGAGGACACAGCCCAAACTGTGGGAAGTTTTTCTCACTCTTAGTATGAAATCTAGTAAAATTTGAAGCATTTTAGTCTTATTATTGTGTGTCAAGTTAACTGCCCTGTACTGTTGAGAAAAATTTCCTCCAGTGAAGATATCTGAAATCTATGGATTTTTTTTCTCATTTTGAAATTAAGAGTGAAAGAAAGGACAAAAAGATGCCATGCCTTACTATTTCTCTATTTCTCATAACCTACAATCAAGTCCTCAATCTTAAATATCCTCGTTACCCCCAAGTTAGTATTTTGCATATGGAAGACATCTTGCAGAATAGAAAATTAACATTGTGGCTTTGCAAGAAATAAGATATAAAAATCTGATGCAAGGAAAAAATGAATACAAAGCATGGACACCCTGGTTTCGTTGGCGAGTGAGATTCCCATCACAAACCTGGGGGAAAAGTGTTCCTGAGAAATAGTCCCATAAGAAACTTCCCAAATTTCCTTCAGTCAAAGGCTAACAACCTGCTTTTCCAGTTATCAGAAAAAAAACCAAACCGCAAGCAAGAAAAGATTTTATATTCTTGATTTTGTTGTCAGCCTAAGAGCAAAAAAAGAAAGGTAGATTAGATGTACTGTTCCCACCCCTAGGAACAGTAATTTTATTTTAAGCCTCTGTATACCATATAGCAAAAAAAAAAAAGTCTCTTTCCTTTCCAGATAATTTCTAATTAATAAAGTTATACTTATTACATGCAATTAAAAATATAACCTCAGGGCATGAGCAACAATAGAGATATTCAGTCTGAGGCTTACTTATCAAAATTATTTTCATTGCTTTTTTTCCCAAGTACTCTGCATATGAAAATTCATTTCTTGAAGCCACAGTATCCTGTTTCATAAAAATGGTGTTTTCTAATTAAATTAATTTAACAAAGGAAAAAAAGTATGTCAGAATGCTTCACATCTTGAGCATAAAGCTAATTGAACCAAATCATCTTTTCTGTAATGGAAGAAGCTCTGATGCAATCTAACTAAAAGGGAATAGGCCCTATTTAGTTATTTTATTTAATCATACCCAACACAATTGTCTGGTTGGCACTTCTCAAGGATTTGGTTCACGCTTCTGACGCTGGGGAAGTAAATATAAATGGCACATTAATCACAGCCCTAAGAGATAAATGAGGCATTATAACCTACACCACCTCCTGCTCCAGAGCAGAACTCTGTCTCCACACCTCAGCCTTTCGAACCATTTCTCTTTTCGTTCCTAAGCTTGGTTTGTAATGATCTTCCCACAGACCATGGGACATGAAACATCCCATGTCCTCCTCTTCTTGGACACTACAAGTTCATAGAATCATAGAATCACGGAACAGTTTGGGTTGGAAGGGACCTTCAAAGGCCATCTAGTCAAAGCCCTCTGCAATGAGCAGGGACATCTTCCATGAGATGAGGTTGCTCAGAGCCCCAGTGTGATGGATGCACTCGACCTCTTTAACCAAACTAGCCGTAGTTTGGTACAGGCTCCAAAGGATGTAAAGGCTGGAGCCATAGCTGGGCTGAGAACTCCTCCAGTTTCGATCTGTTCTCCGAAAACCCACAAAGGAGCAGAGTGACACAGTGAATATGGATGCCTGTGAGCTTGGAACACTGATCATGCGATCAACGCATGAATAGCGGGTGGCTTTTCAAGACTCATTTATCAAGGAACAAAGAAAGTTGTGGGTACAAGGAGCCTCATGCATACCTTTCCTGTCGCATGTAATTTGACTATGAGCCAACCACTTTATTCCATAAATATGACAGCCTAAGCGAGCCTTCTTTGAGCTCTCCCTGGTAGGCAGCGTGGCTACATGGCGGTGATCTCCCCTTGAGCTGGGTTGCCTTTCAAGTTTGTTTCTTGAGGCAGAGAGACCTTTTACCAGCAACAGATCTTTGGTAAGCGACTGAGAATGTACATAACCTCGTAGTATAGTAACTTTGATTCGTGCCTTGGTAGCATTAATTTTGTCTTGGTAAATTTGATTTGTGCCTTGGTAGTTTTAAATCACTGTTCAAATGACGGTGCCATACAGTAATAGAGTGAACCTTGTCATCAAACTTTGTTAAGTTGCACTTTTACAACATCATATTGAAACCACTTTTGGCAATACCTGTGACAGTGGTTCTTTAAGTGATGTAAATCACCCATTCATAGTAAATTGGCGTAGTCAGCAGGATACTAAATCAGGATTCACAACACCCATCCAACCTGAGATTGGATGTTTCCAGGGATGGGGCATCTACAACCTCTCTAGGCAACCTGTTCCAGTGTTTCACTACCCCCATTATAAAAAAAATTTCTTCCTCATATCTAGTCTGAATCTACCCTCCTTTAGTTTAAAACCATTACCCCTTGTCCTATCGCTACAGGCCCTGCTAAAAACTTCCCACTCGGGTTAATCTATCTTGGTTAGATACAGTCACTCCAAAATTGTGAGAAGGTGAGCAAACCACCCCCTGCTTTTCAAGGAACATTTCCCACTGTATCTGGAGGTGGTTGGTGGGAAGCAGGATGTCCATCAACACCTAGCTGGTGGTTGGTGCAGATCAGCTGAAATAGCAAAGGGTGCCACTTTGAGTTTTTGCCCAAGTCCCCTTCCACAGAGGTGGGTTACGAGCACCCAGGCAGGGGCAGCGGGGCAGGGCCATGGCACTTGATGTTGGCTGGTGGCAAGGTCCTCAGCCAGTGCCACCACCGCTGAAGCCAGACATGATCTTCAGTCCGGATTCCAGAAGGAGTTATTGTTTTTTCTATTGGGCAGTATAAGAAACAGACATCAATAATACTACGTATTAAATCACAAAGTATTAACACTTAGGCAGATATTTTTATTTTGGCAGTATCAAGCAAATGGTATTTGAAATGTCAGTCTCTGGATTATATTAATCGGAGTTTTAAAACTCTGGTGCCTGTATGGCTACCCGAATATTAATCTCAGTATTCTGGGTTTCTGACTTGGAAAAATAAGTGCCTTAAGGTCGGTGAGATGCCTGAGATTTCTATTCTATATGGGAAAACTACTGAAAAAATATTTGCCTCAACACATTTTCATATTTTAACAAATTCTTAAAACAAGATTGTCCTAAAAAATGTTAGAAATACATAATATAGATAGTGTATGAATAGATTATGTAAATGACTCAGTACAATGATTTAGGCATTAATCAGTTCCTTTTTTTTTTTTTGCATACAAATGCAGAAGTCCTGAACACAGCAAAAGCAACTTATTTTCCTGAAAATAATACACAGAGGTTCTGTCTTCCTTGCAGACCTTAGCCCTCATTTCTTCCAGTTCCTCACTACCGCTCTTTATCTTAAATACAAAGGGACACAATTGAAACTTGAGGCTTCCTTACCTCCACCACAGACATCTCCTGCAGGAAAGATTAACCCCGTCAGTTAGATTTTACTGTAAGAAGCAAAATGTTGCTTTCCTGATTTCTGCAGTACAGTATTTCAGTACGATGGTAGAACAACTCTGCAGCACAGCATGGTTTGTGTGGATTTAAAACTGCCTGATGGGCCTCAGTGGCCCTGTGACTTTGGGGTCTGTGTACTGGTGCATCGCTAATAGGGTACCAAAGAACTGGCCTTCAGCCCAGGTTATTAAGCATTTCAATCAATGGCCTGGGAAGAAACATAAAACCATGTTGTATAGAGCCTGCAGATGGCACAAAGACTGTGAGGATGCAGATGGGGATGGGGGGACAACAGAGCTCTCCAGCTTGTTGGTCAGCTTGGCATATGGTCAATTATAAAAGCCAATTTTAACCTCCCAGGTTCAGGAATGAAGGACTAAGGCCATTCCTGCAGGTGGGGAATTTTACCGTAAGCACCGTGGCTCCAAGCATGACTTTGGGTCCATGGCAAGTGAACAACAAGAACGGCTTCCAACCAACACCTCGGCCACTAAGGCTGATGCAAATTTTGTGAGTATAGAGAGAGGCAAGCGGAGAGCTGGGAGGGAAGCTTCTGCATTCATCACTGCTGCAAGGTTTTGGGTCCTCTTCTGTGCTAGTAAGTCAAGAAGGACATCCATACAGTGGAAAGGGTCCCCAGGGCCATGTGGTCAGGTAGGGAGCTCTGTATGCTCAGCCTGCAGAGGGCAAGGCAGAACAGGGCTTGCTGGCAGCATTCGGGCACCTTGGCTTCGAGAGGAAAGGAAGAGGACTCCTTCATTTTTAAAATACATCTGTCACCTTAGAACCTATGAGTATTTTTTACAGTCAATGTCAATGGTAATCCAAATATCAAAACCGGACTTTTTTCTTAAAAGGCATCCTCTAGTTAAAATAGAAATTAATTCAGGGAAGCTTTATGGCTGGTATCAAGCAGAAGTTCTTTCTGGCTTTGTAATTGACTGATCTGCTGTGTGTTGAGCCTCAGGATCGAGTTTTTCAACTCCATGCAATAAATATTGAAGGCTATTTAAATGGAAAAGGGAATCACAATTTTGCTGCTTTGTGTTATATAAGCAAGGTTTAAAATGAAATTACTGTTCCTGGAGATAAAAGAACTTAAAATCTGCTCATGTTTTTTACCCTTAGGTTTAAAAAGCAAATAAATACGTAAACAAATAAATCAAGAATATTAAATCTCATCTAATCTGCTTTAACCAGAAAATCTAAAGAGAAGCTTTCTTATTCTGCAGCTGAAATAGTTGGGCATGCAAATCTTTCCCAAGGAAAGCTTTTCTTCTCAGAGAAATGTTCAGAATCTGAACTAAATTAGTGTTAACAAAGCCAACTTCCTTTTTTAAATCTGGATTATGAACTACACTGCCTTAGATGTCCCTTACTTGTTCCTTGTGATACCAAACCATTAATTGCTCACTTTTCTGGAGAAGTCCTCTATGAAAAGTAATCAAAATTTGAGAGTGGCACGGCTGTGGCCAGGTTTCTGGGCACTTCTTTATACGCCACAGAAAAGAAATACAGCCCTTCCTATCTTTCCTCAGTCCGTTACAGACAGGGCTGGAAACTGGACATGGGAGACTTTATATGTCTTCTCTAAAATGTTAATCTTTTGACGCATACAGGAGCAGTCAGTCTGACCTTTACTCTTACTATTCACATTACTTCTTGTGTCTGCACATTTATGGAAGAAGACTTGTCAAGTAACAGCATTTAGTCTAGGAATACAGCAGCCTCTCAAACTGTTTTATGCTTTCATGTTTCCATAACCAGGCGCTGCCCATGTAAATACCAACCATAAATATTTATGAGCTGCACTTCTTCCCTTCCCCAATAAGTTCTGCTATGAGCATGGAGAAGGGGTGTGATTAACACCAAGTTAATTGTGCCCGCCTGCTTGATCGTGGAGGACACAGAGCTACAGACTCCAAAGGACAGAGCTGTGTGGATAACTTTGCAATTATCTTTGTCCTTCTCTGTGTAGGATACCTACAGATGTCTCTGACTTGGCCAGTTGGCTGTAAAAATAACCCTGAAGTCCTTCCTACTGCAGCTGTTTTCTAATCTTCAGTGCTCTTCCCGTGGTGTCAGAAGCATGCCAAAGCTCACTCTCTGTTTCTGTCCTGCTTTGAAAACCCTGCCCAGCCTTCAGTCGGCCTTTCTGCAGCCGCTCCTGCCTTGCACTACCCCCTGAAGATTTACTGCTCCAGCCTCCTCTCAGTTTTCCTCTCTGAGGACTGCTGCCCCTCAGGCTTAGCGCCGGTGGTCATCCTCTCCCTGTCCACACTACAAACGCCCCTTACTCTTTCTTACCTGACCGCATCCCGTTGGAGATGATAGATTTCACCACTGTTGCCTTTTTCTACATGAATAAAACATGTTATGGCCTTTTTTAGAGTATTTCTCCCCCAGTCTTCCCAACAAGCCCAACTCTGTTTAGTGCCTTCAGATTTTTTCCTCTCTGCAAGTCCACAAAAGCAGGTGATGTAAATGACTAGTCCCTTCTAAAAAAGCAGGAATACACGAACTCACATGATGTGCTCACTGAACCCAAAAGGTATACCTGAAAAAACACCTCCCCCCTTCCTTACATAAACCTCAACCTACTCCTGTGACTTTTCTAAGTCTTATTTGCCCAAGCTGCATCCCTCTGGGGAAGTCTACTGCCCTTACAGAAAATCCCCCCTCCCCAGCAGCTACCCTTGGTGCTTGTTTTCCCTTCAGTTCCTCAATTCCCAGTGTGAACACTTTGGCTCAAGTGGGGATGAATAAACATTGTCAGAGTATTTGGGAACAGACATGGATCATTTCCCAGCTAAGAGTATCTCCATGCTTTTCCTCAAGGTCTGTTGCATTTGCTATTCCGATGCTGTTCGTTTCCCCTGTTGAAAGAAACCTCCTTTCAATTAACTATCTAGTCAGGCTAGACCACTCCACACCTAGGCAATTTCTTTTCATGCTTTTTTCTTACAGATGACAAGCCAGCAGAAAGGCAAAATTCTCAGGGAAACAGAAAAAAAAGCCACAGCCACTGTTCTTTCCTTTCTAGCAGTATCTACTGCTCCAAGTTCACACAAAACCAACTGCATCTGAACATTGTGCTTCTAATTGCCTTACAGCTCTGCTACACGGGACTGCAAGAAGGCTCATATTTTGTTCTGGAATGCTCCCGGTATTTTCTTCCATTACGATTTTGCACTTTATGACATTGTGTTCGGTGCCTCACTTTTAAATCTTCTCAGTAGGCTGGTGAAGCTCCCTGGGGGATGGAGGTCTGTCCACTACAGCCCACTGAAAGAGCAAAACTGCACGGATGGGCTGGGGAGGGGAAGCTCTTCCCCTAATATGAATTCTAGATATTGCTAGCAAACCCTTACTTATCCGGGCATTAAAATTCTCCAGTTTGCAAGTGAATTCCAATATAGAAAAATATGAAAAAGAAATATGATTTCAATAAATGTCAAATATGATTTCAGTAAGCCCTGATCATTGGGCTAGTATGTTTTGGGAGAAAAATCACCTTTCTGAAGCTTCTTTGACCTTCAGACATGCATGATGAGATAGAAGACTGGTATTTCACTTCTGCTTTTGAAGAACCACATAATGGAAAATTATTAATTTCTGTGAGAATCTTGGCTTATTTGGCAATCAGCAGGATGAAATAAAAATTCAAATAGAAAAATAGACAATTATATACTATAGACAATCTTCACATAGTATGTATGTGGCACAGTATTCATAAAATTATGTAGTAAGTGTTTTATCATCACATTGAGTTTTAGATGATGGAGATAAAGCAAATCAAGCAGCAACAATGCACTCTGGCATAAACTAGTTAAAATAATTTGCTTCTGTGCACTACAAAACATGAGCTTTGAATAGAAAATTATATTAAAAATTTATATAGTATTTCCTTGCTAAGCTTTACATGCATTATAATCATATCATGAGATCCATTCCGATAACATTGTAATACAAAATAACCACGATGACTCATCTGGCATACAGAAAAGCAGAAAGCGTGTGGTGCTGTATGATTATTGCAGTGTTTATAAGTTGATGCTTCCCATCACAAATGAAAGCAATGTTTTCAGAATAAAAATGGGCACTGGAACATAGGATGTAATTTCCAGGACCAGTGCTGTAGGTGGACTTCCACTAAAATATTCATGATTTTAGCTGTTAACAGCTCAAATTAATTGCCATCCATAATTAATCTGCCCTGTAGAATCCAGCTATTTTATAAACATGGGATTTATTTGACATGCCCTCTTAATCTGTATTGTAGGTTTTGTTTATTTGACAGTCAAGAATACAAAAATAGTACTTGTCATAAGAAAAATCAATATTCAGCGTGCTGTGTCTGCTGTCTGATCACCTTTGAACTCCCACGCAGTTTAAAACCCAGCCTTATAAATTTCTTAATTCTAACTATGTCACTTACGGTTTACTCCCACGGCACAGGCATTAATCCCATTAGCAGCCGAAGAGCTGGGAAGGAGGTGCGGGGAAGCCGGATCCCACAGCCGGGGCAGTGGGGCCGGCTGGGGCAGGCGCTGGGATGGGGCTGGCACCTCGCCCGTACGTGGAGCTCCTGGGTGAGCCCGGGCTCACCTCACCTCCCAGCCAGATGTGTGTATTCAGAGGTGATTAGTAGGACAAGGCAGTTTTTAAGCAGCCTAGGTGGACAGGAGAAGGGGCTGGGGTCTAGGGAAAGCTGGCTATTGCTGCTGAGATATTGCTGGTTTGCTGCAGGACAGTGCTCATTCCTGAAGACAAAAATGAGTAATTGACTTCGGACAACATGCGTAACCCATCAAGCGTTCAGGCACCTCATCCTGTCCTGCCGCTTGCACAGACTGACCGCGCGTGGCTGGTATAACTCCAGGCAGGCATTTTAGAAACATTGATTAATAAAAAAGGCTATTTGTGGTGAAACATTTCCAGTGAAAAGTTCCTACAAGATCTAGTAAAAATAAAGTTTGATTTTGCCCAATTTTTTAATGAAATTTGACCTAGGTCCGACAAGCTGTTTTGCTGTCAACGAGAAAGAGAATGCAGAGAAACCGCAGAGCATCATCCATCAGCTACCTGGATGGCCAGAGGCCAAGAGCATGTCACCTACAATGAGGGGCCTGTGCATCTAATGGCAGCCTCCTGCTGCTCAAAGGGTAGCTGCAAGGTCCAACCCTCCTTGGTAGGGTCAGGAGCAGTAGCTACGAGTTGGGATTTGGGAAGCTTTAGACAAGATGTTAGGGTAGGCAGCTGTGGAAGAGGCACCCAAAGGTGGTGCAGTCTTCATTCTTGGAGGCTGCCACACTCATCTAGATAAAGTCACAGTCAACCTGCTCTTATGCTTCAAGGTGGGACTTTGGTGGGATGACCTCCAGTAGTCCCTTCCAAACAGTATTTCCATGATTCATGTCACTGCTGTTAGTTCCAGACATATGAGTTTTCCACATAATTCTGTCCTACATAAGTTGTATCTCACATCACTGAGTTTTATTTGCTGTCATCTTGTTGATCACCTTGCTTCATTTAGGGTCCCTTTAGAACGGAGAATTGCAGCTTTGTCTGATCTAAATAACTCTATCATCTGCAAATGTACCACATCAGTAATCACTCCCTTCCCCACATCGTTAATTAGCATGCCAGACAGCAACAGTCCCCACGTGGAAATCTCTGGACACCCTACTGTTAACCTTTTGCCATAGTCAAATGGCCATTTATTCCTACTCTGTGTTCTGGGACTTGGCTGAAGACATTTTGAAAGCCCAAATAAATTATGTCAGATGGTACTCCTTTGTGCCTGCTTGTTCAAGTGAAAAATAGGCTGGTATTTCCATGCAGAACAATGGCACTACACAGCAGAAGTTACACCACCGCAGCTCTCGGGGGAGGCTGCGCAAATCCCTGGTACCGATGGTTACGCTGCATTCATCCCCCGGATTTCAAGAATTTTTTGGATATATTCCTTACTCCTCCTATCGCTATCCTTGCTCTGTATGCCACTGACTGGGAAAAGGAGTTAAAAATAAAGCTGCATTATTAACCAAGAGGAAAACACACATTTAAGTGCTATTTATTCGCCTATGGAGACTGTTCTTGGAAATTCTTCACCAGCTACGACTATAAACAGTCATCCAGGCAATGGAGAAACTTAACAACTCCTAAATATTATTTGCACATGCGCCACACCTCTGGTGCTAATATAGAATCCCTTTTTCTGTACTGAGGAGAAGAAATGGAGGAAATGTGACACGGGATCCTGCATGGGCTCCTTGCCAGACCTAGGGCAATCACTCAGGTCAAGTGCCTCACAAGGTCTTTGGTGTCTAATTCTGGCTTAAATCACCTTAAAATCAGCAACCTTAATATCTCCAAAGAACTTAGCCTCATCATGATGAAATTTTCCGTCTGCATGACAAGGAGAATATTTTCTCATAGGACGGCTGAGAAAACCCATCAAACACTGCCACATGCTCCGATGCTGCAGTAGCAGAAACCTGTATGGTAATGTTAATTTGATGTAACGTATGGTAATGTTAAGGTCCTTGAATGCATCCAGAGGAGGGCAAAAAGGCTGGTGACAGTGCTGCAAGGAATGTCCTATGAGGAGCAGCTGGGTTTGTCTGCTTAGCAGAAAAAGAGACTGAGGGGCGACCTCATCGCTCTCTGCAACTTTCTGAGGAGGGGACGTGGAGACGGAGGTGCTGGGCTCTTCTCCTTGGGATCCAGGGATGGGACATCATGTGGGAATGGTTCAAAGCTGCGCCAGGGGAGGTTCAGACTGGACATGAGGAAGCATTTCTTTACTGAGAGGGTGGTCAAACACTGGAACAGGTTTCCTGGAGAGGTGGTCAATGCCCCAAGCCTGTCAGTGTTGAAGAGGCATTTGGACAATGCCCTTAATAACGTGCTTTAACTTTTGGTCAGCCCTGAAGTGATCAAGGAGTTGGACTAGATGATTGTTGTAGGTCCCTTCCAGCTGAAATAGTCTACTCTGTTCTGTTCTGTTCTATTCTATTCTATTCGGTTTGGTTCGGTTTTGTTCTGTTCTGGCGCTGTTCTGATTTAGCTTACTTAGAAGAGGCCCCCTCGCCCTGTTACAGAGGACCACCACTACTGGGAGTAGCATCTTCAGCAATGACTGGTACAACCACCCTTTCCAAAAGCTGTGCAACACCCTCAAACTGTCCCTGTCTTCACCCGGGAGAATGCAAGGACTAGTACAAGCCCCCTGCCTCCCAGCAGTCACCAGCAGTGTGGGAAGCAAGGCTGGGAGAAGTGGCACTGGTGCTGAGACACCAAAGGAGGGGGGAATAAACGCAGATGCTGCGCAGGCAACCCACGGGCCGAAGGGTGAGATATAACTGGGATGTAGCAATGTCCACCACTGAACAGCAAGGAACAGAGGCTGCAATGTGCTGAATAAATCACTTGCAATTAATCCTGTGACCAACTTCAATTCCCAAGCTTGTTTATATCCATCATGGTTTAGTTATCAGAGAGGAAAAAGCAAATTTACAAAAACATATTCCAATTAAGTGCTTGTAGCTCAATGAGGTTTCAGCTCATACTTTAGTTCTACTGAACTGTGAGAGTGCCAGTGGAAATGTTTTGAAGTAGTCAATAATTATTTTAACAATTCAACTTATTTTCAAATTATTTATCCAGGAAAATAGCAATTTCTAACTTCCTTGGATTCATTGAACCAATGTGCTATAATATGTCATGTAATTAAACTAGTCATTAAGACTTTTACTGGACAGAAAAATCAAATCTCTGAGGCATCTGACCTTTTGGGCATTTCAGCCTTTCACACTTCAGTTACTTAGTTGTCTTAAAATTGCCTATTAGTAACTGCCTGACTTTATGGGCTTTCTGAACAGTTTTTTGAACAGCAAATTTAATACTAAGTAAATCTAATACTAATAGCTTCACTTCATAGTTTTAATAACAGAGTCCTGAGAAATAATACAGCCATAATTCTGCTGTAGATGTGCCTTGCAATTTTAATTAATTCCTCATTGATAGAAGTGTGACAAATACAACATTTTACATTCATTTTCAATAAATAGTTGCACTTAAGGGAGCCTGTGAGAAGATCACTAGATTCTTCCAAACCATTACCACTATATTATGTTTAGATGGAATGTACATTTCAAAAACAGGGAGATTCATAAATTTCATTTGCAGATATGCCACAGTCTTTCTGTGACCTTTAATTTTGCTTTACACAGTGAAAGGGTATATCCCCCATGATATACATCAGAAATGGTGAAAATCTCCCCAGCCTCTGCCTCATATGTGCAAAGCACTTTATGAATAACAATAGCGTGAATATTGATGCAAGGGATAGGCATGGAGAGTATGAACCAAACTACAAGAATTACAGCAAATGATAGAAAGGTCAACTCAAGGACTGTCTGGACATAGCAAGGCACAGGAGTGAACACACAGACATCCATCGAGCAGTTTGTTTCCCCATGGGATCTACAACAGGCATACTACTTCATATTAAAAAATAGTTCAGATTTTGGCTCGATTCTTCTTTGGGTGACAGAACCACAGTGAGAATAAAACCCTACACCTAGAGGAATTCATTTTCAACACACTCAAGGACAATTTCTAGCAAATTGTGACATTGGGTTTTTTTCAGCTTAAAAATGCACCCAGCAGGAAAGCCCTCTGCAAATTTCTGCTCTCAGAATGGTTTGTATTTTTGCCAGCACAGGCAGGGACTCCAGGGGTGAGTGCTGCTTGGCTCACCCGTTGTACCAGGAGATTTCAGACCAGTGCTGTAAGAACACCGTGCTACAGCCAGGGAGCAAATCGAGTCTGCACAGCCTTTTTCAGTGAGTGAGAGGAAAACACCTTCCAATCCTAAATATTACACTGGTACAACCAATATAAAATATATAATGGTTCTAATCGGTGTCTCAAGGTGGGTGCTTGCCTCCCGTAATTTCATGGTTTCTCACTGTACTTAATGATTACCCACACCCAATCGTCCACTTCAGATGAGGCAGGAGCAGAGAAATAAATAAGACGGTAGGCAGGGAGTTTTGTTCACAGCATTGTGAACATGCATCTGACTTTAGCGCAATTAGCTGGAGAGCACACACTCTTCCCCAGGCCAGCAGAGTATGAAATCTGTGGTTAGGAGTTATCTGAATGGCCAGCTGATTGATTTTTAGTTTTCTGCACTGTTGCATAGTGACGGATCTAAATCTTGGCTTTTATTAACCTGTCTCTCCAGCGCCTGCCTAATGAAGCGGAGGGAGTGAAGTGAGCATGGGAAACAAAAGACTCAGTCACTCAAAGCAGAGCAGCTCCAGAGTGGAAAGGCCAGCGCGTTGCAGGCTGCATTCACTGGCAGCACTGGCTGCAATTAGAGGGGAGAACGAAGAGTGCCATCGCAAACTCGTTATTTCCTGCGATCCTTGTGTCAGGCCACCTGACAAGTATAGATTTAGGTGCCATTATTAAATTATATTCAAATTGTCCTGGGCTCATAACAACTACTGTTTGTTTTGATGGCTGAAAAGATTCATGTTCCTGATAGCTGACTGCTCTTGACATAATCATTTGTGGGAACTAATCAGAAGAAAATACTGCAATAAAATATATGTTTTCCACTTGATTTTAACAAAGGAATTTAAAAAAAAAAACAAACTTGAGGGCATCACGGACTCTTACAGACATTATTTATGCATGTATCTAGTTTCAGTACATCAGTATGTACCTGGAAGTATTCAAAAGGAAAGAGATTGTTAAGAAAAATTATATGCAGAACCATTAGTTTGATTTTTAAAAGAGTAAAAGGATGTTCTACTACGGCAGACATGAACTACCTGAAGAAAAAAATGAGGTGAAATGATATTCTAGCTGAAAGTCCACAGTCAAGTGCTGGATCAAATAACAAGAATGTCTTCTGAAATACTGGAATTCTTCAGTCTGACATGCAGAAAAAAAAGCAAACTGGTTAACCACAGGGCAAGTATGAATCATCAGTGAGAGGCATCCTTAAAGCAGAAAAAGCCAAATGTAGGGCAGGATAGGCAAGAGTTTCTTCTAGCAAGAAAAACTTGACTATTAACTACTAATAGTTTGAGATATGAATGTCATTTCAAAGGACATGACTCCAACTTTTTCTAGCATATGGTGTACCATTGTTGTCATACATGTGGGTTTAGATTTTGCGTTTGAGTTCTTGTGAAGCACAGACCTCACACAACCATGTGCCACAGAAGGAACAGGCAAGTGGAGGAGAGAGAGAGAACTTTGCAGGTGTCTTCCTCAGCAGAAGCTGGTAAGAGGACCCCACATCTTAGATCAAGGCTTATATCAAGCGTTTGCACACAGCAGCCGAAGATGAAGTATTTCCAGTGGTGGAGAGAGAAATACAATGTATGAAAGGGAGAGGTGGTTGGACTCCAGGGAAGATAAGAGATTAATTTAGTAATAGGGAGGCTGGAAGTGGTTGCAGGGTAAGGTGAACTCCCGGGATCCTGCAGCCCCACCTGAAGCAGATAGCACGAAGACACTGAACACCCAAGCCCTGGCAGGGAGATGGGTTCTGCTCTGGAGGTCCCACCACCTAGGGATCCAGCCCCCCTCAAGCCCGGCTCTCAGCGTGGCTCTCGCAGAAGATCAAGGAAGATTTATGTCAGCTGCCTATAAAGATGGTTCTCAGCCTTTGTGGCAGAGCAGGACAGAAGGTCCTGCAGTGCTGGGAAGTCTCTGCAGCGGGCTGGTGATGAGCTCTGATGGATTTATCAACCCAAAGGGCAGTGACTGCCATGTGGGCTATGGAGAGATGACTTGCGGGAGGATGAAAACTTGAGGAGAAGAAGGTCAACTATAAAATCTAAAATTAAAAAAAAAAATTCACTGTTTAATTGCCAAATCTGAGTAAGGAATGCAGAATAAGAATTAATAACTGGATTTTTTTTTCTTTTTTACTTATTCCAGCTACATTTTGCCAAGGGCTTATACTTAGTGAAACATCTTTCCATCAGAGGAAAGCACAGAAATATGAATATTAACATCACCAGTAGATGCACATTACTTCTTGCAGAAGACATAAAGATGAAAGAAAGAAATGCAGTTATTTGCCTTTACCTTCAGTGTTACCAAGAGCCAGACCCTACATTTTTATCAGGCAGATTTCGTTGAGCTACAAAATTCAAAATACTTCAAAGAAATGAAGAAAATCTGCTACAGTGTATGGCCATACCCTGATAAAACACTTATTGCTTTCTCACCCATCCCAGCTGAGGGCTGTGATGGGGCACAGAAAAGCTTTTGTTCCCAAATATGCAACGTGCAAGCTGACAGCACAGAGGGTAACTGTTGGGAGGCAGGATTACACACCCTGAATTTTATAATATCATCAGAATGAATCCCCCCAAAAATGCTAGCATTAACATCACTCTTTCTCCAGGTTCATCTGGCCACCATGGAAGGTGGTTTAGTCCCTCTGTTAATTTTCATATGTTTCTCATCAATCTCAGCTGTATGTTTTAGTAGGTAATCAAGGCTCCCTAAAACATGGCTAGGAATATGCATTCCCAGTCTCACCTTTTCTTTGTAACTCCACATTTCCCTGCCCCATTCCCTTGCTGTGCACTTCATGGCAAAATGGAAGCCCAGCGCTGAACTGACATTGTTAGCATAATCTTGAAATTACAGGGTCATTATTCTAGTTATTAAAAGAGCTGATGTGTAGTTGTTCACTCTGATCATAAAACACAATCTGAAATGAAAAATAAAATGTAATATATAACATGCCAGTCATATCTCCACGGAAAATTTATGATGGATGAAAGACTTTGCCTATGCTATCCCTCACGTCATTTTTCAAACTTAAAACTTCACCTTCCTTTTCCTAAGGAACTGATTTCAGTAAGACATTTGCAACATCAAGCATTATATACGTTTAATTTTGTCAGACTACTCTGAGACCTGCTGGGAGCGAGCTCTTCCACATTTGATTTAGCAAAGGCATGTTGATATTTTCTTCTCATAAGCTTTTGCTCCAAGGCTTGAGAAATCTTGGTGTGAGCCCATCCGTTGCCGTATACACCAGTTTGGTTTTGCCTTACTAGAAAAAAAAGCAATTTTGTAATACTCAGTTTTGGCCTCAGGAGAAAGAGAGACTCTGTGTATGAAACATGTGGAAAGAAGGTTTTCCGGAGAGAAGGCAGGTTAAATTATTATCCTGTAACAGCACAGAAAGTCGGAGGAATTGGCCGGGTGCTGCCGTGGTGGCAGGCAGTGCTCAGGACAGTGGCCGGAGGGAGCTGGGCTCGTGTCTCGTCCATCCGTGGGCACAGTGGGAGGGACAGGGATGCCCTCCCCAGGGGCAGGCGAGGGGATTTCTGTCTGATTTCTATGTGTCCAGACAGCCGTGAGCAGGATGGGCTCTAACAGCTCCAGGCAGCCATGCCAATGGCAAGCCTTTGCAGGATGGGAAAAGTTCGCATGAGCTAGAAACACGCTGGGTATCACACATTACTGAGACGTGTCTGAATTGGGTGAGAGCTGCAAATCCTTCAGGAAGAGGTGGCTGTCAAATGGCAGAGCCAAGACGAGAGCTGAGCAGAGTCCTCGCCAGCTTTCTCCTTCACACACGTGCCTGTCCCACTTCTGTATTCTGTCTGCTCGCCTTTGATTGTAAAAACACCCCGTACACTAATAAAATCTTTGACTATAGCTGGCCGAGCATTTCTTCACTTGCCCTTCCATCAAACTATCTCCATTCACTCCTTCACCGCTAAAATCTTGCTTTGTTTTGTGATGCACTTTTACCAAATCAGTGCTTATTTATCATTAATAATCACATTCACCTAACCAAATCCCCAGATCCTGTTTGTGTTTCACCTGAAACACATATCAACTTAATCAAGTTTTTCTGAGGAATTTGTACAGAATTACCCTAGCATGGGCTCAGCTGTATAAGCTTTTATCTAACAAACTACTGTCCTTTCACTTCTTTACTTTCTTAGAAAAATAAACAGAATATCATGACCTCATTTTGATATTTACCCTGATATAAAGAAAAATCACAAGGTGTCACATACACTGTTGTCCCCATCAGGATGCAGGATCCAACACTAGCAGTCTATTAGCTATCAAGAAAACACACTTCTAAAAGATTTTATTGCAAGTCTTTATTACTTGAGCAAAGGCATTTGACAGAGCTTGTCTGCCAAAACCAAGCCTTTGAGGGCTATGAGAAATGCCCGACTTCATATATGTTAAAATGTGCCCCTGTGAGATAACTGGGTTGTTTCACAGGAGACAATCACTGAACACTACAATAGATTTTTTCTACTGCAATTTGACTGTGTCATGCAGCTAAAGCAAAAATATTATCAAAAAACTCTTTGAATCTAACAAAAATTAGAGTTGTTATAAATATAGGCATGAGCAGCAGGGGGGCAATACATGCAGTCTGGAATTACATGGTGCATCCAAGAGCACTGTGTTTTTGCATGATATGAGCTGTTGACAGTGATTAACAACCCTACTGAGATCCATCATGCACGCAAGAGGCCTTTCATGAGAGCTGCCCACGAACAGAAAGCCGGAGGGACTGAAACAACCACAGCTCAGTTTCTCCATTAGGATGCAACTGGTTGCTCTTTTGATGGCTTTTGATGTGCAGAAAAATACTACAGTGGTAATTTAAATGCTTATTTGTGGCTCGACTTGCAAAAACACAGTTCCCTTTGAAGGAGTGTGACGAGCAGCAGGGCAGGCAGGTGGGCACAGGCTGTGCCAGCACTGGGAGGCTCAGCCAGGAAGTGTTTGCCGGGACTGGGACAGGCAGCGGGGACCCTGGGCATGTTGGGACCCCCAGGGGTGCTGGGACCCCCGGCAGCAGGCTCATCTCCATCACTGAGGTTCTGCAACCTGCTCAAAGGGTCATCCGCCCCACCAGCTTCCAGCACCTGCCCTTGACCACGCCAGCACTTCTGCATCCTGGCCTTATGGCCACAGTGCCTCTTCCTTCGCCAGGCAAGCGTGCCGTGGCTGCAGCAGTTTTTGTTCCAGGCTACTTCCATTTAAGGGCTCTTAGATCATGAGTTTCACCTACTAGAGGTAAAATGAAAATGGGAGGTCCAAGGTCTGAACATATAAAACCAGGTCACTCTAATAAAGGTGCTTTCAGAGAGTACAGGTCCCCTCACAGGACTCACAGGCTATAGGAAGAAATTCAGAATTGCCAGGACCTCTAAAGAGGATGGCTGAAGGTTTTCTTGCTCTCCTGTTCCTATTTTTCCTTCTTGCAATTTATTTTTCGCTCATTCTTTCTCCGCACATGGTGCCACCCACTTTTCATCCTTCTAATCTCCAGGTCTGCTCTGTTTTGAAGAAAATAAATTTCTTTCACATACTTCTTATCATCCTTTTTTCCCAGCAGTTAAGGACCCAGGTGCCTTTCCAGCAGGACCAACTGGCCCAGCCTCCCTTGCAGCCATGGCACAGCCGCCTGCTTCCCAGCCAGCTGCAGCGGTGGGCTCAGCCCAGCACGCCTGCAACAGCGGGCAACAGGCAGGCACGTCAAGAAATACAACGCAGGGCTGGAAAACCACTGACCGCAGCTGGGAGCTGCTTTTTCATAGGGTAGGAGGATGCCTTGGCCCGTCATCCTACAGGAAAGATAAATATTCCCATCACCTTCCTGCCGAGGGAAACAAGGCCAGGAGCTGGCACTAGCAGAACACTTCTTCTGCCTTCTGAAAAAGACACATGCCAGCTGTGCTACTGCTGCTCATTTGTGAGATATCGATACACACACGCATGCACACACACATATTACATACAAACATATTATACACACACACACACACACACACTTTTTTCCAGCAAACACTGTCTGAACAGCCAGCAGCTCTCAGTTCAGGTAATAAAGCTCTTTCAACCCTCCTTATTAATTGGGCTCATGACAAGTTGGGATCTGCAGATATCTGCTGGCATTCAAAATTTTACCTCGTGTTGTTAAAAACCACTTAATTTCTAGCAAGAACTGCTGATAACAAACGGACAAGCTGGGCTAGTTTGCAATGAGCAGTTCTTATCAGATTGCAACTTTGCCTCTGCTTTCTTCCATTGCTCCCAGCTACACCCAGCTGAGTACACACAGGTTCATGCTCCAAAATCACCACATTTAGTCAAATGGAGAAACTCTAACCCAGCTGAGGATGTGGAGGGACAGGTTTAACTACTGTTTTATTTCTTTCTTTTTTTTTTTCTCAGCTGCATCAGAGAAGCACCAAGGACAGAGAAGAGAGAGAAGCTGCAGAGATGAATATTTCTTTGTGCTGATAAACTTCTCCTGTCGCTGCTGCGAAAGGGAAAGAGCTGGTGACACCCCTTATTACTTCCAGACAACAAGGCAGTTTCCAGGTGGCTTTGCCTGGGTGCAGGGCAATGCCTGGGAAAGAAATCTTCATGTACTGGCACTGCAGCGGCATTTCTGAAAATGTGAGCTCAGTGCCATACAGCTTAATCACCTTTGGGTTATTAGAATCTCCCTCCTTGTGATATGCAGAGTGGCACTGTAAAGCCCATGCAATACCACAAAAGGCTTTTTCATGCCCTGATGAAGAGCCTGTGCAGTGAAGAACTGTGCTTTTTTGTACCTTGAAAGTGTACATTCAGCACCAACTATACCCTTACTTTCATTTCACCCTGCTTTCCTGCCTCACATCTTAGATTGCACATGATGCTAAAACAGAAATTAAGCAGTTGCTTCTTCATAGCATGTATTGACGTCCCTAATGATTTTTGTCACTCTCTCATGCTCTTTACTGATGTATAATATTCATAGGAAATGAGGAAAAAAAAAAATCAACAAAAACTTGTAAGCCCCTGTAACTGTTTTCCAGGTCCTGGAAAACATGCCTGAGCCATTGCATCCTCTGGAGCACTGATAAAGATACCCAGAAATGCAAGTGATCAGGGCACAGAGTTATTCCTTCTGCCTTTGTCAGCTGAAGGTAGTATTTGGCTTCCCTGTGACATACAGAGATGTTCTGAAGAGAACTGCAAGCTTGGGTATTTCTGAGAAAGGATTTCCAGATTCTACATTATATATATTTTTCCTTTAAAATGTCTCAAAAAGGTCATGCTAATGAAGTTCACTATTGAGTAATAAATGTTAACACTTCTGCTCTGGCTGGATAGTGCTGAAGACTGGAGAGGTGCCTGTTTGTTTGTTTTCTAGTTAGGCAAAGTGCACTAAATCAAGCGAGGTACAATGCGTGCTTTTTAAAAACAGTGACATTTGCTGTTACTTTACCATGAGATGTAAATATTTTTTTCCTAATGACTATTTTCTGAAGCCTGCAATAGGAAATACAGTTTAATGCTTTTTTGATAGCTGGCTTTTTCATCTTTAACAAACCACAAACACCTCCACCCCTCACTCACCATCCCCTGCATCGATGCTCAGTACAAGGCTGCTGGCTTCAAAATGGTTAATGGAAACAGAAAGCCCTGTGAAAAAGGCTAAGCTATTAGTGAAGTAATTAAGGGTTTTTTTCCTCATACAGATAAGATTGCAAGCAGGAATAATTAAACTAAACCTCGCAACCCCTTGGATTCAGGCGCCTGGATTGTTAATACCGAGTGTTAATGAAAGCGTGCAGCTCTGGAGCGGGAAGGGGAAGCTCCGAGCTTGCCATGCCAGGTCCTTAAGCAAGAAGACATTTAAAACATTTCAGGGCAGCAGCACCCAGCTGGTGTGGGGTAGGTGCATCCTTATCCTATTTACTGTCAAATTATGCTAAGCTGTGTGATGTTTGTCCATTAGAGATGCTTCGAGCTTGAAATGTGGGCTGACATTACCTGAAGAGGTAAATTAAGTCACCGTTGATGCTGGTGCTGGGTTTTTCACTGGGGGTGCCAGGCAGGGCACCACGGCTCCGTGGACCTGGGAAAAGCTGGGACCAGCCTTGGTTGGATGAGGGGAGCAAATCCTGGGTCTTGTTAGCTGCTGTATTACTAACTACAGGTTGCAATAACCTCCTAAACAAAGAAAATATTCCTGACTGAGCGTATTTCCTGGGGAACCCACAATCTTTGGCTCTCAGACCGTGCTTTGGAAGCAGTAACTGTGCTGCTGACCGGGTACCGTGGGTGGGCAATCACTGCTGTGGTCCGCAATATGCTGAAGGGGTTTCATTAATGTTAGTGCACCATACCACACTTGCTAAGCCTGCACAAAGTCTAGCTTCATCCCAGGAAACGGTCACACTCATACCAGTTTTACCTGACTTTTTGCCGCAAAAGCCCTGGTAGCGTGGTGCCAGGGGAGCAGCTGGACCACTGTAGGGCAAGCAGAGACAAAGCTCTGCTGGAGATGACTGCTGTCCACAGGGGAAAAGGCAGGAAAATGAAGATAGAAAGGCAGCCTGCCGAAAAATGATGATGAAGACAGTAATCTCAGGCTGCATGCAAGTGATCTAGGAGAACTAGAGGCAAATGCCATTAAGAGGCATCAGTTTCTTAAAGGAGTGATATTGATGGCAGAAACACAAACTCCTCCGGTACAAAGGGAGGACTGAGTAGGACCTGCCCAAATCACAAGTGATTCGCAGGCACAGGGTGGAAGCACAGAGAAAGCTGAAATTAGTTCAACTGGTACTAAGGGCAAGCACTGAAAAAAAATGGGATGAGCATACAGGGAGAAAATCAGGAGAGCCAAGACACTTAGAGAGGTAAATTCAGCCAAGGGCAATTGGAATACCGAGGAAGCATTCTATGAATGGACCTGCGGCAGCAGGAGTGACCAGAAAGGTGACGAATGAACAGGGAGAAAAGCTTGTAGCAAGTCATATTGAAAAGCCACACTGTTTAATAATTTTTCATTACTGTTTTGCTTCACTCTTGAGTAAAAGGACAATTGCCATGAGCCACATAATGCGATTAGCATCATTGACACAAGGGTAACAGCTCAGGCTGCGACAGAAAAGAACAGGGTAGAAAAGTTCAATGTTTTCAGATGAGCTGAGCCTGCTGGAACTCACTTGAAGTTCTTAGAGAACCAGAGTAATTTCAGAACTGTCTGCTGCTATCTCTGAGAAATTTGGAAGAAGAATGAGACTGAAAGACTTAAAAAGGGCAAACCCTTGCTTATCTTCCACTTCCTATGCAAAGCTCATTGTGTAGTTTCATTTCCCAGGAACAATCAAACCACATATTTGCAAATCCCCAGAAGATCCCAAGGAGATAAGTAACAAGAATGATTTTGTCTAGAATGATTCATCCTTTCTCTGATGGTGGATGCCATGCCTCTGGGGCAGGGGAACTGGCGATCGATCTCACAGAACTCAGTTTAACAAATCTGTTAACGCTCTCTCCCATGGTAAGACAAGCTGAGAAACACACTCTTGATAAACCAGGTAAAAGTTGGGTGGGTTCCATCATCCAAAAAGCAGATAAGAAAAGCTCAGCATCAGAAATGGGAAGACAGAGCTGGTGGGGTCCCACGGGGGTTCCCGCAGCCTGGTGCTACCCAACATGATCAGCAAAGGCCTGGCTGATGAGGGACAGAGTGTGTTTGTCACATTTGCAGGTGATTCCTAACCAGAAAGGGATGCAGGCATGCTGGAAAACAAGATTCTACTTCAAGGTGGTTCTACATATTACAGAATTTCAATGAAAATCAGGATGAAATCCATTATGCAGCAATCCTGCCCAGATGAAGGAGAAGTATCTAGGTAGAGGTTTACAAAGAAAGGTCTTGGGCATATGTGCAATTACAAACTGAGTCAGCAGCATCATTCTGGTATGTCCAGGGCAAAGAGCAATGGGATGCACAACCAACAGTAAGCCCTGTAAGATGCATGATTTTTTTGACATCACATTTCCAAAGAAGGTGTGGTCCAAAGAAGAACCACAGATGATCAGATGCACAAAAAACTTGGCCTACAATGAAAGGCCAAATGAAGTGGTGTTACTTAGAGAGAGAGAGAACAGAGGGAAACCATTGTGATAGTCTTCACGTACATAATAAACTCAGAAGAAAACCAAAGCACAGGTTGCCCAGAGAGGGTTTGGAGTCACTGTTGTTGGAGACACTCAAACCCAACTGGACACGATCCTGGGCAGCCTGCTCAAGGTGGCCCTGCTGGAACTGGACGAAGTACCCTCCAGAGCTGCCTCCTACCTCGGGGGTTCTGTGAAACAAACCGTACCCTGGGTTCAGCCACAGGTAAGACAAAAAGTGACAGAAAACAATACAGCAAGATAAATCTAGGTTAAATACTAGGAAAAGCAGTGTAAAAAGCAGAAGACTGAAGCACTGAAATAGATTTCTTAGAAAACTTATGGAAGCTCCTTTTTCTTTTTTTCCCCAAGAACAAGTAAGGAAAGCACCTGTCAGAAAACTGAGATACAGTTTGTCAGGCTTTTTGTTGGGCAAATGGACCAGATGATCTGTGAGAACTCATCTTTATTTT
>JANXJC010000042.1:22123124-22142029 GCA_027564655.1 Leptodon cayanensis | reverse complement strand
TTTATTTTCTGAAATTAGATTTTAGAGCTCTTTGGGTTCAAGAACTAATAATGCAACTCAAGTAGGCAAAGGGTGAGAAACAGGCAGGGAAAATGGGCACAAAAATAAATGAACAAATAACCAAGCTGAAATCTCCTGCCATTTAATGTCACATTCCTAGCTAATTCTCTCTAGGAGAGAGATGTGCTGTAATATACCAACAAAAGAAGAAAAATACATTTACAGCCTGAAAATGAAATTCATGGCAGGGAAGAGGAAATGGAAGGCACATATGTTCCATAACTATCTACCGAGCTTTCCAAAACCAGTTAGCAATGAAACAGCACGTGTGAAAAATACACTCTAAAGAAAATTTTCCAGAGAACCCTGATTTGGCAATGTCATGTACTTTGCATTAACAGCAATTAGCTCAATAGCAAAACGCAGAAATTCTTTACAGGAAAGAATACCTGTTTCATTAAAACCCTCCAACTGAGGTTTCTTGCTGGTATACAGCTGCAGTGCTGTTATATTTCCTAGTTATTCACAGGTTTGTACTCAGCAGTCAGGGCTGCAGCGGGTGCTGTGGCTCCATATCTAGGTGATACTCAGCCTCACCCCCATCCCTCCCTGTAAACAATTAACACCTTTGAAATTAAATCAATGCCAGGTGGTAAAACTTATTACTGCATGCGAGATAAAGAAGGGAGATTTCACTGCTCTGTTACTGCACTTGCAACTGTTTTCAGACTCAGATTCATTTGCCCTACATGCAAAATCCCAGCCAATCTCCAGACTTCAATAAAACACCAGGGATTTGGAACAACCCGTTATATATTGCAATGGAAATTATTCCAAAAATCAGATCTCAAAAACAATTAAACCCAACCCTGATTTTATCTTCCTTTTTTGTCCTTGGAAGTTTATCAATGTCTCCCTACCATTATTTATAAAAACAGCTTCACTTATCTGTACGACAGGAAGATTGAGAATACGATGTCTGTAAAAGATTTGGAAGTTTTTTTTTCTAACAGAAAGGTATTATCAGACCAAGAACAGCAATATTAACATCTTGCAAGATTAAAAGCAGATCTAGTTGAAAAGTGCCTACTTAAATGCTTCTTTGACAGAAAATCTGCTTTTCCTACGTGCAGGAGATTTTGTAGGAAGATAGATTTTACCACAGCATTATTTCTTCCCTGGGGGAAAGCTCTGTAAATTACCAGGCTCAGCAGGAAGGTTTTATTTTGGGGTGTTTACTGCTGCTTCTGCCTAGGTGAGGGCTGGGCTGGGTGCTTGGGGTGTCCCTTCACCTCCCTCTCCTGCAGGTGCACCAGGGTAGGTGTGCACACACCTGGCATGGGATGGCATGGGATGGGGTGGGATGGGGTGGGAGCGGAGCCACAGCTCTACCTGGTGTGCAAGGACTGCAGGATGGGCCTGATGATGGAGAATGTCCCCAGGGCACTGCAGGGGCTGACACCACCGGGGCAGCCTGGGGGCTAACCCTGAATACTTGGGTATTTGGGAAATCTGCCAGAACTTTCCAGCCCATGAAAAGTTTCACTCATTTTGGTACGTTGTGCTTGGCCTGAGCCGGGGTTTTCTCTCCTAGCCTCACATTTCCTGCAGTATGGACCTGGCTGGATTGAATCGGCTCTAGCTAAAAGCTGTGTTATCTTCTCATGCGCAGCAAGGACAAACAGCAAGGTTCAGATATCTCCACTGGGAATTATAGCTATCAATACATAACTGAGCTTTAAATTACCAGCTCCTACCCAGGGCAGCTGTTCTCTACCGTTTCTTAGATTTACAGAGTTTAAGCCTAGACAGGACCATTAAATCCTTCTCACTTGTCCCTGCCTGTGACAAGACTTTGGATTTCATACGTTTATCCCCCAGTCTGAGTCCAGTACCTGGACAAACCACAACCCCTGTGCTCGGCTTTGGAAGCAGAGGATACCTGGAGCCTCCACCATTGTTAATGCTGCTCCGGGCTTTGCTCGCTTTGTAGTTTTCCATCCCCGACATTCGTGAGCCAGCAGCTCATCGATCATGTATATACAATACACACAGCAGAGGTGCCCAAACCCCCCTGCAGGGTGAGGGGACAGGCCGGTAGGAGGCAGGGACGGCTGCAGGAGGAGCAGGTTATGCAGCAGAGCCCTGGTGAAGGAGCAGCATGCCCTGTGCTGCAGCTCTCCCTGCTCTGCGCGGCTGGGACCAGGACCAGCACTGAAACGTGACTTCAGAGCACGTTCTGGAAGGGAACAGGAGGGTCTCTTATCCCTGCACTTAGCACCAAGAAAGGCGCTCCCTTGACAAGTCCGTAGCCTGACACCGAGTCTCTATCCGTCAGCAGACAGCAAAGCAGCCACTGGCAAAAGCACCCTTTAGACTGCGCATCCACCTCTTTCTCTTGGAAGGACCTCTGGGCCGAGGCAGTAAAATCCCTGCCCAGAGCTCCCATCCAGCTCTGGGGTTGAAGCTGCTGTTTAAGTCAGGTGCCCTTGTGCGATGAGGGTGTCTGCCCGTTACAAATGGGACTGAGCGCCCAGGAGGACATTTCAGCTTTGTAGTGGCCTTAATGCAATACCCCAGCAGCAACCCACCACGCCGGAGAGATGCCAGGGAAGGGTGCGAGGTGACGCTCCGGTCAAGTCTGAGCTTCTCCGATAGCTCTTTGCAGGGGATCTGGCACTGACTCCAATCTCGACACCTTTTGCGAGCACTAATTCTTCATTTTAAGGGGAGCCATGACTGCAGAGCACAGCAATTAAGTGCGCTGTGCTCTTTCCCTAGTGTGTGCCCGTTGGCTACTGCACAAGCGATAAAAGGGTGACTTAGTTACAGGAACGAGGGTTGCAGAAATAAACCGTCCCCAGTCTATCATCCCAACCTGAACAGATGTACCCTATACATTAAACATAGGATAATATATGGACAGAGAGTAATTCCACAACCATAATTCAATCAGGGGAACATTGTAACATAATAAATTGGATGAATGATGGCCCTCTCCATAATATATTTCATTACTTCTGTCTGCTTTACAACACACTAATACCTGCTTAATGGTTTCATGGAACTTAAATTATACTGTCAAACAAAACAATGGCACACCTGTGTGAAACATGGCCTTTCCAAGCAGCCTGTGGTTTTGGGTGCAGCCCTCTCTGATGCTCTGGGGTAGAGCCAAAGGCTGCACTTCAGCCGGGTTGCTCCGGAGCTGCAGCAAAGCGCCTTGGTTCCCTCGGCTCTTCTTAAAGGGTCTCCCGTCCCCCCCGCTCCCCGCAGCTCGCCTGGTGCCCTCACACACCTCTCCTGGCGTCACCCAGAGCACGGCACATTGCGGCCACCCAGCCTTGCTCCTCTTCAGTGGCCTCGACGTGCAAGCTGGCCAACTTCAGTATTTGCATGCAGCTTGCCCTGCTACAATTCCATTTTGCAACATTAGCTTTTCCAACCCCTTTTTTTTCTTCCTCTTCTGGGCCCTCCATATTTTCTCAGATTGTGTCTTATTCATATTTTCTTTTCTAGTTGTTTCCCTCTGCCACTGAAACCAGCACACCCTCCTTGCAGCTTCCCTTATTCTGCATGACATTATGGAGTTATTATGGAACCGCTGATCTGAGAAGCAAGTAAGTACAGTTTAAAAACCATAAATCTCCCCCTTGCTGTATGTCAGCATGTCCTAAGAATATACAAATCACTTGTGTGGCAGAAGTTAGAGATTCCTGTCACAATCTCATCACAAGTCTTGAAAAATTTTTTTAAAATTCTTTCAGCTGATGACCTCTGAGGAGTTTCATGCCTGGAAGGAAGCTGATATCCAGGCTTACTACTATTCATGGTCTGGACCTGATAGAGAAGGACAGGATTCTTTTAAATAACCATTTTTTCAATTTGAAAATAAGAATTCATTGAATCAAAAGTATTAGAGAGTATAAATGAATTCAGCAATATCTTTTTTTTAAATGGAAAAAGGTGGTCTGAAGTTTGAAATTACCATTTTGACCCTATAAACCCACAAATTTCATTTTTATTATGTGTGGAAGGCAAGCGTTAGGGCAGAGTCACAGTGACCTACTTCTGATGCCAATGTGAGAGCTGGTACTCGCACTCCAAGCTCTCCATGGTAAGCCTTTCAAATCTGTGCCCTATCCAGCTGTACAGTTTTCTATGATTGCGATTTTTTGTCCATACCACTGTGACACACCAAGCAGAGCCACGGGAAAATGGGGGTTTCTGTCAGCAGAAGATTCTTGTACTTTGAATTCACTTGCATGCCAACCCAAGAAAGCAAAGCATAAGAAAACAGACTTTTTACAACGCCAAATGTTCAAGGAAATGTTATCTGGAAATGTCAAAATGTTTGGGGAGCTGGTGCCAGCTGGAAGCATGCAGGCAGGCTGCTGTGACAGGGGTGCAGTGCCAGCCGCTGCCCCTGCGCTGCCCACGCCACCGAAATCCAGGGGAGCTGCTGGCACAGGGAACGTGCCATGCCATCAGCAGAAATGAAAACGGAATGTTTTCCTAAGAAACAGGTCCACTATCATCAGCAAGGATCACAGCTAGCACCTAAGAAGGACTTGGGCTCAGAAATTTGTGCTCTAAAACCAATGGCTTGGAAATAGCTTAATCGGCAAACAAAGGGGATGCTTACCGCATCCTATCCCACGGCTTAATAACCCTTAATTCCCCAGGGGAAGGAAAATGGCCAGAACAAGAGGAGAAGTGTCCCCTCCACAACGGATGCTGCCTCCTCCCTGAATTTCCAGGACAGCTTTGATTTCTTCTTGCCCTGACCCCAGGCATCCTCCTGGATGCCCAGGGAGGACCTATCCCGCATCCTCCCACTGGATTTGGCAGAGGATCGAATCTCAAGCGTGGGCGAGAGCAGACCCTCACCTTCTCCCTTCCCCTCCACACCTGCACTTTCCACCACTCTTTTAGAGCTGCCGTTTCACCAACATTTTAGCAGCTTTAATGTCTCATCACTGCCAGAATGAGATTAACCATATCCTGAGGAGCCTCCCTCTGCTCATGCTGGACACTCCAGAGCAGTTTTAATGAAAAGCTATCACTTATTTTGCTGGGTGAGTTTCTTTTGGGTGTTTTTTGCAGGTTAGTGACCTAAATCAGCTCACAGCAGGCTCTGACAAGCACTGGAGCTGGCAGAAAGTGAACAGCAAGAGTGTGTAGTTAAAAGCTAGAGGAGAAGGGGAAAAGGGGAACCTCTTCTTCCAGGGGTGGCAAGTTACCAGGTTACCTTGAGCATCTGTAAAACCATGCCCTGAGCTGGTGGTGGCTGTGCCTGACATCCCTGTTGTGAGGCTGTGGCAAAGCAGGCAGCTGGAAGTGTTATCTCGGGCAGGCAGATGCTGGCTGGCATTGCCCGGCTTCAGGGGCTTGGGCCGCCCACAGTTCCCTTGGAGGGGAACAGCCAGGAGCAGAGGACTGGGTTTTCCGCTGAGCTAATTTTTCCTTTTGCCTTTTGTGTGTTTGTTTTCTTTTGTCTTCAGAAAAGTAAGGCTGGGTCTCAAAACCAGTTTCTGCCCAACTCAGAGAGCTTTTCTTCTCCTAAAAGACAAATAAAACAGCAGACAAAAAATGCCAATTGAATTATTTAAGAAACCCTTTGCTTTAAAGGGAAACTGAATGAGAAACCACACTTCAGATTTTTTTTGAACTTTCTCAATCTTCCAAAAATGGCTTAAAAGGTAGTGGTGGTTACTGGTGTGGTATGAAGGAAGCCTGTGTTTCTGCTCCTCTACTTCAAACTTGCTTCAAGCATCAGAATTCACATGGTGATGGTATCACATCAGCATTGGCGATGGAAAGAGGAGAGAAGACAAGCTAATGAAAAAGCCGTGTTATTGCAAGGCAGGGCGAGTATATTGTTCAAACTGCCATTGCTGCAGATGTGCCGACGGGCAGTTTCCAGCCGCAGAGAGCCGGGAGCCAGGCTGCCCTCTGCGCCGAAGGGGAGAGGAAGAAAGACTTCCCAGCTTTACCCGGCAAGAGCGATGAACGCAACGGATCTTTAAAGGAAGAGCTTGGATCTCTGTGCTGCAGCCATAGCAACAGGTTTGTTAAAGGGAAAAGCTGAAGACAATAATGCACTTTGAGAGCCGCTATCAGGAGATCGTCCCACCTGGTTATCTCCCTGGGATTTGCATGCCAGGTTCCTTGCCCTCCAGTTTTCCTGTACAATTAATACTATGGAGGCAGAGAGAGGAGGGTGGGTATGAAAGGCGATTTGGTGGATACAAAGTTGTCTGAATTTCTAGTGGTTTGGAAGAGGTATTAAATATAGCTTTTCAGTAAAATGTATTTTGATGAACACAGAAACACCAGTGACTTTTCTCAAATAAACTGTCAGTAAAACCCAGCCCAACATATTGCATCTTACACAGACAAAATATCTAGATATTCTAGTCCTGTTTCACTTCAGCTGAAAAGTTTTGTACCTTCTTTTGACACTGTCTGATGACTCTTATACTTAACCCTGGGCTGGGAACATGTAGCATCCCCAAAGGGATCTAACGGTGACCCCACACTGTCAGATTGTGGTCAGCTCTCTTTTTAAGAAATGTGAACATGAGGGATCTGATCAGGGATTGCAGGTGGGTGTCAGCTGGGCTAGGATGTCCCCATGTGATTTTCACTTCTTTAACCCCACTAGTGAGTTTACCAAGAGCAGAGCTTTGGAAGTGCTGCAGAGAGACTGTCATTGTCATAAAAAAACATCTTGGATAAAATGATCTCTGGACTGAGGACTGTCCCCAAACATCAGGGCTTTCACAGCTGTATTAGATCCAAAAGACCTGCTGGTTGGAAAATGATAATTAATGGAGCAGGGAGGGACCGTGGACATCCTACACATGCTGGGCTCCAGCAGAGGACAGGGACTGCATCAAACCTCGACCCTTCCCCAGATGTGTCCTTACTGCTCCTCTGAGCAGTCACACACCCATAGACAGCTGCCCAGGGCTGCTCTGGAGCTCAGGGGGTCAAACAGGACCCCGGGGAGGTTCATTGCCCCAGACACGATTCACCAGGTACCCCAGGGGAGCATGGTGCCCAATGTGCCAGGATTCACCCCCCCGTGCCCGCATCCCTAATCAAACTGTGCACTGGCACCTTCCTGCCTTTCCATCTCGGCAGGCTGCAGAAAAGACAGCTTCACCACTTAGATTTGCGTTTCCTTAATCTGCAGAGTTATTTTTCCCCACTAGCAGTGAGCAGAGCTGGGAAAAGAAAATCTGCTTCCAACAGCCTCCATTTGGCTAACAGCCTTTCCTATTTTGTCTCCCCTGTTCAGCAATATCACCCCCTCCCAAGTCATGCCCCCTCCCTCAGGATGCTAACAAGTTTATATTCACACACTGGGACTTGGCATAATTTGCATTAGTTCAAATGAAAGAGCTGCATTTAGCACCATATTTTCAATCAACTCATATGAAAGTCAGAGACACAGACAAGAGTGAAGGAGAAATTAACTGTTGAATAGGGGCTTTTTAATCTGCAGAGGTTGAGTACAAAGCAGGAGAAGGACATGCTGAAATCCTTTTACAAAGGAATGACAGTGTTTGCTCTGTTCTTCCAAACCCTCTGTGGTAAACTCTGAAAGTAGCACGCCAGCAAAAGGGAGAGAGATTAATAGCTATTGTTTCATACAAATGGGTAATCAGGAAGGAAATAACTCAGGCCTAGTAGCTAAATTTAATTTAAGGATATACAAATCTACGCTTAATGATGCACTGGCAAATATATTGCATGATTAAATAAGAGATCTGATGTCAGGAAAGAAATCTTTACCAACTCAAGCAATAGAAAAGGCACTAGTGGAGGAGGACATTTATCCTTGTGTGGTTTTGCTACAGTGCCAGACGTGGGGTACGGAGCCGCTCGGTGATGAACCCTCCGGCCTTGGGCCGTGCCGGGCGGGAGGGCACGGCGGCTGCAGCCCCCTCCGAGAGCGGGGCACGCACTCCGGGCTAAGGGTTTGCCTCTTTAACTCACACCTTCAAGAAAAGAGGTGCATTCAGACTTGGAGGACATTGATAAATATATTGGCTCAAGCCTGCCTCAGAAACCTGGAGAAAAAGCCATTAAAATATATCTGGCACAGGGATGAGAGGGAGCTTCTGCCCTCGCAGCAAGTCTGTGCCTGAAACACGGCAGTGCCAGGGGGATGGCAGAGGGGAACCATCTGTGTCTCTGCGAGGAAACCCCAGCAGCACAACAGCATCCCGCGCATGGGCAAGCCCCCGCAGCGCCTATTCCGCATGGAGAGCTCGTGGCCGG
Organism: Leptodon cayanensis; assembly: GCA_027564655.1. NCBI lineage: Eukaryota > Metazoa > Chordata > Aves > Accipitriformes > Accipitridae > Leptodon > Leptodon cayanensis. Next base: position 22,133,737 of record JANXJC010000042.1, on the reverse strand, counting down.
GCGGCCCAAGCCCTGTCCCAGCAAGAGAGGGACAGACAGGCATTTCCAGCACTGACTCTCAGAAGCCCACTTGCATCTCGGGAAGGAGTACCACTGAGCAGGTAGGGATACTTTCAAGGAAGAACAGAACTTTTCTGTGCAAACACCTACCTAATAACTCTTTAAACCTGCAAGTGCAAACGACTCCCTGCCCCAGCTCCAGCACTGTGCTGGAAGAAGGAGAGCTGCTTATTTCAGTGGGTGGAGGGAAAGGCTGTTCTCAAAGCACTGAAGGGTGCTGAGAGGGGGGAAATGGCTTGCAGGATCCATGCAGAGATCTGAGTATTTTGACTGATCTGTGTAAAAAAGAGAAAACAGCTTGTTGAAGCCAGCAGGAGCTGGGATGAGGGACGGTGTGTTTGGGGAGATAACAAGGCATTAGCAGAGCTGCAGGGGCAAATTCAGCACATCCTCTGTTTGAACTTTTCCCAGCAGTGTTAATACGCCAGCTCTGTGAACACTGAATTCCCTGACAGACAAGACGAGGAATTCCTGCGGTCTCCTGAGTGCCTGCAGACAGGCACAGGGCTGTGGATGCTCAGGGTGCCCGGTACAGACCAGGCAGGTGCTGAGGAGGGATGTGGATGCCAGTCCTGTCGCTTGGATTTAGCATCTGTGTGGGGACCAAACAAGTGACGTGTCTACAGCTGTTCTCCCTTGAACACGGCTCTCTGATGGGCGCCTTGATGTGTAACATTTGATCTCGTCACAGCACCAAGCCCATCAGCCCATACAGCTCTTTGATCATTTGCTTTATGAATTTCCGTCTTCCTACAGTCCAAGGTCTTGAGGGATCTTTTGGAAGGAAAGGAGAATAATACTTTGGTTTCCGTCATTGAGGTTGTACTTTGCAGTTTCCAACCCACCAGCATCCATGCAGCATGAAAGCAGCGTGTGCAGAGCAGCACTGCGTAAGGCACACATCTCTGCATCTGCCCGGTTTGTCTGGCTCGGTTTGTCCGGGGAGCACGAGCACAAGGGACCTGGTGTGGTAGCAGCCATACGGAGAAGTTAATACTAACGCAACAGGTGCTGGGTACTGCTGCTTTTGCCGGTGCTGTAATGTAATTTGTGAGCACAGCCTCCAGCGAGCTCTCAGCAGTGCCTGCTCAGCAGCTAGGTGCTCCCCAGCTTGCAGTGAGTGTGAAGTAAATAAAAAATGGAAGTGGAAGGTATCAGGAGAAGGTTGCAGACATTGGGACGGGAGCAGTGCTGTCCCACCGCCTGCTCGGAGCACCAGCACCACCAGAACAATGCGTTTTGCCCAACAGTGTCGCCTCTCCATCATTCCAGTCTTTGCTGAGCTAGCGATGCTCTGCCAGGACATCAGCACCCAATGGTCAGACAAGGGCACTGCTTGGCTCAGAACAGCAGCCTCAGACTCGACTAATAGCACAGACTATCCAGAGTATAGAGAAGACACAAAATGGGTGCTAATTCCCCTTCTTTTTATTTTTTCCTTGCGTGCTTTTAAATTACAGAGGTTTTGAAGTGGCTCCTTTTGCAGCTTGCTGCAGGCACCCAGCAACAGATGTGCTTTGTTCACATGCCGGGTGTTGTCCTGAAGAAAATCGTGGGGCTATTCTCACTGCAAGTTTGTACAAGTGCTGTGATCATGAGATTCATGGGGTGAAGTTCAAAGCCAGAGCAGGGATTGTGTCTGTGTAATGTGCTTCCAAAGTTAAAAGGACAAAATGCAGTATCAAGGGAGTAGTTAAAATGAGCAAGCTTTGATCTAAGACATAAAAAGAGCAGAAAAAGCTTTTTTTTTTTTCCCGCCAGAAAAAGGTTAAATATTCGCTATTAGTAAATCTAAATTGTGAATTTTCCTATTCGAGTCACTCCACAAAATGTTGTCCAAGCACTGCACAGTTCCTCCGGTTAGTTCAAGAGACCACCCCAAAACGCACCTCGAGCCCAGACACCTGAAAGGTGGAGAAGACTGTCCAGGAGGTTGCGGCTGCGGTGCAGCAGCATGGGCTGCGGGATACCCTCGGAGCCGCTGCCAGTCAGGGCAGGCGGCTGCCGGGGATTTGCTCACGGACATCCCCGTCTTTGCCTTCCCGGGGTGAGGCTCACGGCCCCTGCCCGCGTTGCTGCTTCTGCTCTTTGTGGTACAACCTGCCTGTTGGACATGTCACACCTCAATCAATACCCACTTAACAGATGTCAAGATTCTCAAGCGATTTGTCTCTAAAAGTATAATCCACTGCGCCTGAGTGAAGTGTAACTATCTCTTACTCCGGCGTGCGCAATAGTGTAACTTTGTCTTCTGGTGGGAGATTTTCACATGTACAAGGGAGCAGTGGGAGACCGACAGCACTGATCAGACTTCTGCATGGTCCACAGCCTGTACGTATAGGGTAAGACCCATATGCACCGAGTGAGGTGGGGCTGAGGAGGTGACAAACCCCGCTCCAGCCCCTCCACCTTCAGCAGCCCCCAGCAGTGGGCAGGAAGGACCTGGGAATGACGGTGGGTTTTCCTCTGATAAAGAGCAGTGGGAACCAAGCCGAGAGCCTGCATCACCCAGAGCACATGCAGGCCTAGCTGATTTAAAAATGTGAAAATAGTCCTCTCTGCCTGCTAGCTAGGTGCCCAGAAAAACATACAGCCCTGAGATTGGTCTGCAGAGATTAAGGCAACAACTTCCTTATTTTTACCCAATGAAACACAACAGTAGAATAAAGGTTTTAGGAGAGGAAAACAAAAAAAAAAAAACAAAAGCAGTTTTTCATGCAGGGAGTGAACGACCAGTTAAACCTTCTGAATCAGTTCTGAGCTGTGTCCTCTCAGCAAATTGACGTATAAGTGATGGAAATTTGTTGCTCATCCTCCCAGGCTTACAGGTGTGCTTAAATAAAACACAGCAGAGACCAACAACAGTAATTTAATGAGCTTTCAGGACGCTGCATATTAGCCAAGAATTCGATGTTCTGCACTTTCCATTGACACCCCACAGCTGCAGCAGGTAATGCAGCAGTAGCTGTGCCTTGTGAGAGGCTTTCAGTAAGCCTGGAACAGCAGCTCTCCTGTACTTTTGCATGCATGCACACACAGAGTCATGTATGGTCTTTCTTATTTGCAAACCTTTGCAGGGCACCTGCAGGCAGCAGGGATGGGCCAGGCAGCCAGGGCAAGCAGCGCTGCCTCGCCTCGGAGCTACTCCTTGCAAACAGTTACATTTCCTGATGACACAATTCTATGAAGGTGCCATTTTGTTTTCCTCTTTCAATGCCTGGGTTAGATGGATCAAGTAAATACTCCTTTTCTGGGGTCTCCCACAGCCCTGGCATGTGCTGGGTGGCACAGGTTGGGGGCATGAGGCACCGAGCCCAGCACATGCCAGTGCTGTGTCTCTGTACCGCATCGGTCCTCCCTACAAGTATTGCTGTCCTGGAAGTCTTTTTCATCCATTTCTAGGCCCAATTTAATCACACCTCTAATGCACACAAATTGCCGTGAGTCAAGGTCATTCCCCCTCATGGTAAGAATCCATCCTTTCCCCTTCACGCCGGTGGATGTCAGAGGACTGCAGGACCCTGGTACCCACTGGCACACGGGGCACATGTTAAGACCACAGTCCTCATCAGGTCGTATTCAAATCCCTGGCAGAACATTTGATCTGTACCACAGCAGAGAGCAGTAAGTAACAGCAGCCCTCAGAAATCATCCCTGCTGGAAGCGGTGAGAGAAGCCGTGCGCCACAGACGTCGAACCGCCCTTAGCCCAGGCATCTGCCTGCGTGCTGTACGTGGCATTTCCCACCTGACCTGAATCCAACATTGTTCACTCCTGATTTCTTAACCACTGACAGGGTTTTCAGAGCTTTGCACAGCTCAAATGAATACACAGCCCTATTTAGATAGTGGGTTTCATAGAACGCGTAAGTTTAATGGAAGGTTATAGGGATGTTTATCACATAACAGCTAGACACCGGGCAAACGCAGCTGCGGCATATCAAGTCAGAAAGATGGGGCTGTGCGACGCGGGAGAGCCATGTGCACAGCGCAGCACGCAGGCAAACACAGCGCAGGGAGCAAGGAGATGAAGAAAGGATGCAGCACAATATTTAATCATCAATATTTCAAAGCATGAAATTCCAAAAATCTGTCCAAGTAGGTCAGTGTCTTAGACTGGCAGATGATTTGGCGGATGCACAAGGCACACTCCACGCATACTCCTCTCTGATGCTTTGCTGTGCTGATTGCTACAGGCTTTGTCAGACAGATATTTATGTAAAGGAAACCACAAGCACCTCCCTTCCTCAGGGACATCTCCACACTGCATGTGTGTGGGTAGCTGGTCCTGTCAGAGAGCGTGATAGCACACCATGGCTACTGTTCACAGCCATGACGGCAGCTGAGAGCTCATTACATGAGCTGAGACCTCAAATCACAGAGGTGCTGGACACGTTTCTTAGGGTTGGTTTCAGAAAAGGCTTCATTCTCATCCTCGTAAAATCTGATGCCTAACAGTGTAGAGACCTTTACTAGGGCTTGCATGTAAGTCTCTAGGTGTTTGCATTCCTGTTTGCTCCTGGACAAACCCCGGAACAGCTGCATCCCATAGCAGTGAGCGTTTTGGCAGGATCCCAGTGCCTGCCTCTGAGCACTCCATCCACTCTCCTGGACGCGACGGCTGGCCAGCCTGCTGCCTTGCTTTTCAGAGCCTCTCCCCACGGTGGCTATTTCTGTCTCCAGCCTCTTCTGTCACCCCACTGAGCTAACTTATCCTTTCCGCAGTGAGCACCGGCTGGCAGCCAGGAGCAACTGAGCAAGGAGCCAGAGACATGGCTGCCCAGAAGCAGGAGATTCAACAGAGGCCTCATTGGCAGGCAGGCAGATGCACAAATCTTGAGACAAATTATTTGGAAATGGTTATTCCAGCACCCTTTCAGTACCTGCCAGCATGCTCTTGCTTGGCACCCCAAGGCGGGGTGCTGCCTCCCACCCGCAGAACCTTAGCTGTGGCACGAGCCTTCCTCGCCTCTATCTCCTCTCTTGTTATCAGAGTCCCCTACAAAGGGGAGTAAAATTATCACGTCACCTGAACTTATGCTCTGTTTTTTCTTGTATCTTGTGCTGGAATAGCTAGTGTCCCAGGCCTGGGCATGCCAGCCACAACCTGAACATCCAACACGTCACCAAGTCCCTGTGCCACCTGCTCCTGCTGCCAACAGCAAAGAAACAACCAACCTTGTCAATACGGGACAAGCCCCCTCACCTTATCCACTCTTTACCATCTTACAGAGCTAATTTTTCTTCTTTAGCAGCAATTCATACCCTGGAACTTTCCAAGCAGATTATTAATTTCCTAAGCCGGGGTGGCACCTGTGTCACCAAACTGTGCTACAGCTGGTGCCAGGGCTAGAGGACTGACACAAACAGTGCCTGTACGAGCTGGCATTGACAATCATCTCATTTTAGAGTTCAAAGGGACTGAGGTGGCTGAGGCTCGTAACCCCCATCCCTGCAAAGCTGACCCCATTTAGTGCAGAAGTTTGTAGGAGCTCCAGCCTCAAAGCCTGCAGATGCAATGCCTATCACTCCCAGGAGCCTCCTCAGAGATCTGGGTTTCATGATGCCATTCCCAGGAAGGTGCTCCTTGGGAATCCACCCGCTCTTCTCAGCACATGGGCACTGAGGTTTCATGAAGCTAAACTCACTGAAGATGGTGAGCCACAGATCAAGTGTGGGTGAGCAGACTGTATCAATATGACAGCAAGCACAGAAGCCTGCCTCTACTCTGAATTTTGCTGATGTCCAACAGATAAGATTAACTAGAAAAAGTACAGTCTAACAGTGCTGAGGCATAATTACACAAATCCAGAAGATCACTTTTTTAATGCTCTACAGAAAAAGCAGGTGGAACTGCTTTTCAGGCCACAGAAGTATTGCAGCAATGTTGGCTTTTAAATGAAAATACTCCATAGCAGGCACAAATTTAACTTTTTCAAAACATGACCTTCTTCCCCAAAAGATAAAAAAGAATCCTGTTTTTCATTTTCCTTTCTGTGTTAAGTAACCTCCCCAAATTGATAAAATAATAGCTATTGGCAGTCATACTAGAGTTATTTGGAATGCTTTTATCAAGGGACTTGAATAAAGGCCATGGCACAGAGCTAGGAATCAGGCAGAAAATGTCAAAAGGCTGGCCTTAAGCCCATTAAACTTTATTTTTGTAGAGTTGACTTTCAGTTTTTCATAATAAAGTGTTCCCTTGAAGTTCTTAACTTGTCCGACAACTCCTGAGAAAAACTGAAACAAACTACAAAAGTATTTCACCTTTTGGTGTATTCTTAGGTGAATGCTGACCAGAAGTATACTAAAACAAACCGATCTTCTTACTTAAATAATAACCAAGCCTAGGAAAAAGCTAGAAACAAGCTGGGAAAGTTATATTTTTAATGAAATAAATAATTCTATAAATTAATAATGTTGCACAGGCAAGGAACCCCCCTGACTTGATGTGAATTGATAATGTATAAGCAATATTCCTGCACAGGAGCGGGGCCAAGGCCAACTGCGAGCGGCTGCACGTGGATGGGAGTACCGGTCTCTGCCGAGCGGCTGCTCCCCCCCAAGCTGGGCTGCAGCAGGCATGCTTGGAGATGCCTCTGCTTCCAGAAACCAGGATAGGCAACTTTGCTTCTTCTCCAGCTCTTCCTGCCGGGACAGAGCTGAGCAAGACCCTGATGCCACGACCACCATGTGCCAATGCACTTGAACTTCTTCCATCGTGCAGCCCCATGAGCAGAGCAGCAGCATGCAGAAGCAGTGTTTGTTGAGTAAGCATTGCTCCATCAACTGCCTGAATTTAATTTGAAACAGCCTTTTGCTTCTATCAACTGTGTTTTCAAATTTGCTTGCAAGAGGAATTTTTGGGGTGCTTATTGTTTGGGTTTTTTTTTTGTTGGGGGTTTTTTGGGTTTTAGGGGTTTTCTGTTTTGTCTTCTTTTTTTAAAGAAAAATACATTTAGACTTCAGATTCCAGCTACACCAAGGTCCTTTCCTTCCCTGCTGTGCCTAATGCATTACAGCCCATTTCCCCATATACCCTTCCTCAGCCAGCCAGCTCTGTGGGGACAGCAATAGCCAAAGCCATCGGTATACTAAAAAGAACAGAACGCACACTGCAAGCCACAGTCTACAACCTAATGATATTGCCTGCAAAACTCAACCTCTCCTGTCAATCAGCTTTGCATTATGACAAGAACCTCACATCCCCATTAAAGATGAAGGTGTTATTCAAAATGGTTGGAACCTCATCCATTACACTGAAATACAGTTAATAAAATTAGAGGTACATACTATCTGGTCATATCACATTCCTTTTATGATAGATGGTAATAATAACACTTCTGCAATCTCAGCTCTAATACTCAACTAACCAGGCAAACTCCGTTAGATAACCTACAGGGCAACCTTTCCTAAAGTAATTAAAATAGTGAAGTCATTAGCTATTCATTTTACTCTGCAAAATACCCATCCTAAAATTAGTCAATGTTCCCAGTTGAATATTACAAAACCGATTAGTTTTCACCTTTCTGCAGATTCACCTTTGCTATCAGAGCAAACTACCTCACTCTTCAATAAACTCTGGTGCCGGCTGTGCAGATTTGGTTCACGGATGTCAGCATATAGCATGGAACAGACCCTTATCAACTGATAACAAAAATATACTCTGCTTTTTGTGCAAAATGTTGTCTTACTTTTTTTTTCTCAAGTTCTTTGGCACAATTAAGGTAAGGCCACACTGGTTGTTGGCTGGGAAGTGCTGCCATCAGTTCATGCTGGGGGCTGAAGGGGCCCCGTGGCACCCAGGGGTGCTGCAAGCCGGTCACCGTGCCCAGTCCTCTGCACCGGTTGCACATGGCAAACCGAAGGCTGGACCAGCTCTTCGGACATGTCCTGTCCTCTCCCACCCGTGCCTGTGACCATCCTGACTACAGCTTTAGGAAGTGAAGGGGAAGTAAATTTTCTTTGATCTTTCTCCTTTCTCCTTGGAAGGGGCTGGGATACCATTAAAGACCAGGCTGTTGCTGCAGCAGCAAGAGAGGCAGTTGCCAGGCACAAAACTTACCAAGATGACAGAAAAGACCTGGCTGGGAAAAATACAAAGACTACAGTTTGCCCAGCAATCCAAGGAAGGATGTGTGGATGGACAATATCAGTGTAACCAACATATTTAGATGAAAACACTAAAAAGGCTAACACCTTTTCCTAGTTTCACAGCAGCAAAGAGCTTAATTTAAACGTACTAAATTTTACTTAATTTTTGTTCAACTTTCATAGTGGTCAACTTTAATTCGCACTTTAACACGCAAGCTTCATCGATTGCTGAACGATATGATGCTCCTAATGCAAAATTATGGAAGAAATTCCCCAAATGGTTGTGAAATGTGAGTTTGTTTTCCAGTCCAGCATGAAAAGAAATACTAAAGAGTTGTACTCTTGTATCAGAGAGAAACTGTGCTTTCTACCAGCTATAATGAGCATCACCTGATGAGCAGCTGAGTCTGCGCCGAGTCCTGCAAGCCCCAGACTGCAGCACGTGTTCATGCTGCGATGCTGCAGTCAGGCTCTGCAGTGCTGCACGCAAACAGCACGTCTTCAGCTCTTGGGCTGAAAAGCCTCAAGGGGGATGTGCAAGATGGAGCCTATGAAAATAACCTGATTTCAAATATTGAAACTGAATGGGGGTTAAACATTGCTTTTTAAAGGCTTATCTTATAATTTCACAACCAGCTGTGAAAGGAAATCATGTAACAGTCAGAAATATTGGTGGATTATAAAGGGAAAAAGAAACAATTCCTTATTGTGCACATGGATTAAGAATGCACTGAAAAGGAAAAAAATCCTTTATCTCATCTCAAGGTGTGAGGACATCACACCTCCCCTCAGTGCTCTGGTGGGGAAAAAAGATAGGACTCGCCAAAGCTTTGGTCCATCTTGTTTTCCCCTGGGCTGCCCATCAGGGAACCAGGATGAGCAGTGCCCACGTGGTGGAACCCCCCCGTGCCCAAGCACATCCCCTGGCACTCGAGACACGCACAGACAAGGCATGCTGTGCCTTGCCACGCAGCCGGCACCGCAACGCCCACAGAATCTCTGGGCTCTGCTACGTGTCTTAACTGTGGTCCCATGGCACTGTCACGCAGTTGCCATAGATTGGGATATTCACTACAGCAAGGTGCAGCTTTCCAGCTTTTGCTTGGGAGGAGAAAGCATTCACCTCTGAAGGCCTTACCCAAGAGCTGCTTCCCAGTTAGGCTCTGCACCATCCTAAATGCAATTTCAAGAAGCATAAAGTCACATCAGAGTATAGGATTTCAGTACGTGTCTCACTAGCACCACACACAGATGTAAATCTCCCCTTACTACTCTTAGTGCTTCCCTGATTATGACATCTGGGATGATTGCAGTTTATGTGGGGCTAGGGTTGTGCTGTGGGACTTGATTTGTCTGCTGCAACCCACTGCCAAAGTAGTGCCCTGCAAGGCTCTGCCCCCTCTCCTGTGAATACAGCGTGATTTTCAGGTGTGCAAGTACTAAAGTGCATTTTGCTTCCTTTCCATCATTTATTTCTATACATGTCATGCAGTAGTCACCTGTGGGCCACGTGGACTGTGACCGCAGGGATGCACGGCTGAGGATGACCTGGAGGAACCCAAAACTCAATGACTAAGGTACAGGATTTACAAATAGCAAGGGGAAATAACAAAGTATAAAGTTATCCATTAACAAAGAAGTTACACATCAAATGTCATGGAAAAGGCTGAATGTGTTTTTCCATCTGGGACCAAGACAAAGAGTATCTGTTTTAAAAGGATGGCAGCACAGGATCGAATAGGAAAAACACCTCAGAGAAACCAACCCGAGGTTACTGTCAATGATCTACATGTATCATAAAATACTAAGTTAACCAAAGTATGATCTGAAGCATTAGAATTGGTTGTGAGAATAGATTAGGAACTCAGAAATACACGCAAAGAGCTGCGACAAATGATTTTCTGGCAAACGACATATTCAACACTGTCAAGCAGGGACCCTACTGGTTGTGCTTCTATTAAATATTAATGACTTCAGCAACACAAGTGAGGGAACTGTGAATGACATCAGTATGGGAATGATTACAAGTGCTTTGGCAGATAGGATTAGAATTCAAAGTGATCTTGATAAATTGGAAAATGGTCTGAAATCAAAGAGACAAAATTCAATAGAGACAAGTGCACATACAAATGAGAGAAAAACAAATATTCAGATACCAGAATAGGGAAGGAACGCCTGCTAGGCAGCAGGATTGAAAAAAGCAGCAATGGTGACAGCTGAAAACAAACTGAATATGAGTTAATAACGTAATCTTGTCACAAAAGTAATATACTGGGATCTACAAAAGCTGGCGTAACGTGTCAGATACACAAAGAAATGCTCCTGCTCTCCCAGGAGCTGATAACAGGTCAGGGCACTGCGTGGAAAGCCCAGAGATGCCCGGGAGGTGTGGGACTGTGGTCTTGCACGAGAGCTGGAAGAAGCTGGGATAGGTGAAAAGGCTGGTGGATGGCTGGGGGG
>JANXJC010000042.1:22103099-22123024 GCA_027564655.1 Leptodon cayanensis | reverse complement strand
GGGGAGCACAGAGCCACTGCTGGTTAACGCCAAGATCAGCACTCAGATCAGCTATTGAGAAAAAGTCTTAACTCTCTGGAAAGTTGTGGAAGAACTTAACTGGAGAGGGAGTTAATGGAGAACCTCCTGTTTGTGAATTTTGAGACAGATGCGACATGGTTTGATACCTGTCAAACATGGTCTAATTATACCTAGTCCTGCCTCAGCACAGGGGACCGGCTGGTCTCCTGAAGCGCTTGCAGGATTCCTCTCTCATTGCCTTGTGTCTATTGTGCGACACCATGCCTACATTCAGGCCAGCAAAGAAAATCCAAAAGAGCCCTAAAATGGGTAAGGATCCTGAAATTATCCTTCACCAATACGTTTCCCCTTGAAAACTTTTCTTTTTGAGATCTGCCTTCTAGCTAGCTTTTAATCCACGCTAAAGTGCTTCATTGATACTATGCAGTGTTGTTTTTATAGTACTACACCGTGCAAGACTGGGTCAAATCAATGCATTTCAACATATTCTCTCTGTTAAGATCAGCTATATGGCAGGCTGTGCTTATGTACCTGCACGAAGGAGATAAGCTGCATATTGCTTCCCGTACCATCTCACAGCAGCAAACGACATTGCCTGGTGGTGCCTTCCTGTCCTTTAACATACACCTCCCCAAACCGCCAGCATCGCTGCGAGAGGTTACAGAAGGCAGCAATCTCTGGCCCATTTTGCCCTGTACTGGTGCCCCCAAGCCATTCCAGGAAATGAAGCAGTCTCTCCCAGTCTCCTGGGTATCAAATCTGTGTTACTAAAGGGCTGCTGAGGGTTCACCCCACCAGCACACAATTCAACTTCAAGCAAAAGGGGGCTCCACCTTCCGTGGACACATTGACAGTTTTCTTTCTGGATTACCTTAGTGGTTTTTGGTTTTGTTGGGGTTTTTTTTTGGTTGGTTTTTTTGTTTGTTTGTTTTAATGTAAAAGCTCAAAAGCTTATGTTATTGAGGACACTGGTATTTAAGGCCCTGAGCTACTCATGGCACCCCAAAGCCACACAGAGAGCAATTACAGGTAAGATAAATGATGAACTGCCAGCTATGCTAGCAAGAAGTAAATTGGCCCAGAGAGGATGGTTTCCTGAACAGTCAGGCAGGACAGAAAAGACATATATTAGATTCTCTCAATGTATGTTCTCCTAAGAACTACAGATTAGCTGATCTGATGAAATTTCCACATACCCCCATCTCTAATCACTGGAGATACCAGGGCAGGGTTGTTCCCTGAGCCATTTCTGACCAGTCTTTATTAGGCCAGTCAGCAACAGCTGCAGCGATGCAGGATCAGTGATTTCCTCTTAGGGTTGTATTTCATAATGTACTAGAGACTACAAAGAGAGCATGTATGTGGCAACTTTTCCTCCTATCATCCTCCAACCAGGAGCACCTTTCCCTTCTTCCCAGAAAACCGGACAAGGAGGGAAATGCTCTCCAAGCCACCAAGAGCATCCAGAACTGACCCACAAATATCCTCAGTCTTTGCTGTAACTGTCGGTTAATAAATCACAGTATCAGAACAAACAAGTATCCAGACCATAGAACCTTTTTAAATCATGGGCTGTTTGAAATAGTCCATAACTTGCAGAGGAATATTTATCCTTTACTTTGAAATGCCACCAGCTGAGCAACCACTGCAGACCTTCCCGACCTGTTCCAAAGGCAGTTCCCCTCACCACGAACATCTCTCATTTCAGGTTTGAGCTAGGCTAGATTTCAAATTCCCATCTCTAAGCCTACCTGATATATAGTGCATTGGGGTGGGGATGGTGCTTTTTTTCCTAAAAAAGCTGACATTTTTCCACAAAAGGCATCACTTTGATAGATCACTTGTTTTTTGGTAAGTTTGCTCATTTTTTTAAAAAAAGACCAAACCTAAATATAAAAGTCATGGTTGAAAACATAGATTTTCTGTTTGAAGATAGAAGATATTGCCAAAATAAAGTCAGGTCATATTTCATAGCTGGATGTTTATAAAGTTCCCATCCATTTCTTGTTATTGGTCTGCATTATTTGCACAGCACAGTATGCTCACTGCTTTCGTGTAGGTACTGGGGAAGAAAGAGGAGTAGTTAGGAGTAGGTCTTAATACCTACTTACCCTTCTTTTTGCAGCTCAGTAATTCATTTATTTTTGCCATTTCCTTCAAATGGTGGTAGAACATGGCACAATTTGGTCAGCACAGACCAGATGGCAGTATGAATTCCCTGGACCCTCTGCTCTTTTCACTCCTCCCTCTGCATGTGCAAGGTTCCACTTGTGAGAAAGGCTAAGGGCAACAAAGCAACGTGAGCTAAAATCCAGCATGTTTAGTAGAGTTATATGAGCTTTTAAAAATAGAAATAGGGCTCAGGGCATGGCTTTCCCGCTAACTGTCCTGCAGTTTGGATTCAACATAAACATGCATATTTAGCATAAAAAAGATTGAATGGGAAGCAAAGCTCCACTCCAGTCCCCAACTGGACTGCTGCCTCAGCCGCATGAGAGGTTCACATCAGCACATTTTCAAAGCCAGCACTTTTATTACGTACTTTTTTTACATACCCACCAGAGGCTACAGGATGCTTATGGTAACTGCACAGAATACCACACAAAGTATGTTTCCTCTCTTGGTGAGGTATTTCTGTAGTGATACAAAAAACTCCTGGAGATCCTTTTCTTGTTGCTCATAGCCTGACAATACAGAAACTCTTTGTGGCCCTGGGCTGTGGATGCTGTAGGTTACCATCCTCTGCCCACAAACAGCAAACCCACCTCCTGGAGGGTTTTGCCAGGCTGTCACCATTTGTGATCTTCCCAGCTGAGAAGCAACAACCCTGCTGCAACTACCTTGTCCACGCCGTCCCTGTGGCCGGGAAGGAGGCCGGCACTGCGGTGCTTTGCGGGGCACCCTCCAGCTCGGTCCCCAGCGCTGCCCACGGGAGGGGGGACAGTGCAGCGCTGGGCTGCATCAGGGCAGAAGGCGGCTCAGGCAAGGCAAGAAATGGACTCAGTGCCTACGCTGGGCACTTGCAGTTACCTGGGTACGGGTGAGGAGCAGCATGGGGCTTTCCCACCGCTGGACTCCATGGGCAGTGCTGGAGCTCAGGGTCATGCACCATAACCCAGGGGAAAGCAGCAGGAGCAGGGAAATGAGGGCATTTCCCAGCATTCGGGGTAAGGCTGCAAAGGCATTTTAAACAGCAGGCTCCTGTGGCTTTCTGCTGGCAGAGAGGGGAAATCAGAGGTGGTCAAGTGCTTGGAGACCTTTGCAAGAACTGAGCATCAGCATCTGGATGGGACGTGCTAACTTTTGAAGCAATGTGCAGATTAGGCTTTTCAGCGCAGCCTGGCAATGCAATTTGAGCTTCTTTTATCATGAAGTATGGGACGGCACACAAAATACAGCTGTTCCCCAATTAACCTGTAGAGGCATATTTTAAGTTTATAATTCACAATGATCATCCAGAGCACATCTACTTTAAAAAACAGGTTTCACTGCAGCAGGGCTAGGTCTGAACCAAGATAAACACGAACAGAATTTCCTACATTCGTTCCAGCGCATGCATAAAAGATATCTTCCTTCACCTTTGCAAATAGGGGACAATGATAATTTGTTATGTGCATTAAAATTATAATAATGCTTTTCGGTACCATCAAGATTATATTAGGAAGCTCTGTGTTCCCAAAGGGAAGATTAAAGTGCAAGTCTAATAGCATGATTTGTTCTTCAGTGGAGCGCTCTTGTGCATCTTGGAACAAAATATTCCCAGCAGAAAATATTCGAAAGAGCCTGTGAGAACGGTTTCTTTACTGTACCAGATATGTGGGAAGGTGAAAGCTGCATTTTCTATTTTTGTTGATGAGTTTTCTTGAACACTTGAGAAGCTTGAATCTGTAGGTAGGTGACCTGTAACACAGGGAATCTGAAGCAACTTCTGTACGAAGCTGCAGACAGGTAAGATCACAGACACACAAGTGAGATGTTGGTTTTAGGGTCCTGTCCTCCCAGGGAGCACCACCTGCCCTGCCAACCACCTGAGACAGCAGTAAAGGCAATGCTTGATGCCAGGATTAATATAGATCCAATAAATAATAGTATTAAGGAAAGAAGACTAGGCTTGGGCAGCAGCACAGGACCCACACCAGCCCTGCAGCTCCCAGGAGGTGCTGGGTGAGCTTTTCTGGAGCAACCTGGCTGTGCCTACTGGGAGAAGCAAAGGGCTTTATCTGCAAAGTTGTAATTGAATCCAGAAATTAGGAAAGACAGAAATATAGATCCTGCTGGATCTGTTCAGAGCACAACTTCACACAAAAGCACACATCTGCAACCTTGACTGCTTAACTAGATCATTTGCAAATTCACTTTGAAAGCGTGATACACACTGAAGATGGTAGCAATCCACCTATATGCAACCATAGCTGATTTTGGAGAGTATAGGACTGGTATGTAGCATTTTGTTACTGCAAATTTAGATACACCCTGAAAGACAGAGTTCACACAACTGATGGTATAGTGCACATTACAGCAACCACCCATCATATATTATTCGTTCCAATTTCTCTAAGAAGTCCAAGTACTTTTTCTAAACTCACAGATCTCTTTCTTACTCTTTTCTCTGGATAACATTGCAATCAGATTTCCTTTCATCTGTTGAGATAATCCCCACAGTCCTTTAAGTCACTTCCACCAAAACCCTCACATGTAGTATCCCCAGTTTTTGTGCAGTTGTAGCACTCCCAGCGTTGTGCCATGAGGAAGGAACACAATGTTCGAAAGGGAGACCTGCCACACAGTGCCATTTCAATGTCACCTCCCATTCCTTCCCTCCCACACGAAGGTTTAAATGACAGGCAAAACTAGGTCCAGCAGATAGATCTATATGGGGCTTGATGTCAAAGATAGCCTCCCCTTTGCATGGCCGAACCTAGCCTCGTCATTTAGCACAAACTGAATTCAACCACATGCAACGTTCAGTGAGGAGCTGGAACAGCCTTTGGCTGGCCGGCTACCCATGGAGAGCTAAATCAACACTTCTAACCGAGGTAAAACTGTATTCGCCTTCTTTGAGCTCTGAAACTCCATGTTTGTTTTTTCTGGGAGATGAATCACGCAACCTTTTGCTAACTCTGCTGCTGCACTTCCCACCAAACCCAAAATCAACACCTTGAGTTTGCTGTGAAAATCCCTAGAGAATCTGAGAAGCCAAAGAACACACAAAATTGTCATCCCAGGTTGCAAACAGTGGACCTGACTGGCAAGTCTTGTGTCAACAGGTCTCATTTTCAAGATTAATCATAGATATCACACAATAAAACACAATGTGCTGTTGGGAGAGCACTGTATTGCTTCTGATTCTTTAAGCAAAATGGCTTTTTGCCTTGTTTCTCAACTCTTTCTAAATTTTCATTAAGAGTTGCTTTCCCTGTAATGGACTACTTCCACTTTTAATCTTAATTAGCAGAGAAACTAAACTCCTGCCAAGCTTTGTGCTGCTTCATTATATAGCTGAAAGTGTGTTGGGCATACTTGTGCAACACAACCACCACTTATTTTTTCTGCCTCTACAAAAATGATGGAAAGTAACAGAGAGCAAGGGTTCCAGACACCTGGCTGAAGAATTCCCAAAAGTGGGCTTGAAGCCTTGCCTGTACTGGAGCAGTTGACTGCTGATGCACAGCATAGATCATCTGCATATATGGAACACTTTAGGCCTCTTTCAGCTACTATTCCTGTAAAAGAAAGACATAAAGAGGCAAAGAAATGGCAGACACTGCTACTAGCAGAATTCAAAAGGCAGACACTCCAGCACAGAGAGAACAATCAGAGGGCCAATTAACATACAAGCAATATATCTCCTCACCAGAAATAAGGATGCTTGCTGAAAGTGAACTTTATTGACTCAACATTTTCCCAGCTGATTTATTTTGGAGAGATAGTAAGGTATATCTTTTTTTCCTAGTGGATTTACTCTCTTTTTATCATGCGTCTAGCTTGTTGGCCATTTCTCTGCTACTTTGCCCATTTAAAGCATAAGTTACGATAACCAGGAATACAGCATTTTTTCATAAAAGAATACTTCATGCACACAAGCAGAAATTGCAGAGGCACTAAGAGCAGACTGGGCTTTGCTGCTGTCTCCTCCTGGCCAGGCCAGAAGAGCAGACCTGGATGTGAGAAATGCTGTGGGGTGAGAGCAAGGCTCTGCTTAGCTCCATGCCCTGGGCTTCAGCAGTGCCCGGGCAGGGGCTGTGGGGGCTACAGCAACGGGGGTATCTGCAGAGAAACTCTTCCTGCTGCAGCATCCCACCCTTGGCAGGGCAGGGAATTCCCCAGTCAGAGCAAGGTCTTATAGAGAACCAGAGGTGTAACTTCTGCTAAAAGATTGCTGATGTCCTGCAAATGTGCCAAACCCGTCAGAGCAAGCATGAAGAGTGCTGTTTTCATATCATAAATGCAGGTAAATCCAGCACCATCATCCCAACACCATGTTCAGCCCTAATCACCCTACTACCTGCACGCTCTCCTTGTTAGCAGGAGGGTCAGAGATTTCAGCAGGAATAACTAGGGACTGAAAAGGCTTTCAAAAAAAAAGACAAAAGACAAATTTTTAACAGAAAGTAGAGGGAGAACAAAGAGAGAACATCACCATGCCACAGTTCTTCAAGCAGCATGAGACCCCTTGGTTTTTCAGATGGAAGACACGAGCCGGATGGTGCAGCATGCACAGACACAATTTTGTACTGCCACTTCTATTCAGCTTCACCTCTACAAAGAGCTGCAATGGCCAAAGGTAACACAGGCAGTTCATCTCCATCATGCTTCTGCCCTTCTCACACATATATTCATCTGTCCATTTTTATTTTTGTGTGTTTATCTCCAGTGACTGAGTACCTGAAAATCCAGAGGCAGTTCTCTTCCACACTCACTGTTCTTGCATATTTCCAAATAAAGATTGCTTTTCTTCGTATCTTTAAACTGTAAATTGTTACACCTATGGGGGTTTGCTCAGTGCCAGACCTCGATTGGGACACCTGGCACTACCAGAATACAAAATGTCCCATGTACTAGTCAGAAGAATAACAACCTAAAAATGAGTCTAAAGAACAAGAAGAAAATAAATGAGGGTGTGCAAATAAATGAGAAAATCATTTAATCAAAAAGGTGACAAACTCAGGGCAATAAAATGATTATTTTCCCTAAAACATATAATTAACTCTAATCCTTTGCTACAAAATTTTATTGAAATCAGGGACATGACAGGTTTAAAAATTTATAGTTGTTTTTTTTACAGTTAGCAAAAAAATATCCAAAACTGCTGGAGAGAGGATGAGAAGCCAAGCAGGCATTCGGGCTTCCGAGAGGGCTCTTTTCCCTTGCCCACTGGGCACATCTGCCCTCAGAGCAGGGCAATTTTGACAGCCCGTACTGCAGGGCTGCACCTTTGGTTACAGAAGGGAAACCTCGTCATTGCACATTTAGCTAAACTGGAGAAACAATTAGCACGTCTGTATATTCTCCAGATAACTGAAGTTAATGGACACAGATGATAGAGACAACTGCAGAAGCACTTTTGTCCTCTCAGTCCCCTACAATTACACCCACTCCTCACCCAGCAGATGCCTACCCGCGTGTTCGTGATTAATATTATTAAAATCCACTCATGTATGTAACCTGCATTTATGCTTGAAGAAACAAAGCACAGGTCACTTGTCTGTGGTAGGATGCACAGAATACCCTTCCCAGAGCTGATCCCAGACATACACCGGCAGATGAAAGCTGGCCACAGAGGCAGCAGATACCCAGCACCATCCCCACGCCCTCGGGGCAGCTCGGGCACCGACTGTTCTCTGCCACGGCACTGATCCTTCCTGCAGAACCGGCTTAAGGGTTACCAATGACTAGCACGACACAAACCTGTTCCTACCAGCCTCAAAAGCTTTGGTAAGCAAAAGGTTAGAGTAACCCAAAATGAAGTCAACCCTTTAGAGGAGACAGCAAACAGAAATATCTTTCACATGCTCCCAAACCCAGCAGACACTGATATTAAAAGTGCTTTCCAAAGCCTCAGCTAAGACAACTGTCCTGCTCAGAATCACCAAGTCCCAGTGACCAGCGGGCTGCAGCCAAGAGCCCTGCACAGGCGCAGGCACCATCCTCCTCTCATGAGCCACACCAGAAAGGGAATCCTTGTACCCTTCAACCCAAGAGAAGGTTTGCAGATCTAGAGGACATGGGTCAGCATCTGCAATTAACTGCACCTAGCCGCTCCAGAAAATGAGACATTTACATGAAATTAAACTGGATCGACCTATGACTATTTTGTCAAGATGGATCTCATCAAGACTGGTTTGCATAAATATTCTAATCAGTGCTCTCATCCTGCCCCTCTTCTTACAGTCAGTGATAAAGTTATGCTTTTCTCAGAAAATTATTCATGATGTTTATTCATGATGCTGTTTTTTCCAGGGAGCTGCAATCCTCAGAAGAACTGAAGTACTGGGGTGAATACCAACCGCAGGCATGTGGCAGACAGGACAGGGTGGCTGTGACTGGTAAGAGATGTAGGTGGGGGATGCTGGGGGAGCAGGGGTGGTGTTACATTACTAAGACCATATGTCCAGTCCTGGGGCACGAGGATGCAACCTGATGAAGTTCAGACGCTCTCGAGAGTGATTTGAAGCCTGCAAAGCCAGTTTTATACAGAGAGACAGGTTGTAGGCACTTGACCTTTTTAATTTATCCAAGGGAAAAGTAACAGCCAATTTCGTATGTTCTTTAGTGTCATCGTGGGGAGGTGATTCTGATACTAGGCAGCTCTCTAATTTATCAAAAAAAGTCATAATGAGAGGCTGCAAGGTGAAACTAAACAAATCCAGAGTCGGAATAAAGTTAATTAAGCAGTGAAGCAGCTAACCTAATATGGAGAAGATTCTCTGTCATTTAGAGACTTAACTAAGTGATTATCCTTGAAGGGATGGCCTAGCTCAGAGGTTCCAGGTTTCTGGGGGAGCCCTGGGTGGGAGCTGTGTGCCAGTACAGCCCTCCCTGGGTGCTCGCCACCCTCAGCAGGGCCCTATGCTGGGCTTGGGAATTGGGCTCAGCTCCCTCCCCCAACAAATTTTCCCTTGTTATTTTTCTAGGTAACAAGGGGAAATTCAGGCTAAGGTCTTACAGGTGTTTACGAGCTGATTTGCAACTCCAGGTCTTGGTGCCAAAGTCACTTTTAAAAGTGGGTATTAACCATCCAAACCATTTAACTGGCACTCCTGAGTGAAGCAGCATCCAAATTGCTTTAAAAAGCCTTTGGGCCTCAGGTTTCTATAAAGTGCAGTGAAACTCATGACATCCACCCTACCCAAGGGCCAAACTCTGTGCCCTGCTGACAGCTTGTGCCAGGCTCTGGGCAGCAGGTGAGACAACTGGTGGGCAGGGAGGACCTAACTCTGCAGGCATCTTCTCGGTCTTTAACATGAGGATAACTGTATTGCACTTTTGTTTTGCCAAGATGTAAATAACACCAAGTATACGGATATCTCATATAGCCAGTGGTCATCCGAGCTTCCCAAAATACCTCAGACAGGGAGCTACCAACATGGAACAGTGAAAACTCCTGAAAGCAGAAATATTTCAGATATGCATCTGAAAAATAAAATAGGCTGGCAGACTTTCTTTTACAGCAGGGACCGTTTCAGACCACGTTGCACAGTACATAGGAGAAAAGTCAAAATAACAATCTTGAGAAGTAATAAACTAGCCAGAGGATGCTCCCCTTGTGAGCAGTGTAAGGGGATCCCTTCTTCCATCCCCCTCTGCAACAACAGGGCAGTGCTGGACAACTCTGAGCGTCCCCACCGGCGTCAATGAGATGGTAAGACCCCACAGAGCAGCCCAGCCCGCTCTGATGGATGAACAACCCCGGTCTGGTGCCCTGTCAACGCTTTTGATAGTCTGCTGCAATGCTTGCTCACAGTTAAGAGGCAAACGGGCTGGAGATCAAGGAGAAAAGTGGGAGCTGGGGGGACCACAATCACATATTACTGATTTTGCTGCCACACTAAAAGCTGCAGAAAAAAAGAAAAGCAAAGAAAAAATTTCAATGTGACAGGACACAAGGCAAGAGGCACGCTTTACTGAGCAAAACACAGGGGAAGCGCCATGAGTCAGCAGAACATCAATGGAAATGGAAAGTACTCCCAAGGAAACCATGGGACGCTTCCCATCCTGCATGCCACGGGGCGGGGGGAGCTCTCCATACTGCAGGCAAGAGACACACCGTTCCAATGACTGGGGGAATGCGCAGGGCGAACAGAAAAAGCAGGGCAGGAAAAATTAATACATCACTGAGAGAGAAGACCACAAGGGGAGGAAAAAAATTGAAAAAATTACTAAGTAAAAGAGACTGAGAATTAACACCTTGCCACAAGACAAAAATGTAAATGCTTCTCTAAGTGAATTAGATGCTGTGGAGAAACACGGGGGGCTGCCACTTCCAGAGGTCCCAGGCAGAACAGAGTGCAGCTCCAGAAAGAGCAGTCATTGCTGAGCTACAGCATCCAACCCTGCCTACAGTCTCATCTTTATCACCACAGGCACACCAGAAATAGGTATATTTTCCAGCAGGAAGCAAACAAAAGTGGCAAAATTAGAGGCTAAACAGAAGAGGGTTGAAAAAAAAGCAACAGACCACAAGGAAAGAGCAGAACCCGCTCTGCAGCTTCTCAATATACAACCAACCGTTCTGAAGGATGACAGACAAATAGGAGTTATAATAAAAGTGGACTCAGCTGCTGTTAGCATGGGGCTGAAGAAAAGTCATATTTTAAAACAGACTGAAGACAAACAGAAAACTAAAGCCTGCCTAAGTTAAACTAGGATGATGCCCCCTAAAGCAAACAATCTTTGACCAGGTGCAAACTAATAGAAGCGTGTATGGTATACCTTTATAAAACCTCATTATCTTGTTTGGGAAAGTAACAATAGGAAACAAAATTATGAAAGGACACACCAGCTCATCTGACTTAAAGAAAAAAAAAAAAATCTGTCAGTAAAGCAGCAACTTTTCCATATGACATTTACCTGGTGACCTGTTCAACAGGTGGGACCAGAAGGTCCCAGCGAGCAGGTACTGGGCCCAAAGAACACGCACAACGCATCTGTATTCCTGCTAGACTGGATCAGATAGCACTGTTGGGTTCAAAACCTGCCAAAAATGTCACAAAAGTGATTTATCAGTAATCCAAGGGAACAAATTAGGCAACATTTGGACATAGCAAATATAGCTCGGGTACGGCTGAAAAGACTTCAGATGGGACATGCATAAGAAACTTGTCGAAAATCATTACACAAGAACAAAACCCCTTAGGGTTATCTAATGCAACTTTGACATTCACATTAAAAAGGACGGACATTCACCTCCATGTGATGTATTTCCACATCAGGGAAGATGGAGGAATCGTTAAGAGTAGGATCATAAGATATATGAAAAGAATTGATATGGTGGAAGGAAACTGTGTGTTTCTGTAAAGGAAAGGCATCCGGCATGAATCAGTGCTGTAAAGGGGAAATCAGCACATGGGCAAGAGATGTGCTTAACTCCTCTCTCCAGAAGCCAGGGAGGATTTCATATTTCTCTGAGTCTGGTCTTCCGTTCTTCATCACCATTCCTATTAAATTGCTGACAAAGAAATCAAACTTACTGGTCTACAACTTGCAGTATCATCTTTGCTATCCTTTTGAAAAGGATGCGTTAGATCTTTCTGTTCCCTGGCATTGAGGCTGGAGTAAGCAATAGCTTATGGACTAGTTTGCAGTGTTAAAACATGCTGCACCTTGGTTCCTTCAGGTCTTGGGAGAATGCTGTCCCACCCTGGATTCTCTGCTGTACTTCCAGCTTGTTCTCAAAGGACTTGAGGGCGGCAGTCCCAGACTCACTGTCTGCAGAGAGCAGCTGCAGGGCTGAAACCTTACCTCTCCCAGAGTACTTGTCGCAAAGAATTCATCAAGCTTTTCTGCTTGCTTCCCCTCCCTGCCTTCATTAACTGTTGGCCTCAAGTTTCTGTTACAACCCAACTCCAATCCCCCTAATAAGAGTTTTATTATTAGTTTCCAAGCCTGTTGCTTCTCAGAAAATTTTTGGGCCCTGTTAAATGCAAATCTGCAGGAATTAGCTAGTGCTTATGCTCTTCTCTGTTTTCCTCCTTTAGGAAGGGCGTGAACTTTTGGGAGGCTGCCTTTTCACTTTTGCTTTCTTTTGAAACACAGGGCTCTCACAGGGGCAGAGCTGGAAGAAGATGTGAAAGGGGAGTGTGTCCTGAGAGTTCTCTGTGATGGGCATGAGGCACTCGGAGCCTCCTGCCACGTATAGCCCATGCGATCTCTGTTTTCCACAGGCATTTCTGCTGCATTATCTGATCCCTTAATTATCTTACTCCATTTTATATAGCTCTTCTTCTAAAGCAAAGTATTACTATCATATACGTTTTTTACTTTCTGCCTTTTACAAGAATGTTTTAGGTTGACTTGATCTCTATCACAGTATGGCTATTCGATAGCTTTATCTATAGCCCCATCTTCATGCTGCTCACGACTAAATTGCAGTTGTTTTTCTCTTTTGCCTGCTTCAACAAATAAAAATTGTTTATTGCATCTAAAAATGTAGCCTGTGTGTGACACTGATAAATAACTGAAATCCTTTATTACTTCTCTTAAATCCTTGCAACCTCTCTAATCCTCTTTAGCATTATACAGTCCCAGATTTCATTTTGGTCAAAAGATCAAAACTGGAGTCTGATTTTCCCATTTGAGCAAGGGATTTCAATCCCCAGAAACGCTGTGAGGTAAACGGATATAACTAGTTCTACATTTGACTCTGCTTTTTTGTGTCACTGCACATCAGCACGATCTACTTTGCCACGGCTGTAGGTTGGTTTGATCAGCTGCTGCACGCTCCCTATGGCTCTTTGGTTCACATTCCACCAGGAGCTTTGCTTGCTTCCTGCTCACAAAACAGACTTCCCTCCCTCCGCTTTGCTCTGCTTCTGTTATTCTGAGGCTGTTCTTCCTCCCAGCCCTGCTAGGGCTGCGTCATTCGGAGAGCTCCTCTATTGCTCACAGCTGCTGCGAGCGTTACTTTGATTGTTGCTTCTATATTACTCACCCAGCAGGCCAGCTGCCGGGTGGTGCTCACCACTGCCTGAATCCTGCCAGCTTTTCTTCCACCTTTGAATTGATTTTGCTCTTTCTTTGGGGTGTGTTTTGTTTTCCACAGAACCTGGAGGATGCGATTTCTGTAAGCTCCTCTGGGCAGGTGAACTCCCTCCTTATTTCTCCAGCTCAATCCCTGCTAAGTTGCTATAAGACTATGAAGGAACTTCACTGG
This sequence comes from Leptodon cayanensis, assembly GCA_027564655.1. Classification (NCBI taxonomy): domain Eukaryota; kingdom Metazoa; phylum Chordata; class Aves; order Accipitriformes; family Accipitridae; genus Leptodon; species Leptodon cayanensis. Next base: position 22,109,631 of record JANXJC010000042.1, on the reverse strand, counting down.
GGCTGAGAATAATAAAAAAATGCTACATTGGTGAGTAGGAAAGTCCCAAGAGGATGGGGAGGAGGCTTCAGCCCTAACAGGGTCCTGTTCAAAGAACAGGAAATTTGAAAGCATTTGACATATAGGAACTACATTTTTATACGGCTGGCAGTTAATAGCTGTCTGCTCAGATTTAAGAATGCCTTTAACAAAACACCAGAAAATAGGTTTTGCAGAATATACAGACATGGACTGCAAGAGGAGTTTCATGAATAAGCACCTACTTGGAAAACATAATTACCAGAAGTAGGGCAAATAGAGAAGGAGTGGATAAAGGTCCCCCCCAAGGGTCACATCCTGTATTCCTGTGTTTATATATAGATGTCCTAAATAGCAAACTGAATTAAGCTACATTTGTCCTTTCCAACAGCCCGGCTACGGGGGAGTCATAAACAAGGAACAAGCAGTAAAATTGGAGGCTTTCGCTCTCCTGTGTAGCCAGCTCACACGTAATGTTAATTAATCTCATATTTGACTTTGGAACTACTTCCCATTTGGCTTGTAGTGTTACTCCTAGGAGTTGTTCGTAAGCCCTGTTCTCTCCCCCAGTCACCATTTCCTTTTACCAGTCATTAATTTCCCTGCGGTTTCAGACAAGCAGACCCCACAGCAGCCCTCAGCAGGGGCGCACGCAGGGCGAGGGGCAGCTCTCCGGCAGCAGTACTGATGTGACAAGTTGCTGCTGTCGGTTTTCCCATTCCTGTGATTCCCTATTGTTGTCAGAAATGCAGAACTGCTCCTGCGTGCTCTCATCCGCCAGCTCCTGCAAATGGGGCCTCTTTGTGAACCGGTGTTAACACGCCATCAGCACAAGCTTTTTAAGTCAATTTACTTCATGGTTTGACTCCAGTGAAAATTACATATACTTCATATCTGTTTTTACGGATCCACCATGAAATGAATCAAGCTAAGGTTTTGTTAGAAAAATTTCCTCTAAAATAAAAGTTTGTCAATAAAAAGCTATTTCTAACCAGCCACCCACAGCTGCTTCTTTAGCTGTTCTTTCCAAAGCTTTTGTAAAGATATAATTGTCAAGAAGATATAGATTTATTTGGCATCCCTAGCTAGGCCTGAGAAATTACAGTTGTGCTTTTCTGCCAAACACACACCTTCAGCCAAATTGGTCTGAAATTGTGTATGATGCTTATATGGGATCCTGCAGGAGACAACTTTTCCATGGACTTCTCGCTTGTGGAAAAAAAAATAAATTATGTTTAAAGCCAGGAAGAAAAATAAGAAACTTCTTTTCCTTGCAAAGTTGTGTTGGATAGCCAGGTCTGACTGGCTATCCATGTCTGTGTGGGGCTTGGGGTTTTTTGATTTTTTTTTTTTTTTCTTTTTCCAAATCTATCTAGCCTTTCTGATGCCCAAGGGCTCAGGGTTCCACAGGTTATGCACATGTACTACGTAAAGGACAGTTTTCTTTAAAAGGGACAAGTTCAAAAACATGCTTCTCAGACTAAGGAGAGAAATAGGCCCCTACAAGGATTGAACTAGAAAGTCACACTGATCAAGAGTACCACAGTATGTAGACTATGGACTGAATTCCAAAACACTTCCTTTATTTCCACACCTATTAGTGTTTTTATTAATGTAATAGGCATGGCATCTTCTATGTCCCCCCAGAAACATCCCCATTTTTCTTTTTTTTTTTTTTTGGTGCCAACTCCTTTATTCCGTATGTTACTGCATCTCTGTGATCACTGTGAGCCCACCACATTTAATACACTTGGTAGTCTTGAAAAAAAAAAAAAACCAAACACAAAAAAACAACTGAACAAATATCTGCCTATTTTATAGCATGGACTGGTACCATTTAGTCATCAGCCTTGTCACCTGATCCAGCAAAATTCCACCCAGTTACTTGGGTGGCAGATGGAATCAGCACTATCACACCCATCCAAGCATATTCCACCTAAGGAAATTCTTACACAAAAATTCTATTAAAATGGTGAAGTCAGGGGCAAAATCCCTACAGATCACAGATGTACATCCTGCAGCAGTTTCTTTTAAAATTCATAATCAGGATTTGCATATAAAAGCAAAATTGATTTTGGATTAGTCTGGGAACCTAAGAGGTGCCTATGTGCATGGTAGAGAATGTCTTTTCTGCATGGCTTCCATCTGAACTTGAGAAACCTTAAGTTCAGTCACTTTTAGTGATTCCAGAAAAACTGTTTTAAGTGGAAGAGAAGGACTTCTGTTCCCTGCCTCCCTTGCTCTTAAAATTTTTTCTTTTTGCTCAATTTTTTAAGCACTACCCAACACAATTCTTTGCAAACTTGATCATTGTGTGCAAAGGCTACTTAAAATTCTTTGCTATTACTGAGAAATTGTGCAACACATGGAAGCCTGGCAATTTTAAGCATCTTGGGTAATTGTTCTTACAAGAAGCATGCAGCATTTCCAGTTATTGCAGCATGGAATTAGCTAGTTGCTCTTTTTGCACAAATCTGCTTCCTCCATTGCTCCATTATTGGGAGTTTCAGCATGTTAATTTTGACCTTGCTTGTTGCTCCAGACAAGCCTAGGGACACAGCTTGAATGCGTCACAGACTATTAAAAATAATGATATTTTTCAAAAGTTTTGTGCATCAATATCCAACTTAATTGGGAAGGAAACTCCATACATCTCTCTCTGGGGAGGGAAAGAAGGCAAAGTGGTCAGAATGGGCAAGATAACTCACAGTAAAGTTTTAGTTGAGTTGGTCATATAATATCAATGCAGCTCACTGACCAGAGCATCTCCTCAAGAGGCAACATCTATCCCAAGAGACACAGGCAGAGCAGACCCTCCTCAAAGCCATGTCCAGGCACATGAAGTACAAAGAGGTGATGGGAACAGCCAGTACAGATTTGCTAAGGAGAAGTTGTGCCTGATCAACCCTTATAGCCAAACTGGAGAGATATGGACAAGGTGGGGAGGATGCTACCCTTTGTCTGGCACTGGTGAGGTCCCGTCTGGGCACTGGCCCTCTTTGGTCCCCGGTGCATTGGTGAAAGCCCCACAGGACCATGGAGGCTGTGGAGGTTGGAGCTGGGACAGGAGAGGAAAAGCTAAGGGGGCTGTCCCACCAGGAAAGGAGGCAGCGAAGAGGTTCATTGCTGCCTGTGACTGCCCCATGGCAGGAACAGAGCAGGCTCTTCTTGGTGGAAGGGCAAGAGGCACAGACTGCAGTGAGAGAAACCCCCTTTAGATATTAGAAAGAAATTCTTCCTCCTGAGGGTGGTCAAATGCTGGTAGAGGGGCCCAGTGAGGATGTGGGATCTCCATCCTTAGAGATGTTTGAGGCTCAACTGGACAGGTCCTGAGCAGCCTGCCTGGCTTTGGCTTTATCCCTGCTGTGAGTAAGAGATGCACCCGAGACATCCAGAGCCCCTCTCCAGCCTCCACCGCTCACTGCCTCCACTTCTGGAACACTGCAATGGAACAGGGCAGCTCAGTAGCACTGCAGGGCAGAGACAAGACTCACCCTGTCTTTTCTACTCCCCCATCCTTGCAGACAGGCAAACCCTTCAGGAGCACTGAAGGAGCTCATCATAACACCTTGCCTCTGTTCCACATTAATTTTATACAAGCCACAAAGCACCCTGGTTGCAACGCACTTGCCTGACAGTCTGTGCAGGATCAGTGCCACTGGTTCAGTAATACCAAGTTATTTCACCCCATCATGCTGTAAGGGAACCCTGCTGAGGGGTAAAGGGAAGGACAGTTTCCCTCTATGCAATAGATGTCTCACGGTGACCAAGCACCAGAGATGCATCCTGAAGCCAGCATCCACTGCAGGCCAGGGGCCATGGTGGATGGCACAGCTCCCCTTGGCCGTGCATGTCCCCAAACACCAGCAATGGGTTCCCAGGTCCCTCACCTGCTGGAGACGATGCACACATTCATGAGCAAGACCAGAAGCAATTCCTTTACCTATTAACAGAAGCGCATTGCAAGAACTTTCAAGAACCAGACATTTTAATGGGTCTTCTGCATCAACTAGGACCACCATACCCATAATGGTATTGCTTTACATTTCCTGTAGGAGGACTGTGCTTTTCTGGACAGCTCTGGAGAATTTAACTGAGGACTAGTGGAGCAAAACTCTGAGCCAAGAAGCTTCTTCAGCTTCTGCTAACTTAAGTATTTCTTATTAATCAGAGCTACTCAGATGTTGAAACTCAGATTCACGTGTAGGTGCCTTGCTGGGCTGCAGTCTGAGCTGTCCTCCTGCTGAATAATGTCACTGCAATATTCTACAGAAAATTATTTGAGACCGGGGCATTTATCAGTTAAAATTAATTCTTTTCCAAGTGAAAATGCCTCTGCCTTCCAATTAGGCTGCTGTGAGGAATGGAAACAAAGGAAAATTGCTCACCTTAATTAGCCCCATTGCGGTGCTTTTTGCAAACTCATCTCTCATTGCCAGCTCGCTGGGGCTGCTGTGGCGGATCCACCAGTGCTGACTGTGGGAGTGTCCACAGGGAAAGCTTTCCTGCTCCCTCCCGAGCCACGTCCCACCCTGGCCAAGGCTCTCCCAGGACCGGTGGGGGAAGCACGCAGATGGCACAGGCAGCATGAGCATCCCACTGGGCAAAGGGAGTCACCGGCTCATCCTTCTATCATTTGATATCCCAAATAGGAGCTGGCAAATGAAAAATAAATGTGAGGAAGTAGTTATTTGGAAAGTGTCACATTTCTGGTGAACCTTGTACAATGCATGCTTTAAAGTTAATTCTTTGAAGACAAAAATCTTAAAGACCTTTTCATTCTGTTACTAGCATATCTTTTACAGATGTTATAAAGTTTGAATGATGTGGACTTTCAACACTTCATATTATCTAAAAGCATGAAGAGTAAAAGCTATTTAATAGGCCCATCTTTAAGACTAAGTTCAGCTAACTGCTTAAGTAGACCCTTTACTTTATATGCAGACTCACGTCTATCCTTCTACAACAAAACCATATGCTTTAAGCACCATTTCAGACCCAGTGATTCTGTGGGACTTATAAAAGCAATTGCAAGTTCTGCTGTATAGGAATAAACTTGGGTACTCATTTTAAACTAAAAATGCAGGTAACTGCATTATCAGACTAATGCCCACGAACCTATAAAAATGCAAAGACAGACATATTAGCGCCACCATATTGAAGACCATTAAAAATGCAGGTGCAATACCCTTGTTTTAATGGCTTTAGAGACTGACTCATATACCAATTACAGTTATCTTTAGCTCATTAAATGGAAAGTAAGTTTGTTGTCGTCTTGCCTCATAAACAGCTTGAACATTCATAATTGGGAAAAAACGTAAAGCAGCTTCCATTTCCATTTTTAACTTCTTCCACAAGAAAAAAATTAAACCATTCCTCATTCTTGCCTTCAAGAAGCTGGCTTCTAATTCCACTGTCAACTATGCAAGGAGAATTCATTTTTCATACACAATGTGGATGCAAGCATATTTAATTGCGTAGATCAATCCATTTCTCTCTAAAACAAAACAAAAAAAACCCCACAAAACAACAACAAAAAAAAAGGGTATCTGGACCCCCCTGTCCTGCTGGGAACCACACTGCGTTAGCTGCTTGTTGCTGCGAGACACGACCCTTCCAGAGTGGGTTTGCACCCCCGGAGTGCAGGTATCACAGGAGAGATGCCACAAGCTTTACCAGACAGGGTAAACACAGCCGAGCACATGACAGTCAGGCATTTTTTGGTAGATTTGAACTCACTGCACAACAAAGATATGCATCGTACATATTTCTTCCATGCAATAAATGCAATCACAGTACGCAAATCACGAGCTGTGGTGAAGCAGCTGTCCAAGTTGGCTCTGGAGGGTCTTAGGGGGGGCTGGAAGCTTCAGCTGTGAAACACTGCACTTAGATGCCCACATATGATGCTCTAAAGTTAATATTTTACATTTTCTCCACCAAGGTGGCTGGTGCTGTGTAGCCTTCAAGGTAGTTTGACATCGCTTCACTGAGCAAAGGCTCTTTTGGGTGGCAGGTACGAGCTGCCTGTTGACAACAGAGCTGCCTGGGATGAGGCAGTGCTTGAGAAGTTCAGAACATCAGAAGCTTCTGCAGCATCAGCCGGCACTTCGTTAGCAGGAGGCTAATCAATTGACATCCTAATCAGTTCAGTTATCAGAGCATCAGGTTGCAGAAGCCCCTCAGGAGGTGTCTGCACACACGGAGGGCCCCAGTGAGGAGGGAGGTTCAAGCAGACCTCCCCCGGCTCCAGCATGGGGAGGCAGCTCTGGCCCACGGCTTTCCTAAGGCCTCAGACCCCAGCTCTAGCAGGCTTTAAATCTGGGGAAGACTTGGGGAATCAGCCCACGCAGAGCTAGCTAATACCTTACCTCTGCTTTCCAAACCATTATGGGTTTGTGTGGTGCAGCTTTTTTTTTTTGGTAGTGGGGCAGGGGCCGCAGGGCCGGCTCCTGTGAGAAGCTGCTCGGAGCTCCCCCGGCTCCAGCCGGAGCCGCCTCTGGCCCAGGCCGAG
>JANXJC010000042.1:21978356-22102165 GCA_027564655.1 Leptodon cayanensis | reverse complement strand
GGGGGGAAGGTGTTGTCAGGCTGGGTTTTACTTCCTAATATCCTTGTTTGGATTTGATTGGTAGCAAACTAAATTGATTTTGTTTCTTCCCCACGCTGAGCCTGTCTTTTGCCCGTGACCGTAAGTGGGGAGTGATCCCTCCCTGTCCTTGTCTCGACCCACGAGCCTGCCTTTACATTTTCCTCTCATCCCACCGGGGCTGGGGCAGGGAGGTAGTAAGCAAGCAGCTGCGTAGTGCTTTGTTACAGGCTGGGCTGAAACCACGACACAAACCCAGCAGCCAATTTCTCAGCTATCTCAAGTAGGGAAAGCCTCATTTTCTAATAAAAATTTGACCTTGCTTTAGGAGCAATTCAAAGGTGCTAGGCAAGCACACAGCCCCTCTCCCTGCAAGCACACTGCACGGCTCTGCCCCCAGATCACCCAGCCAGGAGGAAACCACTGCGACCCAGTCTGCACCAGCCAGAACCAGAGCTTCACATGTCAGCCTCTCTGCATCCTCCCGATGCAGATCTGGGTGACGCACAGGACCTCGTTCAGCTCTTACTCGAAACAGACCATGTTCAACACCTGTGACAAATGCCCCTGGCTTTCTTACTGGATTTACTGTGGGGATCTCCATGGACGTGACTACAGACCCCCCCACTTTAGTTGTTTGTTAACTGGAGGAGTGAATGAATGATGCGTTGCTACTGGTGTAATGTTTCAAAAATCCTACAGAAACTGCTTACAGTATGCTACAAAGATATCACTTAAAAAAACCACTCCAGTTTGAATCAGTTCCACTATTATTCTCTACATTTGAGACAGGGACTGCAGCCAGAAATAGAAACGTCTCTGAAACTGGAAAAGAGACCATGCATGTTCCCACTTTAACTTCTGTGCCATCGGAGGACAACTGAAAGCACACTACATCAGAAGTTCTCCAGTCACACCCAAAGAAAGGCAATCATCTCATCTCCTCCCCCACAATGTGTTTAAATTAATAAGGATGTAATTCTGTTGTTGAATTCTGATAATAATGTCTCAAACCACAAGAGTAAAGCAATTACAGAATTGTGTATTCAAAAATTACCCTCCTAACTCAGCCCTATCTGACCCCCCTCTCCAATTAGCTCCAGACACCGTAGGAAGATGAGACTCACTTTATAGATGTCTGCTGTGATCTCAGAGGTCTCTGACTCCACACACAGCCTTCTGAGGAACTGATTCATTATTCATTTTTGCTACTTCTAGTTATTAGTTGAACTAGAAATCCAGCTCAACTTCCGCCCAGCAGGGCCACTCCATGGGACCCAGGAAGGTTTCTCCACTAATGGTTTCAGAGCCTGGACCAGCACTGTCAAGCTGCTGCCTGTCAGACAAAGGGGCAAGGAGGACAGGTGGTGAACCTCCCCAGGTCCTCCTGCTCCTGGAGGAGCTTCTGCATTCCCCAGGACCCACATACCTACACACGCTGTATCCATCTGGGTCTGTCCCTGCAGCCCTTATGAATCTGAGGTCTTTGCTCAGAGGTCTTCTGGATTCCGGTGATGCCACATTTTCCAGGGGACAGGCAGGGCATTCCTGTGAGTTTGTGGCCTTTTAAAGGGACCCAGCGACTGACAATCTCAAAGCTGAGAAACCCCAGTGCTGAATGGAGAGCACTGGCTCTCTGCATGCTGGGGTCCCCGCAGCCCCTGGGGACACCATGGGTCTCACCCAAGTCAGAGTCATAGGAACAGCCTTACCCTCCATGGTGGGATGCTTTAACTTCCCTGCTTTCTCATAAAGCCCTTATGGCTCCTTCACCCACTTTGAGTACACCTGCCCCAAGTCCCTTGTGTCCTTCCCACCTCACACCACGGGCCTGTCCTCTGTGGCTCACTGAAGCCCACATTGACTGAAGGAATGGTGGTTAGTTCAGCCTCCCAAACCCCACACCTCTCTGGATGCCTCCAGAGGTTTTGGAGTTGGCAAGAGCCCTCTCAGGCTGATCTGCAGGTGACCCGACCCTCAAAAGCTGTGCCCCATTTGGAGAGCACTCCCTTACTATGAGACAAGGGCACAACAGCCTGACCAAACTGTACTAGTGGTCCTCTGGGCCACAACGAGAACAAACACAGAGCAAAGGGGAAGGGAAGGACCAGAAGGACCAACCTCCCCATCAAGGGCTGAGACACATGGAAAAATTGCATAACTTTCTCAAGCTCCCAAGTCCCAGCTATTGCCAGAGCTACAGCACAAACGTTCCTCTCTACATGTAAGGTCAATGCTTGGGTCTAGCACTGCTTCCCAGCTGCTCACGTTGATAAGAGTTTGAGGGCAGAACAGCTGGAGATGGAATCTGCTAATTAAAACATTTTATCTCTGGACTTTGTCTGATGGCACTGCCTCGTCACAGCTTGACAAAGCTTCCATCAGTCAAAAGTAAGACTTCGCCAGCTGTGTGCCAAATCATGATCATGGGGGCTGTAACCCTCTGAAATATTTAGACCCTTAGTGGATGAAAGGGAGTGTTTATTTCCTTGCCAAATTTTTTGTGGACCATAAAGTGGAATATTTTACACCAGCCCAACTGTTCTTGTCTGCATAACTTGGGTTTTTCATGTCAGTGGCAGCATTGACATGACTTATACACAGATGAATTTGCCTTTTTCCTCTAACGAATGTGCTGTTTCCAGCTGAAGTCAGACAATACATTTCCAAATCAGCAAGGAAAATGTGCTCAGCAAAGATAAAAATACATTAATTCTCCCTGTTTTGCTATTTGTGTTGTTCTCAGCCATGTGTACACTTTCCACAGAAGCAGAGAATCAGAAGATTTCTGGGAGGAGTTTGCAGCACCAGGCTGATGCATTCCCAATAGGTTATGGTGCAGGAAGACCTTAGGTGAGTTTTGTCTCACCCCACAGTATTTTAAAATACACGGAGGCTGAGAGAAACAAGTCACCATCACCAGCCCCCTCTTCGCCCTGAGAATCAACAGACAGCCACAGCGAGAAAACCTGCATCCCCCAAGTCATCTCCTCTCCAAATCTCCTGCTTTCCCCACAGCCAGGGTGGCCATAGAGCCTCTCCTCCAAAACCATCACTCACCAGCCCTGGCAGAGGCAGGATTTGTCCCCATGTGTGCTCGTGGCAGCTGCATTGGCTCTTGGCTTGGAGCCTGATGCAATACAAAGCATCATCCACTTGCAGATGCAGTTCCCAGCAGGATGGCTGGGAGAGGTCAAGGGACTAAAACACAGCAAAAGCTGTAGGCTGAGGCTCTTGGGGAGGACAAGGACTTCATCTCTGCTGGACCATGCCATTTCTCCCTACTTTCTCCCATCACAAGAGGAGCAGGATGGATATAGCAACAGACAACACCAAAAGCTTAAAATGCATTAGCCAAAGACCTACAGTCTCTTGGGTGCTCCCACACAACCCTTCTGTTCCCCAGATGAAGGTCACAGCAAACATTGGTAATACAGAGACGGGCGCAAGGCAGATGGGGCAGCTCAAGCTGCCGAAGCACTTTAAGCCCCTTCCCACAGGCAGTAGCAGGCACCCCGGGGAGGGCAGGGGGAGGGAACGGGGCCAAGCCCCTGCCCGACCCCATCAGCATCACTGAGCATCGCCCACCTCCCGGACCACATCATGCACCACAGAAACATCAGGGCACAAACCGCCATACAGGCTTGGAGCTACTAAAGGTTTTCTTTAAGTATTAATAAGGTTTTCTTCTCTAAATGCTTCCAGAAAAATTCTATCCATTCTCTAACGTCATCTAATGATTTCTTACTACATACACAAAGTATAAAATATTCCACAGAAATGGAAACTATGCAGAATTACAGCAGTGTATGTCAATTTTAAGAGCCTGATGATATTGGCTAAACAGATGCAGGCTTTATTCGCTGCAGTGTCTTCACTCTGACATACAATTTCTTTAAAATCCTGAGGGAGTCCCATTTTAATTTACAGAAATTTAATGACAATATTACATGGGAAATGAGAGTTAACTTTTTAATGGCACATATTCCTTCATCTGACTAGTAGAAAGTGTGCTTGCAATAATAATCATTTAACAGAGCCATGTGGGTAAATATCAAAAGTATTCACAACAGTTTATTGACATTATACTCGCAAAATAGTTCAATCATTCAATAGTTCAAATTTTTTTAATCTTATCTGAATTTTCAGTGCATTTTACCTGCATGGCATGCTAGCACGGTAAATCAAAGCATTTGCCATCTTGCCATTCCTCATTTAAATGAAAAGCTTTATTCCTGTTCTGTGAAACATAAGAGGTGGTAGAAGTCCTCTCCTATGGGCTTGCACCCAGCCCTCCTTACAGGTCACAGCGCTCTGCACCAGCGGTGAGCATCTTCAATAACATTTCATTGTCTGAAGCTCCAAGCAGAAGAAAGATGCTTGGGGCTGTCAGCAAGTAAAGGTTTTCATGCACATCCATATTGAGGATCAGTGCTTCTGGGCTGAGATATTTCATCTCAAATCCACATTGAGCCCCTCCTTGTACCCCACATACATCACTTGCATCGCCAGGAATCATGGCTACATTTTCGCTTTCAGCATCGTATTGAGATCTCACATGGAAGCCTCTGTTACGATCCCACCCGCAGGTTTCCAGACCTCCATCCCTCACATAAATATCAGCTAGCTATTTTGACAGCTCAAGAGGCACCTCTCCATATGGCTGTGTTAAAAGAACCATATTTTTCAAACAAGCTTATCTCATGGTCTGGTCCACGTCCATCTCTCCAACTGACCTGGCCCCAGTGTTATTTACAATTCTATAAGGTTTTTTTATCATATGCAAGTAAATTGCAGCTACCTTCTTCCAGCCCAGACAGCCTATGAGCAGCCAGAAGCAAGACATCACCAAAACCCATGGTATTTACTTGCAAATGTTCTCCAGCCCTTCCAGAAATCAGAAATTTAAAGAATTCATATCTAATAATAAGCATGAAGAAGTTTCCCTGTGGTTACAGCATTCAGAGGAGTTTGTGCTTTGATTTAGGAACCAATGACCACAGAATATGCTCCTGTTTGGCAGGCCTCATCCACACGCTTCACCTACAGACAACAAAGCTGTGCAAGAGACAACATGTTCAACAAGTATTTAACTGCCCAAACACAGACACATCAACACAAATGCATGCTAATGCACAGAAATGTTTTTCACCATTTCTAGGTAGCAAACCACTCGCATGCTTGGGGAAGAGACACCAAACCCAGGAGGGCTTTTCAGGGGAAGTTGGTAGAAGCCTGCAAGTTTCTGACCCACGGCGTGCCCAGCTGGGCAGAGCACAGGTGGTTTTTATGGGATCTGGGGATGCTCACACTGCAGTGAAGCTCCCAGCAGGTTGGAAGGCTCTGCCCAAGCCCACCCAGGACTCAGCCCTCCCAGGACAGACAGACTGACTCAAAGGCTGAACCTGTTCAACTTTCAACCTTCCCATTTTACCCCAAGCACCATGACCCTGAGACTGCACTCTACCTTTTCATGATCAGTTCAACCTTAACTTTTTTGACCTGGTTTAATACCTGCTGCTGGCTAAACTCCTCCTGCCAGACTGAAATGCCTCTGGGCTCACGCAGGACCCGCTTCTTCATACCAACACCATGGTAAAGAATGGAAGTGCAGGAGCATCCCCTACAGAGTTTGCACTTCCCCCAATATCTGATGTTTTACGGAAAATCCCTGTGCCCAGAGACAACTGAGCATATAATATATTTAAATGAAATCCAAAGGTTTTAACAAGTGTATTTTTAGCAAAGCCAGCTGTGGTTTGAAACTTGAGTTCCAAGGGAAATCCTGCAAAAAGCAATGAATGAAAAGAGGAATATAAATCGGAAAGAAAAGCTTCGTTTCAGAAGTTTCCTACAAGACAAATAATTTGGGGGAAAAAAATTGGATGATACTGAAACATTTGGAACTGTTTCAGTTTCAATGTTATTTTCATTTATATGACCATTGTATATTTAATAAAAAGTGTTAAAGTATAATGAAATTAAACAGACCATGTGGCACAGAATAAATGGTCTGAGTGAGGATATGACATTGAAAAGTTTTAAAAATGTAATGTTAAAAATTCCCTTTGCACCTCCCAAAAAGTTTGTCATGTTTTTTATGGATAGCCTCCCTCAGTCCCCAGCTGGCTTCTGCTTTCAGCTCCCAGGGCTGCAGAGCTGCAATATCAGCAAGCTCAAAATGTTCACTGAACAAAAGCAAAGTGAAAAAGATGTTTTCTTCCTCTTTTGCTAGAACCTTCTGATCTATAGAATTCCCCATGGATTTTCAACGTTTGGACATCCCAGCTCTGCACTGGCACTCGTAAAGCACCAACACAAGTTAGGAGAAACTAAATGTATTTGCGGCCAAATGCCCACGAGGAACACAGCTGAGGAGGAGACCAGCTGCAGGACAGCCTGGTGGAAGCCACACTGAAAGGGGCTCCAAGCACTCCCGTCCACGTGGGGTGGTAGGCATGGAAAAAAACCGCAGGAGAGCTTCAGCAGCCTCCTGCCTCACTAATGCTGGGCAGGTCCCTGCACCCAGACCCTCTGAGCTCAGGGTTCTAGCTGCCCCAGTTTGCACACGTATTTCTACTCACAGCAAGAACAACTTTTGCATTAAGAGTTACCCCAATATTGCCCAAGAGAAGGCTGCGTGGCAGCGTGCCCCCCCCCCGCCTGGAGCGGTCCTTTCTCTGAAGCCCAGCAGCAGCATTATCACAGGCAGAAACCACGGTCCCTCCAGAGCGAGTACATGGCCTGTCTTCAGCTTTTGCATATTACATTGCAGTGCAGAAAAGTGTTGGGGGAAAGCAAAAGCCTTCTTTACAGCCTTTGGAAGAAAGGATCAGGGAGAAACAGCTTTTTAGCAATTTCTTTTGTCCTTCTGCAGAGCCTAGGACTTCTTGCAGGACTAAGCTGTGGTTTTGGTTGTAAGAGGCTGCCGGACCTCGTGCAGAGAGCCCACTCCTCCTTCCCTGCCCACTGCAGGGTGTGCTCCCTGCAGAGCCCCCCCTCCCCCAGCACGCGCCTCTGGCGACACATCCATGTGCATGGAAATGAACATATTTAGGGACATTTGTGAGGCACCAAAGGGCTGTGGGTCCCACCCAGGGGAGCAAAACCCACCCAGATATCATCGGCTGCTCACAGGGCTGCCGAAGCAGCGGAGGCAGGCAGAGCTGCTCTCTGGGGACATGGTGATAGGACAAGGTGAGAAGAGCCACGTGGACATCCCCTCTGTCTGAGCAAAGCCACACCAAGGAGAACCTCAGCAGGGAGCCAGGACCCGTCCCTGCCCATCATGCATGGGCACACCACTGCTGCCCAGCCTGCTCCCTCCGCCAGCTGATGCCACCACACCTTTGCTTTGCCAATTGCTGTTTTTCCTCAGACAGCCCATTTTGAACTCTTCCTGCGTAGCTGTAAATCTCTCAGACTATCTCCTCTTGTGTTTTCTCTGGAATTTGCTTTCATTATGTTTTCTGTGGATCCCCAATGATAACTTTTCCCTAATGATTTTTTTATTTTATTCTTGAGATATCAAATTCAAACATCCTTCATCATTACCACTTGCTTCCTTTGTCTTTTCTAAAGCAAGAAAAATTAAGCCCAAGAAACGATTATTTCCAAGGCATCCATGTTTCTGCTTTAAAGCCCAGGTAGGCTCTGCCAGGAGATGCACTCCCAGGGGTCTTTTCTGTTCGCATTTGCATTTGTACATAGCAGCAATTAGTCTATTCAGTGCCTCCCACCTCTTTAGGGAGGGGAAAGAAAAAACTTGAGGCTTGTAATATTAATTTTAAAACCTTCTTCAGCAGTCAGTGACCTAAATAAAGCTGAGTTTCCTGAATTTATCCTGATGCTATTGCTCCCAAGAGATGTGCGAGCAGAGATTTGGGTCTCGCTTGTCCTTGCAGTAACAGGAGAAATGCTCTGGCTGGTAGTTCAAAAGCAATGACTAAAATGATGCACAAACACAAAATTATATTTTAGGACTCTTTAAAAAATTAATTACTGCTCTTCCATTAGCCAACATATTTGAAAAGTATTTCTGAAACACCAATGGGCCATTTCTTGCTGCTACTCCAAATACAGTCTAAAAACAGGTCTGTAAGACAGCGCAGCCCCAGCCTCATAGCATTACTCATGCTGCACTGCCCTGTCCTCCAAGAGTGGGACTGGGACCAATCCTTTGAACCAAATGGAGCCCAGGTTCATCTCCAGCTGATTTCTTTTGGAAGAAAAAAGTCAGAGAAAATGAAGACTGCAGCTGGTGACAGCTCCCAGAGGTGCAGCTGATGAAATGAACTCCGACTGTTACTGTCAGAGCAGAGTGCGGCTGCCCGGGTGAGCCACTCTAATTCATGGAAATCCTGCCATCAGCTCATTTTGTGAAAATTAATTTAATTCATTACCAATACATCAGTTACTTCCTCATCTACTCAGAACTGCGTTTGCATTGACTTTTGACAAGGGCAGCCTTCCTGTTAAATCCAAAGATTACATGAAGATAGCAATTAACTGTGATGTGCAAAATCACTTTCTTCATTTAATTGTTGGTATTGTAGATAACAATAACCAGATCAGGAAGCAACCCTGAACCACCAGCCAACCCCCCATCCACCCCCCCAAAAAAAGGATAAAAGTAACCAAATCACTTCTCACCTTTATCCCCCTTCTCACATAGGCAAATTTGCAGTTGTTAATTGCATAACAATTGCATGATAGCATGGGCTATTTCTTCTGAGTGCCATGTCCAGCATGCTGGAGTTCATTAGGAGGAAACTCTCCATGTAATCCCATCATTGGGGAAGTAGCAGGGTATCAACAACTCTCAGGAGAGAGCTGGACAGGTTTCACCTGGAGAGTAGGATCTCGGGAGCTTTTCTTTTCAAAATAGATTCACTAAACTCATGAACTATTGAAAATATATATTTTTTTTTTATTGAAGTATGTCTGGTCTAGCCTGAAGTCTCCCTGGGATGTGCAAAGGGGGAAGGAGAGAATCACTTAAAAAAGAGGAAATACAAAGATAATATACTGAAACTCGCATAGACTCCTCAGTGGGGCAGGTGCCATGTTTGAACACCATCCCCCTGGTCCCAGCACCTCAATTCGGTCAGCAGTATCATCACTAACTATGCTACAGGCACATTCTTGTCTGGGACCCTGCTTGGGAGGTTGGAGCCATAGGTCTGATCCTGCCACGGTGCTGAGGCTGGGGCAGAGGGTGCAGTGGGGCCACAGCTCACATATGGGTGAGTTCAGGGCATTAGGGAAAAAAACCTGCTTCCTGCAGCTCTAATGAAAAGAGTGTGTAGTCTCCTAAACCTTGATAAAAAAAAGACTGAATTGCCAAGTCTTTGAGAACCAGTCAAAAGGGTCAATTTATTGCCCTGAAGGAATAAAAATCTTCTCATCACTGCACCTATCCCAGGAAGAAAAATAAATGGGAATCCACACAAAAACATCCCCAAATCGTTCCTACATCCCAGCTCCTCTAGGTGAACAGAAACACGAGTGATGGCTACGGTAGAGCGCTGCCTTGCCATGCAGGCTACTGGAGAAGGCACCTACATGACCACCATGCTGGGAGCTGGGGAACCCTGGGACTTGGCTGTTTCCTGCAATGTGTTTCCTCCTCTTGCCATCACCCCAAATCAAACCCTCAAATGGCCAGTTCTGGCTGCAGTTCAGGACTTGCTAGTGCACATCATCGTGTTTGTTCCTAACAAGGTTTAACACACGAAAGCACAAGAATGGGGAAAGCATGTTCGTTATTCCTCCTCAGTCCAGTTGAAGCACAGAAAGTCTTACCTCTTTAGCAGCCACCCGGTGAATTCCCACTCTGAGAACGTGCCCATTCAGCCCCTGAGCACGCATGCAATTCTGGGCGCTGGCTGCCCCTGCTCTTTTCCGCAGAGGTCAGGGACCTGAATTCGGTCCCTGGCTCAGTGCCTGGGGGAGGCAAGCTGCAGTCAGGGGATGCCCAGGGCTGCCAGCGCGACTGCCCGAGTGCGGAGGAGAGAGGGGCATGCATCAAGGGCATTTCCCATTGTATATCTCACTGCAAAACAAGGCTGTGCCAAGCCCTTACTGTCAGGCTTTGGTGGCTGCACTTCTCTTGAAGGGTGTTGTCTACAGTCCTTACCCTTCTAAACCAGCCAACTGCAAATGAAGCCAAAGAAGAAAACCTCCTTCACCAGTTTCCCAGCCATGATCACAGAATTGCCAGACATTGAGAAGAAACAGCTGAAGACACAACATTCTTGCTCAAACTATACTCAGGAGGAAAGTATGGACAGCTCTGGAGTAGAAAGCACCAGTCACTTGGCGTTGAAGTGATACAAAGCTATGTGCTTCATGGGTAGAAGGGAAATAAGGACATTTGAAATTTTTTATCCACTCCCTCTTATAATTTTCCAGTAGGGCAACTTCACTGTAGGAATCATCTCAGCCAAAAAAAGAAGCTGTTTTGTACATTCCTACTGCAATTACCAAGATAATTACCATCACCACTATTTACCAACAGGCCCAGCTGACTCACTGCTACTAAAACCTTTGAACAGAAACCAGATTTAAGTCTTAAGACATGCTTTTGCTTTATTCTCCAGAGAGCTGAAGGCACGTACATCTCTGCTCTGTCATGAAAGGGCTCAAAGAGCAACATCAGAGTCAATACATCTTGTCTTAAAATCAGCAGGTCAGAGCCTGTAAGTTCCCTCAGCTGACCAAACATCTGGCTGCTACAGCCCTCATCTCTCTGGTGTTCCCTGACCCTCAGCTTTGGCTTTTCTTGGAAAATCTCTTGCAAACCAAGGGTTAATGTATATTCATACCTTTTTATGCTATTGAATTGTGTCAGGAAAAAAAAGAGATTTGGAATATATAAAAAAGTTGAGTATAATAGTGTATTGTTACTGAGTTATTGAATGTCCTATTATATGTAAGACAGCATCAAGACACGTAGCAGCATCTAAAGCTCTGGGAGGAAACAAAAAGAAGAGTCCCCATGTTAATGGCAATTCCAGATATAATTGATACCTTTACACGGATTTTTACTGTTCATAATGGAGGTAGATGATCTTAGAACAAGGCTGTGGAATAGTAATTTAAAGACAAAGCTTTGCAAGTTGTGTTTCCTTTTAAAAGAATAATAATCTAGTTTGCTATATTTGGTATAAAAAAATTCAAGCCAGGATGAGATTTTTATATGTTTAACTGCCATGGGTGAGTTGTTTTAGAAAAAAATTTTTTTTTTTTTTCCTACCCTCACCTATGTAAGTTTTCAGTGCATCCCCTTGAAATCTATTAATTTCTTGCTAGAGGGCTAAATTTCAAAAAAGCATCTAAAGGGGTCTTGAAAGTCCAAATGGAAACTGTTACCATAACTTGCTCAGGCACTTTGAGCATCCTTAGTCACTAGGAGCAAAGTTTCCCAAAGACCTGAAGTCCCAGAGGGGCCCCGTCTCCTTCAAGGCCGTTGGGAGCTGGTGCTGCAGTCCCTGACGAACACCCCGGGAGCCTGGTGCCACCACAGCACAGAGCTCGCTGCAAGCCTTGCTGAGCCACGGCAGGTGTGCAAGCAAAAGTAAAAATTGGGCTTTCTCCAAATCACCCTACAGGTCTGTTGCCTTTACAGCAGGGTGCCATAAAATAGGAGCGGTCCCAACACTTTTAAAGCCTGCTCAGCCACGTGAAGACAGCATCTCTCCGAGTGAGCAGGAGGCTACAAGGAGGTGGGGACCTCCTGCCCAGATGTCACCTCCTGTGATCCCCCCGCACATCTGCAGTCCCAGCTGAGGATGTCAGGGACCACTGACATGGCAAGACACCTTTGGAAAGGTGTCCTGGCTTAATGTGCCCTTGCAATCCAAGACGGCGGCTGCTTTGAAGCAACATCGTCCGCCTTTCCTGTGCTCTTTGTGCCAACGTTACCTTTGTCTGCGTGCTGCCAAAAGGTGATGTGTGTGAGGAATGCTGAATTACAGCTCTGCGTACAGAACAGCCTTCCCTGCCCCCTGAACTTCCCTTCTGACACTCCTTTCTAATCTTAGAGCAGTGCACTGCAGGCGGATGGCAGGAGTAAGTGCTGGGCCATCTCCTAAAACTGTGCGTTACCAAAGTCAGCAGCTGCTGGGGCAGTACACGGTAGTATCTGAGATGCTACGGTTTTCCTTGCATTTAAGTTAGGAGGTGGAAAAGGGTGGCAAGTGTTACATTTGCAGTGACTCCTATACCACACCAGGGTGAGAAGCAAAGGATAAATATAAGTAAAGCATTCTTGATAATATAGCTGAAATAAATTGAAAAGAAAATATTTCCACATCTGGTTACAACTCACCCAAGGGACTAATTTCACAGATCACTGTGGAGAAGAGGAAGTAAGGAACTATCTCCCTACATCTGCTCAAGCTAATACCTTGAAAGTTTTGCCTTCTGCTCATATATATCCCAGAGCAAGGACATGACAGAAGCAGCCCCTTCTTGCTCATATACCATGGACAATATGTGCCTTTTCCTTTACAACAGCATTTTGATTCAACACACGTTTCCACTCCTTTGAGAGAGAAGCAAGCCAGCCATGCACACTTGCTGTCCCTCTCCTCTTTTCATAGGGTATGCAGTTAGACAGCCTGGCTCCGTCCTGCCTCCACATCAAACCCATAAATGCTCCATTGCTGACCTTCTACGCATTGTTCCCTGATTCACAAAGTCTGAGCTCTGCCCTTCGCTTTCTTTCCAGTGAGAAAATGGTAAAAGGAAAGCCTTAATCAGGAAAGATGTGCTACTGAGCTCAGTAATGGGTATGACAAAAACTGGAACTGGTACAAATACAAGAGATGTAGGAAGTGTTTTCCAGCAAGGAGCAGCACTGCCATGCCAGCACCAGTTCTGCCCCAGCTGGGACCGCTGCCCTCCATCACCCACATACATGCCAGAGCAAAGCACCACCCTGGGCAACACTGAGGGCTTCCATGTCTCCAGCTGCAGAGCACAAAGGGCTTCTGGAGAAGTGGGCCAACAGAAACGTGGTGGAATTCAAAGGGCAGGAACAACCCCATGCACCAGTACACACTGGTGGCCAACTGACTGGAAAGCAACTCCACAGAGAAGGACCTGGGGGTCCTGGTGGACACAAAGCTGACCATGGCCAACAATGCACCCTCATGGCAAAGACAGCCACCAGCCTCCCAGGCTGCGTCAGGCAAAGCGTGGCCAGCGGGTCGAGGGAAAGGATCCTGCCCCTCTGCTCAGCACTGGTGAGGCACAGCTGGGGTGCTGGGTCCAGTGCTGGGCTCCCCAGTACAAGACAGACATGGGTTTACTGGAGACTGTCCAATGAAGGGCCACAAAGATATGAAGGGTCTGAAGCACCTCTCACATGAGGAGAGGCTGAGAGAGCTGGGACTGCTGAGCCTGGAGGAGAGCAGGCTCAGGGGGATCTTATCCACAGGTAAAAATACCTATTGCAGGGGGATGTAAATAAGACTGAGCCAGACTCCCCAGTGGCGTCCAGTGACAGGACAAGAAGCAATGGTTACAAATTAAACATGAAATTCCATTTATACACAAGAAAACCCTTTCTCCCCTCTATCCCACTGTGAGGTTGGTCAAACACTGGAGCAGTGCTTGCCTAGAGAGGTTGTGGAGTGTCCATCCCTGGAGAGATTAAAAACCTGACAAGACACAGCCCAGAGCAACTTGCTCTCACTGACCCTACTTGAGTAGGGCGTTAGAGATCCCTTCCTACACTAACTATTCTGTGACCTCCTTGATGTAAAACTCCTAAATGTAATGGATGACAAAAAATATTTTGAAAGAGCTTTAAAAAAAATTAGCTTTTTTGATTGTATATAATTTCTAAGACACATGCAAATGTTTCAGTGTAAAAGTCCTGATAGTCCAGCAAAGTGTCCAACATGAGTTGTAGTTCACATATACTTTCTTCTGAATGAACAGTATTTGTGAAATACAGCAAAAACAGTATAGGGTAGTTGATCTACACCTTCTACAGATAAAACCATCCCTCAGTGAGGTCTGGAGCTAAAATCTACAAAGTAATGATAATAGAAGTGAGTGTCCAGAAGAGGAGAACTGTCATTGTCCGTCTACAAAAAACACGACTACTTAATTGTTTTCTAGCTTATGAGCTCTTTAGTGAAGTTTGCAGCAGAACTGGCAAGTGAATTTTAAGTTCCAAAACTGTTCTGCTATCTAAACTCCTAATTTAGTTACCTGCTATGGTTACTACTTAAAATGCTTAATATATTAAGAGTTATGTGGGGTTCTGGAAATATGGGTGCTCAGGGAAGTGCTTAAGTCCATGCTGCACCCATTTTCAGTGAAATCCTAACTTTCACAATCATTCCCCTGGCACTTACCCAGCAGCTTCAAAACACAAACCAAATGTAAAAACACCTTCAGTCTCGGCAAAATATATCACAGAACATTTACTGGTATTTTCTAACGCGTTATTGGTATTTCCATGCACGAGTCACTGTCGAGGATCCCCACGCTACAGCCAGTGTCCTCGCTGCCATCAGCTTCCTGGTGCTCCACCAGGATGCTCGCCTGCACCAGTCGCCCTAGTCCCCAGCCCCCACGAGCACGTAGGGCACAGGAGCAATGCGTGGGGTAAGAGCCCATCTCCCTGGGACACAGGAGTACATCAGACACCGGGCTGGCCAAGCCACAGAGCCGACCCTCTGTGTGGTGTCCAGCAAACTGGTACAGCCCCAGGTAAGACTTGACCTCCAGTGCCAGCCTCTAGCATCTCTTCGCTTCATACAGCCCCAAATACCCCTCTCCCACCTCAGCTGCCTCTCCTCCCCTACAGAGCTTTCTGCCAACCCACTCCAGCTGTGGCAGATGTGTTTGATCCGCAGTTAACTGTTGATGGGCTTGTTTAACACGCACCTTCTCCTGCTCCTGCCATGTGCCCAGGGCTTTGCAGCCTGCAGGGAAGCACCCCAAGCCATGCGCTGGCAAAGACCCCAAGTGACACTCCAGGCAGAACAGAAACATCACTGCTCAAAACCATCTCGAAACTCAAATTTTGGTAGCGTTGTGGCCTGCTCATTCTCCTCCACCTACAGCAAAGGTCCCTGCAGCCCCAGTGAGAACCAGAGCAATGCCTAATTTGTTAGAGGCCATCAGTGCTTTGATAATGAAGCTACAATCCTTTTAAAAATAGATTTTAAAACAGTTCATCCTAAACTTGCTGATAAACTCTGAACTGAGCAAGAGTTGAAGTTAACAATTCTTTTAAAAGCAGATTTTTCTGCATGCACTTTAAATTATCTCTGCCATCCCCACACAGACCTTTAGTAGTATTAATGAACTTCAGAACTGGTTTGCTGCATCAAACTACAAGCAGTGGGAAAAACTGTTCGAAAGTGATAAAGGAGAAAACATGGTAGATATCTTACTGTCAATATCAAAGGCATTAAATCAAGTTCTAAGGGGACCATTAAAATTTATGCAGCCTAAAATGCAAATCAGGGTACATGTAACTACTAAATTATAAACTTTTGTAATGGTTTAAGGTAAATTCCATAAAAATCTATGCTTGTAAAAAGTATGTATCTTTTCTGCCTTTGTTGGATGCTTCCTCACTTGATAATTCTGAGTATTTCCTCTTGTGTTAGAGGGACAATAATTTTAACTAATAGATCTTTCAAGAGTTTTAGCTTAAAAATGGAATTTCAGGAAGACCTAAGGTGAAAAAAAGCTCTCAAATTTCAGAAAGGGTGTAAACTTTTTTTTTTTCCTTAGTTACTTTGAAACATTCCCTTTGCTTTTGGAGAACTGAAACATCAGTGAAATTTAAGATTTCAGCCTTTCCTTCTCCTTTCATTCTTACTATTGAACACCATCTTCTCTTCAACCTTTGAAAGTAAAAGTCTGGCTTTTGTTCAGCTGCTGTGTGGCATAAATCCCCCATTCCCATAATTCAGAAGCTACACTCTGGCCAAACATCTGCAACACCTCAGGACATCGTGCTGCCTACTGCCAACTTCTGCAAACACGATCCCATGCTTTAAAAACCTCTGAAGAAAACACCACAAGGTTCCTCAGGTGTGTGCCATATATGCCACCACCCTGGAAATTCATCAGGAAAAATTATTCTGACCTTTCCTGGTCTGTAATACTTTCTAAGTCTCCTATTATTACTGCTGTTCTATAATTCTGCCATATCCTTTTTTTCTTTTTGCAGTCTAGTTCCCGAAATTAGATGCAGCATGCTAAGATTAACTACATCAGAGCCACCTAATGATATTCAAATCCTCAGAGAACTCTTCTATTAATACCTCCCAGATTAAGATTTTTTTTTTTTTTTTTTTGGCACTCACTTGCTAGGATCTATATTCTCCAATTGTTTCTATCACCCTGCTGAGGTGAGTTGAAGACAGACTGGACCACCTACAGCAAGGTATGAAAATTTTGCCCTCGCATCATGTAGGAACTTAGAATGGGGAATGTCCTCCTAAATAATTTAATACAGTTGTATGACCCTTCCATAAAAACTGGGAAATATTTACCTTTTTTTTTTTTTTTTTTGCCTCATAAAACCACACAGGATATCTGTGGCTGACCATCAGATCCCCATAGACACAGGGGAGGAATTCAAGTCTTCCTAGGTCAGACCAAGCCTGGTGGGACTCCAGGCCAACCCTTAGGGCCATCTTTTTCCCATCAATGGGCTCCATTCTCCTTCCAAATACCACAGTTATGACCACTGACTGCAAGTACTGTTGGGTGCAAGCACAATAATTAAGTCCAGCATTGGGGGAATAGCCTGACACAAGCAAAGTCCCCTGCCCCAGGATGTAAATTTACCACTTTTTGTGACATGATGCTGCCAGCGCTGCCTCTGTAGGGTTGATTACAGCCCATAGGAGCCAGCAGATGTTCCATTCCCTATAGGAGGGCTCTGCGATTGTGCCTTGAATGCTGAACCATATGTTCCTCTCAGCTGCAGAGAGGCATCTCTATGCAATTATCAGGAAGGGAGGCATAAGTTCCATGCGCAGATTTAAAAAAAGGAAAGAAATAAAGAAGTAAGGAAACCACTCAGGAGAAGCTCAGCGAGAGGCCCACGTACTGCCAGGAAGGAGGTAGCATTCCAAGCCATCTATGAGCCGTTAGCAATATGGTATCCTACAGCAGCACAGACTAGCATTCAAGAACACCACTGGACAATTTTTCTGGAAAATAGTCTCATTTGTTAATTTTTCGTAAACAACTTAATGAGCAAAATGAGGGGAAAAAATGCTTTTTGAAATGGAACATATTTCCCAAAAATATCTTCAAGTGCAAGATGGGCATAGCCTAAGCAGAAGTGACCCAGGAACACCGAAGCTTTCCCTCCCACTCACTGTTAAGTGGCAACGCTTCATTTGCAATTTAGTACAATGCCTCAGTAAATCTCTCTGTAACCAAGGAGTGGTTTGTTTTTTTTTTCCTGCTGAGACCTGTGAGTCTCAAATGGTTGATCTTCTGCATGGGCCCAGGAGGATGACACGGGCAGCAAGCCCAGAGCTGTATGAAGTGGTGATTTATTCTTGGAATAAGCCTCCTCCCAAATGGGTCTTTTAGTCCTTTTCTTACAAAAAGGAGATCCAGTGGATCTGCTACACTCTGCTATAGCAGCAGCTACAGTGAGGTTTTTTCCTTGCTTTTTCTTATTTTATCCAATTGCTCTGTCAAATTTTCTGTAAAGGGAGAACTCTGCAGTTGAATGGGTAACAGTATACAGCAGTAGTTCATCTAATTTAGGCACATTTTTTCTTTTTTTCCATGTGCTACGAAGGCAAAAGGGAGACCAGTCTGTTGTATTTTATTTTCCACTGGACGCAGAGTGGCAGAGACCTTACCTGTATGCCAGCACCCACTGCTTTTTTCATATGGGTGACTATAGCTATGAAAACCTCAGAAATCACCAGGAGGAGTCTGAAGGCTTTAAATTCAATTTTAGAGATATCCTACCCCACATAATCTCTTCAGGCAACTATACAGTGAGACATCTTCCCACCTGGCCTGGGGAACTAGTATTCCTCTCAGATTATATCTGACATTACTTCGCCATCCCAAAACTAGGGAACTACAAGTGTTGTGAAGTTGCAGGAAAGCACTCAGCACTGCTGACATTTAAGAAGAGCAAAATGAATCTTGACTATCACAACTTCAGTGACCCAGGTGTAAGTGCTATAGACACAGTACTCCTTCCCAAAGGAGCTCCACTACGACCCACTCACTATTTACTTTATTAAGTGCTCTTTTTCCTACTATTGATTTCTGTTTTCACCCCAAAAGAGTTTTCAGGAAAAACAAACAAACAAACAAACAAACTCAAAAAAGGCCATATAGTAACATATTCATAAATTTGTCTTCTGGAACTAACAAGCTAGACAAAACATACTTGAACATATAAAAATATATTAGATCAGCTCAGAAGGTTAAGGTTTCTCTTACATTTGTGTAGCCAGAGTTCTATCATTAATATTACCACTGCTGCAATATTGAAGTGATCAGGACCAAGTGGCTTTCTATCTGTAATAGATTAACCACAGCTGTATTGGTACATCACTAGATTAATATTGAATATATGATGTAGATTTATAGGAACTTATAAGTTTTTATCCAGTAAAGGCTGGAGCAGCCCAATGTTGTGAACTGAACGGACCTGAGCTAAGCCTTGTAGCAGGTGCTACATAATCTCCTGAACAGTTTGTACAGGGAAAAAAGGCAGGTAGACCTTATCCCTCCAACTACTCTTCAACTCTTGGTGTGAACGACAAGAAAAGCATCCCCCCTCCTCAGCAGGTGGGTTTTGTGGAGAGCTGCCAGGTCCGCAGGAGCAGCCGCTGCCGCTCACGCAGGGTCTCAGGCAGGGCAGGCACAAAGAAGGGCTCAGAGGTATTTATGCGATTCCCAAGCAGTCACTGAAGCAGAATTTCTCTTTATTGAAACATTCCTACTCTCTGCTCCCACTTGCGACCAAAGCAGACGTTAACGAACTGGAAGGCTCTACAGGACAGAAAGCTCGTTTGATGCTGGGCTGTGAGCCCTCCAGGCGATACTGGTGAGCTGCTGCTGGTGGGGCACCAGCCCCCGAAGTGCAAGTGAAGCAAGCACCGTTGCTGCACCCAATGGTTCTTCACGACGGTTGGGACAGCTTGCTAATTCCTGGGCTTTGCCGTATGGGACAAACTGACCTTCCTCCGGCTT
Organism: Leptodon cayanensis; assembly: GCA_027564655.1. NCBI lineage: Eukaryota > Metazoa > Chordata > Aves > Accipitriformes > Accipitridae > Leptodon > Leptodon cayanensis. The sequence continues at coordinate 22,082,926 of JANXJC010000042.1, read as the reverse complement.
GCAAATCAGCCAAGAGGAGAGGGCTACAGCAAGGGGAGCATGGTCTGCTTTGTGGCTGTTTCTAGGACCAGCGGTATCACAACTAGGTCCTGCCTGCACAGAAGCAGCCCCAGACCTCGTTCAGTTTGGCTCAGAGTGGGTTTCACACACTCATCACTTTGGGCAGGAGCAGAGACGGCCAGGTAAAATCGAAGAGATAAATCAAAGCTGACAGAGTCAGTGTGAGGAATGCCCTGAGAGCAGATATCGATGGGTTGGTGCCAAGGTCTCCATCACAAGGAGGGTATCTCAGCACACCACACTGGTGTTCACCAGTCTCATGAGAACGGTAGCAGCATTATACAGCTACATGCATCCTGCCCGTGTCAAGCTCTGATATATAAATAACTGAACTGGGATCACCTCTGCTTAACCAGTCTAAAAGAGAGTCATTCAAAGCAGACTTCTGCCCAAAGGGCAGCAAGCATTGAGGGTTATGCAGGAGATCAAGCTCCCTGTTAGAGTAGCTCTTTCTGTGCTTCTAATCTGAAAAGCTAATATGGGAATTGAAATCTATACAGCATCAACTTCCAAAAAAAGACCGTTAAATTTAAAAGCAAAATAAAACTCACTGACTTCGTCTGCTTGGCAAGACAGCTAACCTGTCGTCAAAACTTGTGCATACATCTGAACTGGCTTATTCTCTGAAAATATTATATATACAGAAGTCATTTGATCCTCTTAAGTGTTACGTGACTGTGGTGCTTCAGTTTCAAAAACATTGTGCAAAAAGCAGCTTTCACCTTAAAAAAAATTTCTCCAGCACATTCTCCATATGCACATCTTTCTCTTTATGCATCTATATATACACACACCCCCATCACAGTATGTGCTTGGACGTTTCTATAACCAGACTACAGAAAACAGTTAAATCTATTTTAATTGAACATATTAGACAAAACCACAAGCAATCTGCATACTGTATTCACTTATAGCCAACAAAAAAGAACCATCCTGTTCTCCTTATGAGTGTATAATGGAAAGATTAAGTATGCTCAATTCAAATTCTTAACCTGTTTTGTAGCTTTTAAAAAAAAAAAATCCATCTATGCCTATTGGCAGTCTGCTACTAAACCTTCGCAAAAATGCTTTAATAACAGCATTTAAAAGATATTTTTCATGATACCCATATTCTGTTTTTTCATTCCTTTTCTAACCTCATCTGTTCCAGATTTAAGCAGTTCCCTAATGAACTTGAAAATTAATGCATAGATCCAGTCACTAGTTTGTCTGGAGCATTGCAGTAATTCTGCTGATTTAATGTCTACAATCCTATGTAATAAATGCCAGAGATACCTGCAAGGGAAACTATTTTCAGACAGCTCCTGCAGTCTCTGCTAAGTTGCAGGAGTGGTTCATTCTGCCTGGCCAGGCAAAGCATTTCAAGTGGACAGCAAATGATTAAAGTGATGGAGGAAAGAAAGAGGAGCTGCACGCATTGATTTCTTCTCCGAACTTCTGCCGTACAGAAATACAAAAAGTCATTGATCCCTGAGACCGGGAAATAGCCCCATAGATCCTTACAACTAGAAGAGACTATGGTGAGATGTTCCTGCACAGTGACCTGGTGTAACAGCCCCACCACCCCAACAACTCTCTCATGTATCATATGGGCCACAGAGCGTACCTGGAAGGTTTAACTTTCATAAAAGTAATTGCACTTAACAGATGCTTTGGAGTTCTGCTAATTGATAGGAAAAAGCCACCAACAGCAGTTGCGTATCCCAGCCTACATGCAAAAGGAAAACATGGAAATTTGCCATTTTCCTCCCAGGCGGGCTGGCCCCTGAGCCCCCAGGCAAACAGGAGATGAACTCACAAACTTCCAAAACACCTCATCCCCCAGCATGTTTGGGAAAGGCTGAGCAGGCAGTATTTTCCCTATTATACACCATTCATTTTGCCTATTTTTTGTATGACATTATGGATACTACTGCTGCTCGAAAATGGGAAAATATTGAGGAAGTGGAATGCTGCTTGAGCTGAAGAACAAAAGCAGCATAGGAACAAGTGCAAAACTGAAAAAGAAAACTCTCTCAGCTCTAGTCTAAAAACCATCCATCAGGTAGAAGCTGTTAAGGGGAAGATTTAAAGGTGCAACATTTCACAATATAAATCAACAGCTCTTGGAGGAGGACAGAGACGCTACCGCCACCACCACCACGGGGCAGGAGCCGAGCGCTGCCAGGCACCTGGGAGCCAGGGCTGCCCCACGGGCAGGGGGTCCTCGGGGCTGCCCCTCACCGAGCACCTCAGCAGAGTTAAAACTGTACCTGCATCAACAGACAAAGCTGGAGGAAAGGGCCCTGCTGCTGCCAACGCACACTGGGCTGCTGCCTCCCTGCTTGAAGCACCAACTGCTCAGCCCCAGGGGCTGCCCCCAGACCCCTCCGGAAAGTAAATAGCCCTGGCAATTGGGCACAGCTGTGTGAAGCTGCTTTCACCCCAGCCTCTGGGCTGCTTGGGTTTGTCAGAGCTTACAACCCAGGTTTGGGTCGGGTCAGTCTAATTTACAATGCGCCGCATCATGTATATTAGGGTCTGTGAGCTTGCGTACATACATGTATGTATGCATGCACGTACACACCACGCACGCCCATATTGCCTTTGCAATGTTGTAGCCTCCCCCTGTCTGGCTTTCTCTCACCTCTTTCTTCTCACAGCTGCTAGCCCATCAGCTGCTACTGAGTTCATGGCATTTTTTCTGAAGATAACTGAACTATTCTATTAATTTTACTTGTCCTTTCTCTTCCTCCCTGCCCTAAAAAGAGAGGTTATTTCTCTTGGTGTTCTTCCCAAATCAATAAATTTATTCAGCCCATCTGCTCTGTCTTCAGCATGCACTCCTTTAATTTGCAACTATTTGTTAAAATACCAGAAATGTAATTATTCCAAAAGTGCCACAGGTGTGTGAGATACTTAACATAAGAAAATAAAAATCAATCAAGGCAATGTTTGAATAGTTTAAAATCAAAGTTTACCTTGTTAACCTGAAAAAAGGCATGGCGAAGAGGACTGGCAAGGTTAAGTGAAGGTCTAACAGATGGTGGCGGCACAGAGGGGCTCAGATGTTCGAGGTTGCACTGAAGAGGCAGAGGGCAGATGAGATCTTCAAAGCAGACTTGGGGAGGCAGGCTCAGCCAAGAAGAATAATTTCCAATTAAAGCTGCAAGTATATAGTGGCAACACCTGTGTGCAGCATCACTGATATTTAGGGGACAAACACCCAAATGAGTGGAGGTGTGCAGTGGGGGTCTGCTGGTGGGTGGCTGTGCTGCTTCCCATGGGGAAAATGTGGATGCTGGAGGGCTGCCAGGGGACAAGCCCTGCAGGGACAGCCACGCTCATGTGGGTGGGCGAGTGGTGCTGCTCAAGAGAGCGTGCAGCCCAGCAGAGCAGGAGAGTCCCCTTTCGGGGCGGGCAGGACAGCCTGGCAGTGCTTGGACAGCCCCAAGCTGTTGCAAAGCTTTCGGCTTCTCCGTGCTTGGTGCTGGAGACGGGGTGGGGGAGCTCACCTTCTCTGCATAGGCCATCCCAAAGTAACCTCACCAATGGGCCAGAAAGAGCTTCTCCAAATCCCTCTCGGGATCCTGAACTTAATTTTTTTTTCAGCAAAATGTTAAAGCACCATGAAATACAAAAAAGTTCATTAAAAATGTGCATTATCTCTTGCAGAACTTTAATTTTGCATGGCTAGAGGACTGCTGATTTATTACAACCTGCTTTGATGTTTCTGATTGTACAGGCGCTGTAAATAAACATTTACATCTCAGTGAGTATGAAAAGGAGCATGCGCTAACATGTCGATAAGAGGTACAAGCGCTGCGTGGAGGCTGCAGGGAGCTTTGGGGCTCGTCTCCTCTCCCTCACCCCTTCCGTGAACACTCGTGTCTTCCAAACCCTGACCACTGATTTCCCATCTCTGGAAACCATGTTGTCCCAGCTGCTGCTCCATGTTTCTGTGCTCATGCCTGTGGCGGCCAGGCAGCTGAAAAATTGTGAACCGTGAAGTTTGCACCAACCCAGAAAGATGAAGAGGAGTTAAACACGGGCACCGGTGCAGAGGGAAAATATCTATCACAGTATTTTGTAGTTTTGCACTTTCTGAGCCATTAGCCCGGAGCAGTACGACCGATTTGTGCCCCTGCTCCTTCCTCTAGTCCTGAGCTCTGCCTGTTTCTCAAAGGACTCTTGATTCACATTGATGCAGACATTATTTTTATAGACATGCTTCTGGCATTATGAGCAAACATAATATGGAGTGCAGATTGATTTTAATGCTGATTTTTCTGTTTTGTTCAGTTTGCTTTCGTCTTCTCTGAGCTAAGCTGCTATCTCTTCTCCTGTCTAAACAACTGGATTTATTTCAGACTTAGTTTCTCTTTCAACATACATATTTTTATGAACAGAGGTTTCATTCCCCAGGGACTTCTGCTGGGGAGAAGACTTCATATTCCCTAGGAAATACACTTTTAAAATCAATACTTGAAGATTCCTACACAAATATGTAGGAGGAAGGCATAAAAGGTATCCTTAGTCATCCGCCAAAAACTTAATATGGATTAGAAAGAGGAAAAACCTGAAGCAGAAAGAGAAGTTCAGCTCCCCGCTCCCACCATGGTGGAAAGCTGCAGGACAGGGGAGGTTCAGCATGAGCTGCCCCCCAGGAGCAGAGGACACGGGGAAGCATCCCGGGATGCTCTCCCAGCCAGAGCCAGGCCAGGTCATCGGGTCCCCCCCTTCACTGCTGCCTTGTGCCGTGGGCCGGGGGAGAGCCAGCGCAGGCGTCTGGGCATCCTCCATCAGGGCTCATCAGATCCCATTTGTATGTCAGTCCTGGGGTGGGTGGGAGTTACAGGTCATCACTGCTGGGTTAGCTGTATAACTGCACGTAGGATGTAACATAAAAAAATAATAGTTCGATTAATTGCAATTCTTTTCATAGCTTAAAAAGATTGCGTGTTATATTTCAGAGGTAGAAAACAACAGTTCTCTAACTAAAATAATTTTGTTTATGAGATGGATGCTTACTTTGCTCTCGTCTCCATGCTGCAGAAGCCTGCACAACCAGCTACTCCGCACCTGAGGAACTATCTGAACAGGGTAGAAATAATAAAACGTGCACACGGCGGCTCTGGGCAGGGGCCGAGAGAGACCAAGTCTGCCAAAGCTTTGGACGCCCTGTTAGGAGGAATGGGAAACAGGCACGGGGCACCCGCAGGGACGCGCTGCAGAGACGCGCTGCAGAGCCCCGGGGCGCGGCGGTCCAACGGGTGATGCTCGTCCCCAGCAGACCAGTCTCACCAGTACTCCCAGTATACGCGATGACACCCTGCACTGCGGCCAATCCCACCACCCAAAGCTGGGCTGAGAAGAGCTCAGGCACACGGGGCATGTGGGAGGTGAGGGGCTGCGGGGGGTCCCTGCCTGGGACCATGCCACGGAAAGTGGGGACGATGAGCACCTGAAAGGCACCTCAGCATCGCGTTTCTGTTGCATTAACACCTCGTGGGGGTAGAAAAACTAGTGGGTGTTTGCCCACCCCAAGGAACAGGAAATCTCAGGGTTTATATTGGAGAGCGTTCGAATTGTGCCCTTCACTGCAGCTCTCATGGGGATCAACTTCCCAAATTTGCATCCTAGTTTTCTTCATGACCTTCCATGCTTATTCGTGAGTACAGTATCTGCACGTTTATTTTAAAGGGATTACTGCAGCTAACCACAAGCAGGCATTTAGCAGCATTTAGCCCTTCTATACAAAAGGCTAAATTACATGTTAAGTGTAGATGTATAAATGAAAACTGCAAACTAATTTCAGCACAGCACTGAGGCTGGGCTCATGCATAATTAAATACCCGAATTCCAAAGTTAGAATGATCCTAATGCAAAATTAAAGGTCCCATTTTAATAATGCCATCAATATTTTGAAGCTTTGGGGCATGGTATTTCGATGTCATTCAGCAAGAGAAATAGCTGTTTGTCTCAAATAGAGTTTCAATTCACTGGCTCTTTTTCTCTGCAATAGATTCACATCAATATTTATGTTCTACTGTTGTGTGTTAATGTAAATGGCCCGGCTCTCTCCTATATAGGCATAAACCAGGGGCACGCCAGCCTGCCTCCGTGCTCTATTCCCCGGTACCAAAGTGGTGCACCTCAGCCTCAGGAGGACGGGATGAGCCTGCAGAGAAGGCAGCGTTCCAGCCCTGACGGGGGATGCGGGGGCTCAGCATCCCACGGGCCCAGCACCCTGCCCGGCGGGACGGGAGGGAGCCATAGCCTGACCCAGCGCCTTACATCTCTAACTGGCCACACTGCACTGATCAATTTTAATGCTGGATTCTTCCAGTTTCCAACAGTGTTTACCAAAATCAGTTGTTTTTAAAATAAATATCAACAACCGCATATTGCTGCCCTCCCTTTTTCTTTGCTGCAAATGATTAAAACTGGTTATCTTCCCTAGTGTTGTTTCCATGGTTTTCCAACATTATGCGGCTTTTACGTAAAAAAAGATAATGGCTTGATATGCTGCTCATTATGTTCTGGATATCTGTTTTTTGCAGCGGATCTGAAAGCCCTTTCTTCGCCTCCTTCTGGTCTTTGCTATTACCATTCTTTATTTTAATGCTCAGTTAATTTTACTCATGCAGTTTGACCTCAGCCAAGAGAAGTGGTCAGCAGCTTATGAGCAAATGAAGAAAAGGGACAAGAAGGAAGCTGAATGCACCCTGGGTTTTCTTTTAGCTCCGTTTCCAGTTTTTGCTGCTGGAGCCTGGCAGTCCATCATAAAACGCCAGTCAGACTTACCGTAACATATTAACTCTTATTCACCATTAAAGCCCCCAAATCTTCTCACGTTATGGCAGTTGCAGGGGAAAGATGCACTTCAGAAACCTATTTCAAAACTTGTGAAGGATTTGGAAGGCTTAACGGAGCGGCTGTCTGGGGTGTAAGGCCTGGGGAGAACGGTGTTATCTCCCGTAAGGGCTGGCGCGGGTCAGGCCCCCGCACTGCCGTCGGCCCCCGGGCTCCCTGCCCGCCAGGGAACAGCGGGGCTGGGCACCACAGCATCTCCCAAGAAAACCAGTGCCCGGCACGGACACGGTTTTAAAACTTCATATGAGAATAAAAATCTACATGTAAATAATATATATAAAATGTTGTAAAATAAATAGTGTAAATAATAGATAATGGTAATGTACGTACAAATGATGTATACAAATAATAAACAGAAATAGTACCTATGAATAATATTGTATACATTATGTTACATTTATCTAGAATACATATATACTTCTGTTTCTTGACAACGTTTATTCTAGTATGTGCCTCTTTTTCTCTGAATATATATTTATTCTCACCAAGAAATAGAAATATATTTCTATTTCTTTATATCTAAATATAATTATATAAATATATAATATAGAAAAGTATAAAGTATAAAATGCATAATACACAAAATAATGCAAAACCATTATTCATATATTATAGAGATATTTATAGAGAATATTTATATTCTCTATAAATGTATATTTATAGAGAATGTGTTTTTTATGTATTATATGTGTTATATAAAACTGTTAGATACTATATATATGATTATATATATGTAAAAAGTAATGCAGACTCAGTTTGGGGTTATCTGCATTAAATATATAAATTTATATTGCCGAAAGTATTTTGTTTTCTCCTGAAAAAGAAAAGACGTGTATTCATTCCATTGAGAAAACTCCATTTTTAAAAAATTGGCATACATAAAATATTTTCTCTTTGAAACATTAAACAGGATTTCACTATCAATGTGGCAATTCAATGCACCGTTACTGACACACTCAGATGAACACTGAATTGACATTTTATTGGATTTATTTGATAGCCTGAAACACTTTGAAGACTTTGCTGTTAAAAAAATAAAAAAAAATTATTGTGATCAAAGAAAAACATTCCGATATTGCCAATGTCGCTTTTTTCCACTTTTTGCATTCCATGCGAATTTGAGAAATTTCAACTTTACTGTCAGTTCAACAGGAAAAAAAAAAATCAGATCTATATCTGTAGATATAGATACGTATCTTATCGATACATTTATAATCTATGTAGATATAGATTACAGATAGAGATATCAATATGTTTACAGGTAAATATAGATATGGATACGACTATGGATATGGATATGGATATAGATATAATTGGACATAGATATAGATTAGATACAGATATAGATAAAATACATATATTTAGCTACAGTTATAGATACACACATGTAGATATACACACACATATATACACCTTGGAATATCTCCTGGGGTACACATTCTTGACCCCGGCACGCAATCCGAGGATGCTTAGGAAGCATCCTGGAAAACAGCCCCCACCCCCCAGCGGGATGACCGGGGCTCCCGGCTCGTTGCCACTGCAGCCCGCTCGTTTGCCAACCTCTGCGTTGCTTCGCGACGTTAAAACACATGGGCTTTACATGAACCGCACAGAAACCATCTTATTCTTGTTTCTCCAACCAGGCGTGAATCCAGCTTGAACCGCCGGCGGCGTGGGCCGGTATTTTTGAGCTAACTGCCGACGAACGCAACTTCAACTCCAGCCAATTCATTTTTGATTTATTGTGCCCCAGGTCCGCCGGCGTTGCGCTGGTCGTTGCGCTTGGCACCGGCTGCGCTCAGGTTTGCCGACGAGCCTGCTCCGTGGTGTTCCTGCTGCGGGTTCTCCTCTTTTTTTAAGAAAGAACCACAGAAACAAGTTACTTTCATCGCTGCGCTGAGAACGTGAATTACTTCCAAGCTGAGTTAAAACTCACACCACCTAAGGTTTTATATTATATAAATAGATATCTAAGTATCTGCTAACATGAATAAATGATTACGCAGCAGAATGCATTTATTGCTCCTTGCAATTTACAGACAAAAAAATAGCCTTTATTTTTCACAGCGACGACTGCAGTGCGATGCCAGCTCTCCTCTCAGATCACGGAGGTGTATTCAACTTCTCCCAATTTAAATAATCCATTAGCCAACTTGTACTGCTTCTGCCCTTTGCTGGCAGCTGGATTTTTATGGGGTCCTTAAAGCATCCTGTGTTTGTTGCCTAATTGGACTCGGTCCCCAAGGACATGCGATATACGCTGCGGCAGGAACGACGCGCGTTGAGGCTGCTCGCGGGGGACGCTGGAGTGGGCGAGCAGCAAGATGATGCTGTAATTTGTCAATTTAATCATCAGAAGGTCCACGCTAGCATAAGCTATTCCTGCTACAGCTTAATGGGTTTTGACTGCATTTCTGCAAGACCGTACACTTCCGAACAGTATTTTACTGGCATTAGACCTTTCCCTGTTAAAACACCCCGTTGTTGTGGTGGGAACAGGCGGCGGGGAAGCAGAGGAGGATGGATGGGGCAGAGGAGGTTTGGGGCAGAGGAGGACCAGGGCACTGGGGCTTGGGCTGCCCCAGAGGGGTGAATGCACGAAGATCTCATTAATATGAGCAAATGAAAGTAATTAACGTGTCTTTCCTATTTCTTTGGGTCTAAAACAAGCAAAGTGCCTGGATTCACGATGAAGATGTTGGGTGACTATTGCAATTGCGGATGAAGTAAAACTAGAGACACACGGCGCTATTGCTGGGTTTGCATCTTTGCAACCCAAATCCAAGGGCAGAAAGGAAAAAGGAGATATTTATATTACTTTGGCAGCATTACAGACACCATAATTAAGTCAAATCATTCCTGGGACATGGGAGTCATGACCCCCACAGCACATCAAGTCAGTGTTGTAGAATTTGCCAATCACTGGCGAAGAGCTCTAGCAAAGCAGCAGTGAGGACGGGCTGCTGGAGGTGAGGAACACCACAGGCTGCAAGCGCTCGTGGGTTCGAGGAAGGCAGTCTGCTCTGCGAAGGCCAGGCGGAAGGAGCGGTGCTGGGACAGAATGGGGAATGAACAAGGCTGATGTCTGTGGGGAAATTATAAAGAGTAGTGTGGATAAAGCAGAATCAACCTGGGTATGGGTCTTGCTGTGGAAGAGTTATACAAGCGTTTTAACGAGGAGCCTGTTGCTGCTGCAGACTGCTCCCAGGTCCCAGGGTCAGGGCTGGATACCTGGAGGAATACATACAGTGTTGTTAGAGCAAAAAAACACCTCAGACAACCACTTTATCATGGAAAATCTGCAATTTCAAATGGCAAATTGGCAAACTAAGGGAATCAGTCAGAATCATAAGTTTAAGAACTAGAAAAAGGACAAGAAATGGAATTGCAAAACTGCCTGCACCTCCATCTCCCACCTGGAGAAAGGACTGGCGAGCAAGTCTCCGGATTTTCCTGCCGGAGCAGCGATTGCTGACACAGAGGTAGCTGGAGCTTGGGATGCGTTGCAGTGCTACCCCAGCCGGAGAGCTTCCCTTGGCAAATGCTTTCGCTGTGCAGGCAAGGAAAATGAGGTAGATCCCACTGATCCGGGTGTCGATAAAACCTATGATACAGTACCAGACTCAAAACTGTTACGTACAGAAGATGGGATTAATAAAAAAATTTATTTGGGGGTAATGAGTGTTTGCATGAAACATAATAGCAGGTGATGCTGGGAGAGGGCAAGTGTGCTGAAGAACTGCCTTAAGATTGGTGACGTTACCAGCTTTGTGCTTTTCCAGAAAGAGCAGGGAAACATCAGTGTTGTTTGATATCAGGGTTGGACAGTGTTACCAGTGGGGAAGAGAGTCTGACCCTCTAAAATTAATGTGGGGACTGGACCATGTGTAATAACTTTCCTCTAAATTGGACCATTTTTATTTATTTATGTATGTATCCATTTATTTGTTTATTTTGCTAGGATTTGGTTCACTGGGCCATAGGGCAGATTTTGTTTTGTTTTGTTTTTTATTGATCAGAGATTGTACTCAAAGGTTCACATTTCACACTGATGCAGAGGAACACCATGAAGCAAAGTGCCTTTCTGCTTCCATGATGACCAGCAACATCCTTCCCTGACAGCTCGTCAGACTCAAGCTCAGGCTTTGCCTGGCTGGGTAACTGCATCTAACTAAGCAAAATATACAAGCGTTGGTACTGCTGGTCTTAGCCCCTTACTTGCTTCTGCTTTATATTTGAGCAAACAATGAAAAGAATATATAAGTGATTGCCATATTATAAAACTGCAGGCATGCATTTTTATTAACACAAATCCCTGGTTTTTGGCTAAAGACGCTGTGTCTCTAATACACCCCAGTGGGAAAGGGAGAATTTGTACACAGACAAATGTTTATATGTATTTGCCCCCCTGAACAGTGACTCATTGAACCTCATGTGCAATCTGAACAGGCCTCGGTCTCCTGGACACACAATTTTCCCTGAGTTCAATACGTTTGTTCAACACTGTTTCTAGGAGCTAACCTTCTGCGCTTGCATAGGCACTACCCTGGGATGGGTCTAGTTTCTGCATTAGGGAGGACAGGCTTTCTTCCCTGCTGGAAACAGTGCAAAGAGTCATGTGCAGACCTACACGTTTTGCAGATGGACACCAAAATGCTCTCAGTCTCAGGATAGGAATTGCCTCCACTTAGAGGTTGTCTCAGGAGCAACCCAAAAATGAACCAAGGCTTCAAGTGGAGCACCCGAGGCCAGCTTTGGGGAGCAGGTCAGCTTTTGATCTCTCACAGAGAACAAATTCCCAGCTTTCGTTGCAAATACTTCACCCAAGCGAGCGCAGTTAGGAGGAAATGATGAGGAAATGAGACTGAGACCGTGAGCCATCAGCCTAAGTGCAAACTGTCTTCTACAAGCAGAATGAGTTTTTCCTTCCTTCTTGCCATGGGCTCAGCTGTTCAGCCACCAAAAAAAGGAAGAAAAAAAAATGGAGGGGAATTATGAAAGGAATTGCCTATAAATGGTATTTTCCTCCCAGCTGCTCGTCAAATTGTGGACAACATATACTTTGAAGCAAAAGCGCCTGCATCATTTTTTATTCTACCTAATATTACTGGGGATGGTCTCCTCACCCGTAGAGACTTCAAACCATCTTAGGTCCTAATAAACTCTCAGCTTCAACAGTATCTTGTTGCAGCGAGGCCCATCAATAAAACCACAGGTGATAACGGTGCACTGTGCAACGCATCCTTCCTTTCATCTATTTTACACATTTCATTGCACAACTGCTTTTTGTTCCTTTGCATTTCATTGCAGATAGCGCCTTTGTCACGAGTTTCTGAGCTGGAGAAACCCGGAGATGTCTGTTTGGACACAACTGAAAGTAATGATACATGAAGGAGCACAGCGAGAAAACAAAAAATGCGATGACAAAAGAAAGGCTATTTTAAAACATGTGATGAAAAAACTATGCAGGTACAATCTTTAACAAGCCTTTAAGTCTGGCAAATGCTCCTCCTGCCCCTCACTGTGGCTCCTTCCCTGCTCTCTCCAAATAAGCAGAGTTTTGCTTTGCTTATTTTCCCCTCCCTTTTCCAGGGGCAAAAACATACATGAAAAAAATCTTTGAATTAGGTGTTAGAAGAACAAATTCTGCATCACAGATAGGTGGTGAAAGGCGACAGCCTATTTCACCTGTACACCAGCGTTACTAACACACGAAGCAGCCTAGGAAGATTTTCCCCCTTGTCTCCGCTCAGATGTCAAAGCTGTGGCACCTGGTGATGCCTCACCTGAACAAATCAACCAGGGGCTGTCTTCTGCTGGCTAATAGGAGCTGGAAGTGTGCCTCTTTGCCATTGGCTTTCTTTTATCTTTTTTTTCTTTACTTCAATATTTATGAATTTTGCAGCGAGACTCAAAATAAACTTCCGAGTGTCAGCTCAGCAGCAGGCACTACAATGACCGGTCCTATTGAAAGGCCAGACACTGAAAAATAAACACCCAAAGTCCTGAGCAAGATGCATTTAACCAGTAATGACAGAAATGTATCAGAAAGAAATTGTGAGCATGCAGCTTGTTCCTCCACGCAGTCAGCTGGTAGGTGTATATATATGAAAATGAATTAAATGTGCCTTGCTGTCACCTCACTTGCCACCTCATCTGCTACGAGAAGAGGCTGGCGTGCCCTCTGTGCACACACACACCTGCAGCCCCGTGGCCCTTTGCCTCCCGAGGTACCTGGGCCGTCACAGCTGCTTCCCTGCGCTGTCCTTTCCCTGGCAGCTCGCTGCGTGCACGAGAAAACAGCACAGAACAGCAATACGTGAGCATCCTTCTCTGATGCTGTCAAAAATATTTATTTATTTACTTGATAAGAGCAGCTGTCTGTTTGTGGAAATAACAATATACGCTTTAAAATAAGCACACATTATTTACCCAATGTTGTATGTTATTTTCAGACAAATAATACCATTCAAAAGGCTGTCTAAATATGTACTTGGAAGAGTTGTTGTTCCAGGCACCTGGATGAAGCAATAGACATTTTAAAAGAAACTTTCACAAAGGATATGTTTTTTAGACAAATACTAATAAAAGGAAGTACCACCAAAGAGCGTTCAGCTTAATAAGAATTTAGCAACAAACCTGAACAGCAACAGCCAGAGTTCAAGTGGAATATCACTATTGTGTCACCCGTGTCTTTGCTTTTTTAAAAAAAAAAAATTACTAATTTTAGCATCCTGAGACAATTTTTTGTGGACCTGAGATGGGTGCTCTCATGTCAAGCTGTGGCCAGAGTCCCCACAACCCCAAGTGCTCCCCAGGGTGGGCTCTGGGATGGGGGAGCACCCTGAGGTGGGCGTCATGGGCACATCTTCCCTTCCTGCTGATGTGATTTTGGGTGTCGTTGGGCCAAGTGAGCAGCTGTACCAGAGCAATTTCTCCACCCACCTGCACCAAAACGTGCTGAGGTCAGCTCAGGGTTGGGGCTGGCACGGCTCTGCCGCAGCCACTTTGATTTCACCCTGCACCGTGCTCGGCGATGAGAGGGGACAGCCCTTCCCAGCCCCACCTCGCTGGGATGCATTTAGCTGGGCAGCTCTCATTGCAGTTTTAATTTTAAACGTGACAAGGAGTGGAATACCGTTCCCCTGTTTCAACGGCCTCCAAATTATTCCCAGGGCTGAATCTCAAAACTATTAATGTAGCAGTCCGCCATTACCTAACAAGTTTTCCAGCATAATTACTGTTTCTTTAACAACAGGTTCCCCAGCAGAGATGCATGATCAGAAAACAAGATAACGCATTCATCAGTAAGAAAATAATTTCTGGGGGAGTTCAAAGAAGGTGTTTCTGGTGAGGATGAAAATATACACTAATCCCCCAAAATGCAGGCTTTAACAGCCTCTTATAAAAGCCCCTAGTAATTAGCTCACACTTCTGCAATTTCTTGTTGATAAAGCTACTGTTTAGAAGAGAAATAGAATGGAATGGAATGGAGTGGAATGGAATGGAATGGAATGGAATAGAACAGAATAGAATAGAATAGAATAGAATAGAATAGAATAGAATAGAATAGAATTTATATTTTGCTGTGACATGAGAAGGAAGAGCTGGGTCCCCCAAGCAGGCACCACCACACATCCCAGAGCTGCCCACAAGTGCGATTATCAGCTCCAAAGCCGAAATTCTTCCCCTTCCAAGCCAGCTACGGTTAGCCCATCCTCTCTTGAAAGCAGGCACAGCAGCTTTCACCAAAAATGCTGCATCCCCCCTGGTGTTCTTATGGCTCAAAAACTCTGCATAGAGAAAAAGCTCTAAAGCACACACCATTGAATAATTTTTTTCAGTTGCTGCTATTCATCGAGTGGCAGGGCTCATAAAACACTCCCTATGTCTCCGGCTGCTCAGCTTTACCATTTTTTTATATTAAGGAGAAGGAAAAGTGAAGATGGACTAAAGACACACAGGGGATGTGGAGAAAAACCATCCCTGTGCTCTGCCTGCAGCCCCTGGGTTTCAGGCAGGAGGCAGAGGTACAGTTAGAGGCAAGGTCGCGTTCCCAGAGCGCATAGAGCCACTCACAGCCTTCAGTGGTTTGAAAACCCCATAAATCCACAGTAACTGATGGGTCTCATTGGGATGTTTAAAAACTTTAAAGGAAGAGCAAACAAGAGAGATGAGGTTTGATCCTCAAACCAACAGGGTACTGGTACTTGCATGCATCAAGTCAATCTTAAATGACTGAAAAAAAATCAAGGCCTTGGTCTATAGCTGATAAACTTTTTCCGCTCTGAGGTTGAGTGATGCTCTGAAAGAGAGCTGCCAAAGGAACGGGCCTGGGTACCCAAGGACAGCGCAGACTGTGTGCCGTCACGCACCCTTCGCTGGGCGCAGGCGTGAGCAAATTTCTGGCATCTAAAAGTGCCTGTTTGGAGAGAAAAAAAACCACTGTGACTCCAGCTGGCGTTCAAGCTGTGCGCAGGCTTCTTCCCGCTGCATCCCATCCCGTCCCACCCCTGCAGCCCCAGCGGCGGGCAGGCAGGCTTCGGGCGAAGGAGGGTCAGCGTCTCCGTGCTGCCAGGTCCCCAAGTGCCTGACATGGAAGCCCTTTGCTTTACAGAGCCCGTCGTTCCCCAGCTCCGCCAGCACTGCAGGAAGGTGATGCTGAGAGCTGCTGCAGCAAAGCCTCACCCAAGCCCGCTTTTTTTCGCAAGAATAGGTCCCCCACGCCTCCGGAGGGCTGGCTCGTCTGGTGTGTAGGTTGCTAGAAAGCACTTAGGGGGCAAAATCTCCTATGCCTGATGTGGTGCTTGACTGTTTTGCTTTGCTCCAGCTTCTTTTTCTGCCCAGTTATCTACTTCACTTGAAGGCGGTGTATCTGCAAGGAAACTCTTCTGGAAGCGCGATCTTCTCCCCAGGGGGGTGGGGGGCGTGAGAAATGAGGCGACACGCAGCTCACCCAGCCTGCCTGCGGGTCTGGGGTCCCTGGCCAGCCCTGGTGGCAGGAGGAGTGACCATGGCAGGGATCGGTGGTATCTTTGCTCCACAGGACAAAAGCCGAGAGGTTCCTGCCTCCCATCACCTCTCCTCTGCCGCTCAGCTGCGGCGACACAGGGCTGCTCCGAGAGGAGGCGGGGAAGGTCGGGGCATCACCTTCAGAGGCACCCTGAGGCTCAGGGAATAGTGACCTGTGGCTTCTTATTTTGCTGATTGAATTGAATAACCACTTTAAGAAAAAAATTACTCGCACCCACAGCTCTTAAAGCACCTGAAGATGAGTGATCGTGTCATTAACCAATGTGCAGTGCACAGACGCAAGCGGCACGAAGATCAGCGTGTTCCTCATCCATACCCACCCTCGTCACTTATGTCTGCCACCATGGATTTTATGATGGCATAAAAAGGCTGAATTTCCAACTGGAGTATTTTCCCCTGGGATTAAACTATCCAACTGGTGCAATATAAATTTAAGATCATAAAAATCTGCTGCAAGTTCACAACAGTTAAGAAATAAAAGGCTATAAAACCACATTATGTTTGAATAAATGGATAGGTGAAACATTTCTCTGTGGCAAGAAAAGCCCCGAATCTGGGGAGAAGCTGTGCCGTGCCGAGCAGAGAGGAGCAGAGCTGTACCCCAGGTGAGGTGAACGTGGCTTTGCCGTCTTGCTATGCCCACTGCAGGGCTGGCACGGGGCGATGTGCAAGTCACGGGGAATCTGCCCCTGGCCCTACAGGTAATTTCTGGAGCCAAACACCTCTTCATGATTAAGCACACTGGAAGTTTCTTAAGAGATCAGTGTTTACGGCAAGCTGGTAAGTCTCAACTTCATTGCTTCTCATATGTGCAAGCAACAGGAGTAGTTAATAAGGAAGAAACAAAGTGCTGTGGCCGTCGCTGTGATAAAGCCTGTTTGCAGTTGTACTTTGTGCTTGTGACTTTTCCCAGCACTCATCCTTTATGTACCATTTTACTAAACAAATCTCTGTTTAAACGGTACAAAGCTTTAAACGTTGTCCGGATAACAAACTACTCACTAGCACCTGCAGAAAGGTGGCGTTTTCCTTTGCGACGGGGTGCGGGAACATGGACCGATGAGCCAGAGCCGCCTCACCATAACCACCGGAGCGAGGCGCAGACGTGTAACGGAGTGCCCCGCATTGCACAGCTCAGACACACCTTTATTAGGCTTCTCCCGTACTTTGTAACTAACGAAGTTTCCTTATCTGGCTGTTAAGCACTCAAGCACCCACCCGAGCCTTGCACTACGTGAGCTGGCCAGCCGCCGGTGGCTGTTCCCTGCCCGTGCCGGGGGCTCGCAGAGCAGCCCCTCCGCAGCCCCTCGTCTAACCTGCCACTTCTGCCAACAGATTTCCACGGGAGGAACAACCACCCCCTCGAATCCAGATTTTGAGGCTTCTCTGCGTCCGAATAAAACAGAACACAAGCAAACAAGAGCTCCTCCAGAAACACCCCTGCAAATCCCAAGCCTTTAACAAAACAGCAGGACAGGGATCAAAGGCAGATGATTAATGCCGAGGATAAGAATAGAGGTTTGGGGGGTCCTGGAAAGCGGGATGATATCTGTACCCCCAGCAGGCAGGGGTCTGCAGAGATTTCGGGACCCAGAGGCTGTACCCAGACCTCCAGGTCTGATGGTCACCAATGCACCCGTTGCCCAGGAATTTGTCCATTCCCTCCCTGCCTTTAAAGCATTGGTCTTCACAACATCCCACGCAGTTGAGCTTGCGTTATAGCTCAGCACTGTGTGAGAAATACCCCGGGGGGGGGGGAATAATTATTTCCTGCTGTTCCCTTCCAGTCAGCTCCTTGGTCGCCGTCCTGGGCACTGCCACAGCCTCCAGCGACAAGCAGGGATGAGCTCTTCCCCGCTGAGCCGCTCCGGAGGGATTTCAGACCAGCTTTTTCTTCCCTCTCCCTATTCTCTTTTCCAACAGGAGCAGATCTGCACCTCTTCAAAGCTCAGCCTCCAGCCAAGGTTGGCTCTGCTGTCCCTCACTGCCCAGGTTTTCCTTCTCCTGGAGATGTGGTGAACAGAATTGTTCCCTGTGTTACAGATGTGCCGGCACTGCTGGCTCACAGGGAAGTGGTTTATTTTTCTATGCAGGAAAATTCACTTTTCTGCATAATATTAGCCGGAGCCCATCATTGCAGATGTACAATGAAGGTTGTTTTTCTCTCCTGGGCACCACTGTTTATTGTTAAATGAAATTTCATCAGCCATTTTATTTCATAGTTATTCAGTATCATAAGAGTCTTGTGCAACACTTAACATTCAGCTGTAATTTTGATTAACCTGAATAATTTTGTATTTGATCTGTGCAAGCACCACAAAAAGCAGTTATGTTTTCATTGCAGTAAAAAAAATAATCAGTAGATTATTGACAATTAGGCTGAGGATTTTATCAATATGTATGGCCCATATATGTGTATGTATGTATGCACATGCATATATATATATAATTTCTTAACTAAATATGCATGGTTTATTTGTGTATTACACAAACATTTTGAAAAGATGCAATCATCTGAGGTTCCACATTTAATGGGTTGCATGCTTCACACGTTTGCCCCATGTGCTCCTACCACGGCCCCCGCTCTCGGGGGCTGCAGCCGCTGAGCAGTGCAGTACCTGGTTTCCCTCGTCACCTCACGGTGATGTTGTCGTCTCCTGCTGGGCCAGGCTCTCCCTTCCTTCCCTTTCCTAGGGCAGAACAGGAGATATTTTAGGCAGGAGGAGCAGGGAGAAGAGGACACGTGCCATCTCACGCTGCTCCCGTGTGCCACAGCAATGTCCTGCTCCCCCAGCGACGCTCTGGTTTGCTGCAGATAGTGGTGTACTAGGAGTAAAGGAGGCAGCACAAAGAATGATTAATGCACCTATTCTCCAATAACTGAGAACAATTAATCATGGAAACAACCTACCACAACTGGCTGGATCTCCTCCTGCTTGTAATCTTCCAGCTGGACCCACACCTGCAAGACTGCGCTGTCCGAGCGAGAGGGTGGGTGCCCGGCGTGGGGCTCGGGCTGAGCTGCTGCCGGCTGCGCCGAGCACGGTGCTGCCTTGGCACAAACCTCTCCCAGCCCCAGGGGTGTGCCGGGTGCTGGTACCACACTGTGAGCTGGACATCCCAGTGCCGTTGAGCTCCCCATGGACCAAGACACTTGCTGGGCTGCTGGGTACACCAGAAAGGGTGAGGAGGCTTCACCGGGAGAAGAGGAGAAGCTTCTACAGCTGCAGAGAGGAGAACAGATGAATTAAAAATGCAGGAGAAAAGGAAGATGTAAGAAAAATCACTGAGCAGTCTCATAAATTAGATATGCCATAGCCATGGTGGGGAGTCCAAAGAGAAACGTGCCGGGAGAAACCATTGGCAGGAGAGGTTAAAAAAGGGACATTTCTGATCAACCCTAGCCAGGGAGCAGGAACGAGAAGCATGAGACTCGGTGGCCACCAAGCAGCCTCGAGTGGCCAGCTCTGTACCCCACAGCAGAAGTATCTGGCCCCACCACGTACATGGACTAACCTTTTTCCTAGCACACCCGAAGGCTGAGTGCCCACGGCAGTACTAATGCAATTCCTTGGGAGCATATCCCAAACATCGCATTTCAGCAGAGGATGTTATTTCTCTGTGAAGCTTGCTCAGAATTTTAGGGCATTTTTACTACAAAGCAGCTGCATGAAAGCAGGCTGGTGCGTGAGCTCAGGGCACAGGACTCGATGTCAGACCACAGAGCACTTCAGGGAAGTGAACCAGTCATCAGCAAGGGGGTAGCTGAGAGTCCGTGGTCCAGGCATCCCTCTGGGGCATCAGCATCCCCCATCTGCCCTCCTACCCCATCCTGCCTGCCGCCACATAAGAACCAAAACACAGGCAGGCTGATTTACTTTGTCCCTCTGCCCACCCCAGGTAAGCGGAGAAACATGAAATAAAGCATGCTGTGAGCACACAGAACATACACGCCTGGTTCTCCTTCCTATTAGAAATGCACTGAATTGCAACTGTGAGACCTTCCACTTCTACTGGGGAATTGAGTAGTGACCACAGAGGGTATTCCAGCCTTACGGAAGGCAGCGTGCCCAGGGGTTCACTTCGGATGCTCAGGAGACTGCAGTATTATTACTTATGCTCATTATAGCTCATGCTCAGTGAGTAACATGGAAGACAGATGAAATTGGCCTTCATCAGCCAGTGATGAAAGGCTTTTCATTTTAGCCCGTCTGACTCATGGCCCTGTAGCAGCTCTTGCCCATGGTGATTTTATGCAGTGATGAAGGATGGGGGAATTTCACAAAAAAACCCAGAAGCAGAGCTGGAAAGAGATAAAGAGACTCACAAATATATTTCAAATTAGTTTTAATTTTCCTGGTTTTCAGATTAACATTAGTATTTATTCTTCCTTTTCCACGTAATAAAATAGTAGACTTTAATAACAAGATAAAATTTCAACCTTCATTTTCTGCCCTTCTTCTATTTTAGTACTAACAGGTGTGGGATAAAGAAGGGGAACAAAAGATAGGATAGTGATGACTGCAGTGATAAAAAATGGAACACAAGAAAATCCCTGTGTTCATATTAAAAGTTCCAATAAAAGGATAATATCTTTCTCTAGGTGAGGAAGAACCTGAGAGAGCCATGGAGTTAGTTTAAGGCCTATGCCAGTCTTTAA
Organism: Leptodon cayanensis; assembly: GCA_027564655.1. Lineage (NCBI taxonomy): Eukaryota > Metazoa > Chordata > Aves > Accipitriformes > Accipitridae > Leptodon > Leptodon cayanensis. The sequence goes on along the minus strand of JANXJC010000042.1, from coordinate 22,062,318 downwards.
ATTTACACTAGCCCAACAAAACATTTTTATCCTACTCATACTGGACATTAATCTTGTGTGGCTGGAAGGTGGGGTATAGCGGGTGTCAAAATAATATGTAGGTATATAGGTGGAGCATATAGAGTCTCTTTCTGTAATTCTAATAATTTTTTCTAAATGTACCAAATCCAGCAGGAGAGTCAAGCTTAGCAGCTATCTTATGCAAGATGGAAGAGCCATGGTTATGAAGTAAACTGTACATTTTAAGTGACTTCTCTTTAAAAAGAGTTTATAATACTGTGATCTTGAAGCCCAGGTTCAATGATATATTGCAGCTAAACAAGGGCAGGGGTTTCCAAACCTGGTTACAACAAATGAAGCAACAGTGAACCAGAAGACCTCTTGCCCTGATGTGGAAATAAGTGTATGCGCAACTCCACTGAAATAGTTATCTGCATTAATTTGTTCAGTTAAAGCCAAATGGATGCTGTATCGCCAGTAATAAACCTGGGCTGTGATAACTGCATTCATCGGTTCACTCCAATTTATAATAATTTCTCATATTTGGAAATTACCCAAAACTTCTCCTTTCCCTTTATTGATAGCAGTGACTGCAGAACTGGAGGAGTCCCAAGAGGCCGTTGTACACCACCTCGTTCAAAAATGATAGATGCATTCACTGTGTCTTTTTCTCTGTTGAAATTAAAATTAATACACTGAAAAATGATGTAACAAACTGCTTGGCATAATTGATTTCCCCAGCAGAGTTATCGTTTCATTGCAAATTCACAAGAGGCTGCCATAAACAATACTAGAGAGATTTAAAATGCTCACTATTAATAGCTCCTTAGATCTCTAGCATATATTCTGAAGGGTATTTAAAAAGCCATTACAATAATGTTACCATGATATATAGAAAAGCAAACAGACTCTGGCACCATTTGGGAGGGTGCGACTGGGGGGGTCAGACCTGCCCCAGTGCCCAGCGTGGGGGCCACTGGGCTCAGCAGAGAGGGAAACGCGGGGCCAGCATCCGAGCGGGATGCCCTGGCTCCGCAGGGGACCGCGTGCCCCTCCAGAGCTGTCGTCTTCAATTACGTGGCGAAATTGCGTGGCACGGCTCCAGGACACGTTGCGCCTGAGCCGCATTTCGCAGGGCAGCCCTGTTCCTCGTGAGCCGAAGCTGCTCATTAACACAGGGCACCTTGTGTCAGCCCGTCCACCGAGTTTGCAAAGACCGTCATGAGTAAGAAGTTTCTATTGCTTTACCTTTTGGGAAGGATGCCAGCGTTTCATCATTAAGGTGCCTCACATCATTACACCGTGAAAAACAACATATGGCACCATGTGCCTAAATGTCGAAAAACAGGCGATCTGCTGAAAGAAAAAAAATAAGGAAGACAGGGTCCTCCGAACAATGTGTGCAATACCTCGGCTGTGGCTGCAAAACCTGCCAGGAGCTACAGCCTGTGCTGAGTTTTCTCATTCTTGTGCCAAATACCGCAGACTCGGGACACGCTGCGCCCAGAGCCGGCGGGGGGTGATGTCCAGGGGCTTCCCAGGGAGCGGGGCAGAGTCTGGCCATACCCAGGCAGAAAGCACTGGGCACCGCTCCTTCCATCAAGGCACAGGGAAGTGCCAGAGCCTCGGAGCTGAGAGTGCACTTTAATGCTTTTATATCCCACCTCACCCATTTTCTGGTACCACACTTGGGTCTTTTTACCTCTTTCCAAAGGCGACATTACCTGAAACGCAGTGAGCTCGCAGTGGAGGTGCTGCCGGTGCATCGCAGGAAAACTCTATATACCACCCTCCATGGAGGATTTCTTATTTTCCTTGGCAAATGTGGCCAGATGAGTGATAGATCACGGTCCTTAAGCATACTGATTTTTAGTTGTACCTGGAGACGCATGCTTGAGAATCTTTTTGTGCTTTTGGTATATTTTAATCTAGTTTGTTTGCCACTCCCAATAGCACAAGGGAATGGTCTTTTCATGGCTTACACATGTGAGTCTAGCAAAATGCTTTCATTTACAAAGAAATAACAGTCTTCCCTGGAAGATATCGTAAGAGAGCTCTGTGAAAATACCAGCTCTGTGCTTAGCAGAAATCACAAAAGCCAAAGTAGTATTTTAAAAAGCTAGGGAAGGAATGGAAAAGAAAGCCAAAAAATATTAACAGGCCACCGTACAAAGCTGTGGTGCCCCTGCACATTGAATATGGCATTAGAGCCTGGTCACTGTCCCTCAACTGCAAAAGGGTGCAGAAGACCTGAAAAGCCACAGGGGTTGACCAGAAGTACCGGACACCTTTTACAGCCGGCAGTAAACAGACTAAACCCTCAGCTCTGGTTCCAGACGTGCTCCTGTGGGCTGGGTGCCCTGTGCCAGCCCCAGGAGAGCAGGGGTTGCTCTGGAGACCACTCGAACCCATCAGTGTCCTCTCCCTGTCTTCACCCAGTGTTCAGAAAGGATAGTCGATGGAGGCACATCCCTGCCCTGACGTCCTTGAATCAGTCAAATCGCATGAGTTTTGATGTTGACTTCAGTGGTACCATGACAATAAGCAAGGTTTGATCTATCTTCTGGAGGCTGAATCTAAGCCTTTTCCTTAAAGAAGAAATATCAAGCCAGAGGGATGATTTATAATACTAAATGCACTGATATTATCCTGCCCAAAGCAATATCCTACAGAGAAAGAGGACAACGGATGGCAATCGTTTGTTCATGTGTCACTGGGCATTAGAAACAAGTCAGCATTAAAAATAAATCCAATTCATTTGCTCTGGGCTTATCTTTGAAAAATATGTTCATTCATCCATGATTTAAGTGCATTTGAGATCAGCCAGAGGAAGTCAATGACTTTGTAGTCTGCAATATAATGTATAGTAAAACTTCCAATTACTAGTTGCCAAGAAAGCAGTAACTGAAGTTGTATATTGCATATGCTTATCCATGACATGCAGCAGTAAAATTAACCAAGGAAATCAATTCTGTACCTAAAGGACAAGACATTGCTTACCCACCTACAAGGCATGTGGGAAGTGCCTGGAGAACAGGCAGGAGGCAGGCAGCGGTGAGAGCCCTGCCCGTGCTGGGCTGTGGCACGGTGAACCCAGCCAAGAGGTTCCAGTCCAGACCCAGTCCTACCATGAGGGACTGCAGCCCCGGGCCACCGCTCTGAGGCACTCACAAATAAATAAATAAATAATACTACTAAAGACAGAAACAAGCAGCTCAGCTGCAGAGAAACTACGGCTTGGGTGCGCTGGCTGCATTGCCTCATCTCTCCAAGACTTGGTTTAGCTATAGTGCTAATGTAAGCAGGTTAATAGGAATTTTACAGAACTTATAAAAGTGGCAGCCTGCAAAAAGAGGCCAGGAGAGCTGAAGGAAGCAGGCACCGGTTCCAGTGACAGCCTCTGCAAGGGAGAGCCCGAGAGCTGGGATGGCTGGCTGGCTGTGCAAGCAAGGAGGCACACAGCAAACCAGGGACCACCTTGTTCACCCCAGAGACCTGGGTAACAGCTCCGTGCGGGCAGTGTGCTACAGGGGACTTCTGGCAAAAAGCAAACATTTGTGTGCTGTGTACTACTATTTCTAGAAAGATATCATCTTAGCAAAACAGATTTTGTATGATACTGAAACCCCAGTCCTCGGCAGAGAGCAAATACTGCTGACAAGTAATGGGAAAGCAGAGACAATAATATAGTGCATAAGTCAGTGTTGGAAGAGTGTCCCTATAAATCACCCTTTCATTTCATGTGGTTAATTTATTATTTACTTTTGCACTGCAGAGAAGTAGAACACCTTACCACACCGAACATTTGCATTGGAAATGGACTGTGCCGTGCCACCACCAGCACGGCTTCGAAGACACTAGTCAGAGGGGAGTGGGGAAAAAAAACCAAAACAACTTTTCTGTGGATTTGAGGTTTGGTTTTAAAAAGGCATCCTCAAAAATGCCTCTCTCCCCAGTTCCCTCTGTTTTATTCATACCTACACCTTCTGCAAGACCCCCAGGGACCAGCAGTCTGCCAGGGTGGGAACATGGCCAAGCCGACACCAGAGACCGCCAGCCCAGGGAGGCTGCGGCAGATCGCCCAGCGGCTCTCACAGAGCACGTTTTGCTGTAAGAAGGGCCTGAAACCAGACAAACATTCATACAGAAATGAGGGTGTCCTCCTGCAGCTCTCCCTGATCCTCGATGGCATTACCCAGCCTTGCCCTGCTCTGCAACTGGAAACATTGAGGGGGCACGCTGGAGCTCTCAGCAGACAGCTCTCATGGTCAGGGCTCGTTATAGCAACCAATCTAGGACTTTCTAAAGAAAAAATGAAGCACCCTTGATTACAGTCTAATCACACACTAGTTCCTCTCCAGCCAGCTCTTGAAAATGCTTTCCCCTGGAGCTGATCAATGAGCAGCAGATTTTGTAGTCCAGCTGTAGCAACTCAGATATAAGAGAGGAGATGTTGGAGATAAATAAATCAAGTTCTCCAAAGCATGTTACAAAAGGATGAGGAAGCCATGGCACAAGATATCAGTCTGAGAAGAACACTGACTAATGAAGTTACATTGATTAATCTGATTAAATATTTCATTAGGGTAGTAATGGTAAATTACCAGCTTCTTATAGCAATTCCACCTTGAGTATAACATAGCCTGAAGGCCAGTTCCCAGCACAGCCAGATTGTGATGAGATTTTAACTTCCATTTATTTATGGGATACTGAGTAAGATGCCTACCAGGAGAGCTGGAATAAATGGAAGCAGGAGAACAATTAATTCTTTTCTGAGCCATTCCTTTTTCAAATAAATAGTATTTATGTCACCAAAAGAACATTATAAATTAAAAGAAAACATAGAATTTGGGGCCATCTCAGGCACAGCTGTGAAGTCCTTATGTCATGAGAGGATACTGAGTGAAAGGCAAAGCAAAAGAGATAGTCAAGAAGCATAGCTTCTACACTGTCTTTTCAAAGGATGAAAGAGACTTACAACGTGTCAAACTGCCGACGTGGCAGATCGAAGCCCTTTTCGAACCACCAATAGGTCATCCTCTCTGCAGATTTCTTGATAGCAGCCATGCAGACAGCAGAGCACCATCGTTTCTCCTCTCCATCAGCCCCGCTCTTAGAGGTGGGAATTTGAAGGGATATCACTCCTGGGGAGACGCCTCCGTCTCCGTCTGCGCATCACCCTTCCCTCCCAGCAAGCTGCAGGGGCGGCCGCAGAAACACTGCTCTGATGCCCTCTCGCATCAAGCACTGGGGGATGTGAGAGACTTTTTTCAAGGCATTGAAGCCGATCTTCACCTTCTTCTGAAGAGGCACAGGCAAAGCCGCCGAGGTGTGTTATTATTGACTCTCCAGATGCTTGGAGACATCATTCTGTAACTGTGTTTATCCCTGTTGCATTCATGTTAATTTGGATAATCAGTTTATTGGTCTCTGAGCACCACAGCTCTTTTCTTTTCTTGCAAGCATTCAAACAAGAAGCAGAGCACACACAAGACAGCGCTCGGTCTGTAAATGCCAAAAATACCAAAATAACCTGGCAAGTTACATGCAACTTTTGGATGTTTTGCCCCACAGATGTGCAAATGCAGCTGTTACAGCTTGCCTAGGAGGAAGAGTTGGATGCCTGGGCACCCAAAGCAGTTGACTCCTGTCACGTCTGGCTTTACTCAAGAGGTAGCTATAAGCTCTGTACAGTGGGACTGATGGAAGGTTTGCATCATGCCTTTTACGCATGGACCAGCAGAAAACATGAGGTCCAGAGGAAGATGCATTCTTGCTGGAGAATGCCTCCTGGCCACCAAAAGGAGGGGAGATGGTTGTATAGCTGATGGACAGGAAATAATTCTTTGCTTCAACTCAATGTTTTAAATGACTCCTTGTATACCAGAAGTGTGTAAATGTCTCCACATAGAATTGTGGAGGGTAGCCAAGATGTCTCCTACATGCAGGCAGAATAGGACTTTCAGGGTGAAAGATTAAATTGGACTAGAGATCCCTCGAAGACAAGAGGGTAGGGCTAAACAACTCTGCCAGGTGCAGAAAGAGGGTCTCCCCTATGTGTATCTCCATTTGTTTTGAGAGAATTTGGGCCTTTTGGGACAAATGGCTAAGGCACATCAGAACCAGCTGACTCCAGTGGCCCCTAACTTTTCTCCTTTGCTTCTCCAGGTGTCCTCCCAGAGGCTTTCCCACCACAGCCCAATGTCTCTACCTCCCTCTGTCCTCTCTGTTCATCAACATTTTATAGTGATTTTTTTCCCCAGAATGGCACATAAGTGAAACTTTCCCCAAAAGCATGCAGCATGAAATCTCATTAGAACAAGTCTATTCAAAGAAGGCGGAAACTGGTGGAAATTAAAAGAAGAAACACTTAAACCTACAGTAAGAGAGGGGACCAAAGTGCTCGTGTGCCCACTACAGGTCTCCTTGCACTCATCTCTCAGACTATCCCAAGAGCAAGCCTGTCCCACAGAGCACTTCTGCCATGCGCTGCTCTGCAGAGGTGCCAAGATTTGCTCATGAAGCCCTGGCCTGGGAGTCAGGTCAAACTGGTCACATCAGCCAGGGGCTTTCCCCAGTCCCGCATACTGGTTTGATTTGTAGGACTTGGTCTCACATTCTGTTTGCAATAAATTTAGCTTGCTTTAACTGAAAGACCAACAACTGAACAAGAAGGGGTGGCACACCAGGCGTGACAGAAGAGGAAACACAAGCAAGATTATCCTATGTTTTTTGGCTGTCCTGTTTTCAGTTAAATACTGGAAATATCCATATAGCTCCTCTTTCTCTACGTAGTACCATGTGCTATACATAGCACTGTGTCATGCAATCACCCCCCCCATTGAATCCAGACCCACCTCTTCCCACAACCTTCTTTCAGTGATACGTCTGTCAGAGTGGGAGCAGTCCTAGACCAGCTGCCCCAATTCCACCAATCTTCTTTTCATTTTTAGTTTGAGCAATGAGTATGGTTGAATTTTTTTTCTAACACACAGTTTAATGGAATTAATCCTGTTGCAGATTCCTTGTTTCAAGTGTGCGTTGAATGCTAATCCAAATGGGAACCGACATGAACATAAAATGGAGTAAAATGATTTAAAGTTGAGTTACTCATTATTCAATAACAACTACTCCCTTGAAGTTTGGTGTGATAAGAAGGCTGGAGAGAAAGGAAATTTTAGTGATTTTTGTTTCCATCTAGAAAGGTCAGAGTGAGCTGGCCTTTGGGAAAGGTCAGCGTGGGCCCAGGAGCTACCCAAAGCACTCCAATGCAAGCAGGCAGGCAGCTTTTGAAGGCTGTGACTAGCAGCAGGGTGATTTATGGCCCCTTGCTTCCCTCCGCCTCACACATCAGAGAATTGGCCCTGAGGGAAAATAACTTGACCTAAATAAAGGACTGTTCCCCTGAGCGAGCTCCATCCCCGGGGCAGCAGAGGGGCAGCAGGCTGGGCGAAGAGGAGGGAAACGCCGGTCAAGGAGATGGGTCAGACCCTGCAGCAGGACACTGCCCTGCCCCAGACCTACTTGCAGCCCTTGTCCCGCTGCTTGTAACTTCAGAGACTGACACGTCCCTACCAAAGAAACTGTGAGCCAAGGTGATGCTACAGTGCCAGGAGAGTCACAAAAATCAGCTTACCACAAGTGGTTGACAGGAGAGGACAGCAATGCCGTGCAGACAAGGAAAGCTGTCAGCATAACACCGCATCACGACAGATCGGGTCTGTTCAGGAGACAGTGGCCACTCAGTCAATATAGCCAAGGAAGTAGAACATCTCCCTTCAAGCTTCCCAGTATTTTGCCAAGGTCCGTTGCCATACCTTGGCTCTTCCACTCTTCTGGCGTCTCTGTGATCTGACACCATCAATCAGCTACAGCCCGGCCAGCGTGGTTTTACCTTGGTTTCACTCCTGCTCTCCAAAGCAGACCATAATGGTCTGTGTGATGAGGTAATACGCACTTCTGGGACATCCTAATAGGTGCTACAGGCACATTGCCAAGTTAGCGTAAAATGTGAGTCCTCATTTCTTTTGACTGGGTGTTAAACTGACTGGGAAAGGTCAATTGGAGCTAAGAGATGGCTAATAATGCATAGCTCTCATCTGGTACTTATTATTTCATATATAGAGCTCAAATTGCTTTGCAAAGGTGACCAAGCATTATTTCTTAACCTTTCCATGTGCTAGAGAGCCCATTTCCCTCCTGTAGGTTACTGAAGATGATCTGAGCACAGTGATTAAGGTAGCTGTATCATGAAAAAGCATTTCAATATTACTGATGCTTGGAGAATCAGACAGGACTTTGTATTAGAAGAGGTAAAGAAATGAAAACGATTATTGTTCCATTAAAGACATCTGAAAACAGAGCTTCAGACACATGTGAAAGTCCAAAGTTTCAAAGTAATCCTTAGTGCAGGAGTTAAGAAGTCAGAGTCTGACCCTACTGCACCCACGCACCCGGGTACCCGCGTATCAGTGTAAGCACCGAGGGCAAGCAGTGCTGTGAGAAAAGCCGTGAAGGTGGAGCCTCACGTGGCTCCTCTGGGCTTCTCCAAGTACAAAGACATAAATCCAGTAGGCTTTTGGAAGCTTGGGTCTTGGTAACTTGCTCTGAGCATTCATCGGTATCAGAAAATCGTTGCTCAGGCCCCTATCACAAACCAGGCATCCGTCTCAGTGACACCGGCCCTACCAGCTGCAACTGTGAGCCATGAAATGCCTGTGCTTATCGATCTGTTTCTTGGGCATGGGTGAGAGGGGGTTAAATGGCAGTGGGAGTAGGGGGGACCAGGAAGAGGAACTATTCATGGCATCAGTCTGCTGGGAGAGGAGATGGTGGGGAAGAGCAAGAAGTTGGTTTCAGGGGCTGGAGAAGATGCACCGGGGCACAAGGGCACAAAAGGAAGACGATGAAGAGATGTCACTGAAGGCCTAGATCATGGCTTAAATTTACATATCCATCCCTCAAGCAAGCCACATCCATATGCATTACAATTCCTGAAGCCATTCAGACACGGAGCTGTTCTACTGTCACCTCTCGCCGTCACAGACTTCATTCAGGGAATGACCTTGTCCTGCCCTCACCCTCGGCACCCTGCTCCTGCCAGTGGCTGCGGTGGCATTACTACATGCACCTGCCATACAATTACCTGGCATTTAACACCAGCTAAATCGTCTCAACAAACATAACAAAAGGCGGCATCCTGTACCTGATGCAATTCAAACCATCTCCAGCGCTATTCGCCGGTCCATGGGGCAATGCTGCCTCCACGAGCAGCGGACAAACTTGCCAGGGCTCTGGTGGTGCTGGTCCCATGGCCAGCGTGGCTCGGGGCTCTTGCAGAGCCGGGGATGCCTTGCTCCAGTGCTGCATCCTTCCCCCTGCTGCGATACTGCTCCCAGCGCGGTGGGGAACCTGACCTCGTGTCCTGCATTTTGGTGCAAACTCCAGTAAACGAGATGTCTCCCAAGACAGAAAGCAGGCTGTGCTGCTTAAAGATTCACGAGTGATCTACCTGCAGCACCTGACCTCCCCATAGCCCAGGAAAACATCCCTTTTACCTGCCTCTCTCCAGAGAGTCCCTCAGGGACCAATAAGCCAAACAAACCAGAGAGATGCAGAATTACCTCCTAGCCCCGACAGCCGCTCCTGCGCTTGCCGGCTTCCCTGCACTCACTGCTTTAGTTGCACTGCCCAGCACTGGCCGCAAACCACTCTGCCGTGGCCGAAGCCAAATTAATCATATTTTCAAAAAGGAGCATACCTTTGCTTTCCCCCCACCCCACCCTTACTCTCTTCGAACCCACTTTCCTTTCATTTTGGTTGTTTTCCCCACTTTGTTCCTTCCCATTTGACTCCCTCTGCCCTGCTCTAGCTCTAGTCACAATGTGAGCCATTTCAACTCACCAACCCAGCAGCGGAATGCTGGGGTTTTGCCAGGTGGGTTTTCTGCGGCTGTTGCAACCCAGGGAGCTTCAAAGCAGCCGACCGAGAAGCGTCAGCCTGCGCCCAGCAGCACGCTCATGTCTGTGCCCTTCGCTGCACATCATTTACACAGTTTGGATTTTTCTTAAGTGGGTTCACCTCTTCTATTTGTACTTTGAAGACAAAGCCTGATTCTATTTTCTTACAAGTATGAGTTCCCCCCCCGCCATCAACTCAGACCACAATCTTTTGTGTAAAGCTACAGTAGCGGATGGGGAGGGGAACAGAGAAGCCCATGAAGCACAGCAGCCGAGTACACGGTGCGAGGCACAAAGGAGACGGGCACCAGCCCTGAGAAGTGCATCCTTGTGTACCCCATTTGCACATTTCTGGCAGAGCGGAGCACAGCGATACCCGCCCGAGAGGAGTCTGTGCCAATGCTTTCCCCAGCTGCACCCTGCTCTGGGGATGTGGTCCGGGGACCCTCTTACTGGAGGGACCCTTGGCATCGCTGGTGCCCGGGACATGGGCTGCCTCCTGCCTTGGTCCCCAGGAGCTCTCCTCCATTCGTTGTCCACAGAACAAGCTACCCCAAGGACCACGCGAAGAAATGGCACTGCGCTTGTACCAGAGTATGGAAAACACGGATGCCACCAAGGCTCCGTGAGACCCAGCCTGGAGGACAGGGGTGGAAATAGGCTCCCACAACATCAGCATGACCAGTGGCAAAGGGGATCCTGTTTTAGGTGCTATGATGTCCGAAGGTCTGGGCTCCAGCAGAAGAGAGCCAGGTCCCTGCAGAAAACCAACACTGCTAACCTGCAGAAAACCAACACTGCTAACCTGCTCTCAGGCGTGAGTCAGAGGTGCCTTCAGAGCAGGTCCAGACACTGGTAAAAGAAAAACTGCAAAACCCGTGAAGCTCAGCAGAAAGAGCCATGAGCTGCAAAAGGAAATATTTTTGAGGCAGCACAGGGAAAACAGCCTGTACGCACACCACTCGAATGCTAGTAGCAATTGCAGGGCCTTTGTAAGCAGTTTTGTTAACACGGAGACAGTTTAGCTTTAGAAATGTGGAGTCTTTTCACCTAACGCACTGAATAGGAAAATAATTTGTCACAGAAATTAGATTTTCACATACAGCAATACAGACAGTTATTAGAATATACATAAATGCGAAACAATCACTTTGAAGGTTTAAATAAAGCTGACAGTAGTGAGCAAAATACATTTTATACAGGCCTTTACTACACTCTGAGTAGCCTGCAATTGCTTTGTTTTCAACTCTGTTGTACAAACAAGGGGTTGGTTTTTCTTCCCTTGGAAAATGTTCCCAAGGTGTAGTTGCTGGAGCTACTCTTCATCACGTGAATCAAAGCACCGGGTTAAGCTAGAAAGCACAAAAATTCAAGTTCTTTTGAGTATAAAAACCATGCAAAATGTGAACAAAATCATCCTCTCAGCACTACTTTTTTCTGCTCCAGAGTTTTGCGCTGAAGGATTATTCAGCTACATGAATCTGCAGCTTCCCCTTCAAATTAATCTCTTGTTGAAATATGAGCACTATAAGCTCCTTTACAGGGCGTTAAGGTTTCAGACAGGAGCACTCAACATGAGCCAATGCCAACATCAGTCTGCAAGAGCTGCAGCGGGTGCCTTGTGGCCGTTGCTCAGGACAGGGCAGAGCTAGGTGGTCCCCACGAGCTGTGGGACCCCCTGCCCCACGGCAGGGCAGGGGACACTCCCGGGCTCCCCATGACCAGCAATGACAGGTGAAAAACAGAAACAAGTTATAGATCCTCCAAAAATTCAAATCCTGTGGCTTCAAACCATAAAATCTGGAATAAGGTTTTTAACCGCTAGAGGAATGATTTTCTGGAAGAGCCTTCCCAGCAGGCAGAGGCAGCAAAGCCCCGGGTGAAGCTGCGTGGGGTGGGGGACAGGCATGTGCATCGTCACCGGCTGCAACGGCTGGAAGCTGGCTCCATTTTCCAGCCCGAGGGTCCCAGGAGATGCAATCTGAACTTGTGAACAACCAGTCCTCATGCTAATTATTTCAAAGTGCCGATAAACATGCCAGACCCCTATTACGAGTGGGTTGTGCTAGCTCACACAAGTGACCTGCTCCAGGAGGGGGGTCCCTGGGATATTCCTCTGTCGTACACGAGGCCACGCTCCCCTCCAGCAGGAAGGCTGCAGCTGATTTGCCATCAGGATCAGTTTTGTACTGCAGAAACACTACTTTTTACTGCCACAAAAACTGAGCTGGCAGCATGAGAAAAAAAACAAAACACAACATTAGCTGCTAGAAAGGCTTTTGCATTCCTTATTTTCTGTCAATTTTTTTCTTATGAATAATCCTTAGAGGGCCACAGAATCAGTCGTATAACAGAAATATATTCATAAATCATCAATTCATCAGCTGACAGGGGAGAAAAAAATATGTCCATCTATTTGCAAACATTATTCAAACCAGCCTGAGCAGAGACTCAGGATGTCACCGCTGCCGGAGCGGCTGTCAGCGGCTGTGCCAGCAGAGGAGCCGTGCCGCCATCCCCAGCCCCTTTTTCTTTCCCGCAGCTGAATCTCACCACGAGTACCACGGGGTCTGCACTTCTGCAAACGAGCAAAGCATAATGAGCACTTTGGCTTGTGCTAACTGAAGTTTAGCATGGTCATGCCCAGCCTGTTCAGTCTATTTTCTATTAATTCCCAGGTTTGCCCCTGCCTTCCTAGCCATGCACCGGGAACAGGCTGCTGCTAGCTGGGGCTCCTGGATGGCTCAAGAGAGCGTGCAACCCCACAGAGAGACTCCAAACCGAGTGCAATCCCTGCAATTGAACATTTCTGGTCATAGAGGCAGCGCTGCAGACAAAGGCTGGAGCATCATCTGCCTATGCCATCCCTCCCGGACCCGCTGCAGAGCCCTGTGCCCTGCCGTGCTTTCGGTCCTCGGCAGCTGAGCGGAGAAGTTGTCAGTGGGAAAAGGTGTTGGCACAGTGAGTGCACGGAGCCGTGAGACCTACCAGCAATGGGGACAGTGCGGTCACGCAGGACAGAGCCCATCTGGAGGGGCACGTGGTGGCATATGTAGTGTTCCCTCACTCGCCCTTACTTCTTCCCAGGGAAGAAGTTATTTGCAAATTGAAGTTTAACAGCCCCCTTGGCTACTGAAAGCCACATTAAAGCAGGTCAGTTTGATGCTCCAGATTATTTCAGGGTTGACAAAACTCTGCAGATGTGGTATCAACCTCTACTTCTGTTTTGAAGCTCAGGGATCGGGACAGATTAAACCAGGGAGCAAGGCTGCCTGGACACCATCCCCTCTGCAGAAAGGGACATTCCTCCCTTCATTTCCCACGTGCTGATGTTCAACCCACAGCCTTTTCAGGACCCATCATCCTTTCAGCTGTCCATGAGCATGGCCTCTGCCTCCGGCAGCAGAAACATGCTCAGGCTACACCTGACTTGCTGCAGCCAGTCCTACCTACCAAAACCTCAGGAGCAACTGGGACCACAGGCTGCGTCCAGGACCTGGTCCCCGTGGGGGGCTGAGTGCAGGCGCTGCTCCCTTCTCCGGCAGCAATCATCTGGGTTTGCGCCAAAATAGCTGGGAGCGGCTGCTGGGGGAAAGAGGATCAGGGAGGAGGCTGGTCCCTGCTGGGGACCGTCGGCAGGCTGTACGGCACACAGGCACCCAAACGGCACCTCGCGTCGCCAGCAAAGCACAGGCTCCTCCTGAACATTACGTATGTTGAGTTGTTAAGAAAGGCCAAATACAAAGAAATGCAGAACTAGGCTGACTGGTTTTGAAGAAGGGAAATCACAGGTTTGAACAGTGTTTTAAATGAATAATACACATGACGATTGCATTTTCACGAATGCCGCATGTTTAAATGGGAAGACAGTAACAGCATTTATGTGGGTGTGGGACTTTTTCTAGCTGTCAGTCGTTATTTATGTGACCCTACTATTCACGGTGCTTCTTTGCAATGCCACCACTACTTCTGGCCTTGCTGCTTCAGAAGACATGTGCCACCTGCCTCTTGCTTTATTTTCATTGTAAAATTCCAGGAGTTCAGGCAATCTCTATGAAAAAAAATCCCCCCACCAGCTCTGCCACATTCAAAGCAGTTGGAGCAGATGCCTTGTCAAGGTTGAATTCTCCAAAAGCAGCTGCTTACAGTCTGAGACATCACTTTGGAAGAAAAGCTGTCATTAGCAAGACACTCGCAAAGCCCTCCCCTCTTTCATTTTGCGCATGTAGGCATTGAGGAAGGTTGGGGCAAGGGGTTTGGAGGAGATCTTTCTTTTCCAGAGTCACATATTTGTTTTGCTTTCTCAAAAGAAGAATAAAAAGAACTGCACTTCCAAAAAAGCCTGCCAAAAGCTCATTACAGTAATTACGCTACTCTTGACAGAGACTGAAGCTGGCTGCTTCCAAGAAAGCCAAGTATCATACATTTTGCAACAGTAATCTGTTAAGAGGTTTATTTCTCATCCTAGATAATGATTTCTAATGCACAGCATTAGAATGGGTAGCCCTTGTAATTATAAAGCCATCATAAAGTCTGCAGTATCCAACTTACCCTGGCTACACGCTGATATGCACCGATACGAGGCTGCCATAGTTTTTGGCTTTCTCACACGATGTCTCCCTGGTGAGCTCCATAAGCTGACGGCACCGAGCACAGACATTGCAGATTTCCTCCAGTTTAAATATCCCACTTCCCTCACAACACAGAGCAGCACGAGGCGAAGTGGCCTTTTCTTCCCCCTGCCACCGCCTTTGGGAGGCTGTGCAAGATGTTGTTACCCATACACGGTACCTGAAGGTGAAAAAAATCCCCAACTTAGAAGCAAATCAGAAAATTTGCTATGGCTGCGTGACGGGGAGCATCCATGGGGCAGGCCCCCATCGCTGTGACCTCGGGGTGGCATGCAGCATCTGCCAGGCGACGGGCAGGAGGGCAGCCCTAAAAGGTGTGGGGGAAGAGACGTGGGCAATTTCAGCCCCACACCGTACCGCTGTCTCCTACAGCCTTCCAAACAATACTGCCGTCCGGATCTCAAAGGCATTAAAGAGCTGTTATCCTCGTAACAGTCTTCAGCTTCCCCACTCATTTTAAAGCGGAATGATGATTTTCTTAAACGAGAGAGCCCATCTCAGGAGGGGGGAGAAGCAGGACGCCCAGCGCCCACACCACGGTCCATCATTATGGGCTGCGGCCGTCCAGGACAGGGCTGTGGGAGCAGTGGACTAGGCTGGGCAGTGCCCGCGTCTGCCTGAACGTTTCTAAGCAAAACCATTTCAGAGCAAAGAACCTGCTAGCAGTGCCCAGCAGCGGTGCCTCTCTGCAGAAAGCTGTCAGCGCTGGGTTTGACTGGGATGCGTGCTAAGTTCTCTGCTGTTTTCCTTTCCTGTCCTATCTCTGGGCAAAACACAGATGTAACAGTCATGGAAGGTGTTTACAAAGTGTGGCACAACCCACGACAAACGCTCTCACCACGATCCAGGTCGCCAACGTCCTTGAGATATTAGGAGATGAAAAAGATTCCTTTCCCTTTCTGTTTCACAAGTCAGCCAGCCCCTATGGCAATCAATCCTTTCGAAAAGAATAAGAGTTTTTAACTTGCAAACCAATTTACTATGTTTTAATAACCATGAGTTTCCAGTGATTGGAAGCCTGCTGCTGTTAGGAAAGAGAACAGCAGTAAATGCCATTCAGATAAGCTATTTATAAATGGCACACTTCAATTAAAAAAAATAAAATTAATATTACAACAATTTCATTTACAGCAGGTGGTGCTGCAATTTTTCTCTGCAGAAAATGAGATGCCCCTGTGCAGCACAGAAAGAAACAGAAGCGAATGCCTCGGCACAACAGACCTCACCACGCTTAATTGCAGTTTTGCTCAGACCACAAAAGGTTAATGACAGCCAAAAGTAGTAAGAGCAAAAGAAGTACAGCCCATTATCAAGGTGGAGCACTTATGTAGATTTTTAATAGCTAGAATAAAAATTAAAGCCAACAGTGACATCATCTCTTGCTGTCTTGATCTGAGCAAGCTGCACCGTCTGCGAAGAACCTTGCCTGTGCACGGCACCGCCTCGGCTGGTCACGGCTTTCCTCCTGCAGCATCGCCTTGGCTTCTCTCCATGGGAAAAAGGCCCTTCCCGTCCTGCTCGGCTGTGTGGAACTCAGTCCCTCAGCAGCAGCGCTTGTCTCTCCGGTGAGAAGGCAGAGCCCAGCACAGCCAACCTCCAGCAGCAGGTACTGATGCCACCAGCGCCGTGCCCGGGACGGGGCTGGGAGGGCACGGCTGCGGGCACCAGGCTCTCCAAGCACCCGCGCTGCTCCTGCAAGAGTTACCTTGCACCAGAGCATGGATGCTTGACCCTCCCACCTCGCGGGCAAGTCGCTCGGCAAAACTGTTACGCCATCGCTCCCAGCTGCCAGTCTTTCACCCCCAACACCTTCCGCCAGGAGAGAAGGCATTGGGAGGACATCACTGAGGCAGGACATGCGGATGCTCTCACCTGCTGAAACTGCACCTGCCTGGAGAGGACCACCAGCAGGTCCTGTCGCCAGGCTCCCCCTTAAGCTGGATCAGGTTTTAGACTAGTTTTGGGGCAGACAGAGTGCCGGTCCTCCACTATCGCCTCCCTCCGGGGTCAGGTCTATTCAGAGCGTCGAGCCCACCTGAGGACAAAGCAGAGCTGGACATGGCATTTTTCAAGATTTTAGGATTTTTCTCTTCTCCTTTTCACATTAGAAGAAAGTGTTTAGAATGCCAGAAAACCCAGTCCAGGAAGGATCTGAGTGTCAAACTTCACTGCATCGCAGAGGAAGAGCACATACTCAATGCAACGTCAATCACACATTTAGTAGGGAGAGATCTCCTTGCACGCATCCACAGCTACTCAAAACGCTGGAAGAGAGGAGGGAAGACAGAGAAAATGCTACCACCAAGTGGAGGTAAGCATGCAGGTGAAGCCATGACAGCAGGGGAAGGTAGAGCAACACAGTTCCTGTAAATCCCTGTAACTGCTTCCCATGATTTATTCAGGAAGAAGAGCACCACATTATATTTTCTGGTTATCTTCAATATGGAAGAGAAAAAGGTTCACTTCGGGGGATTTTTCCCTCTGACTTGCTGATATTCATACGTTCAGCAGCAGTACACTGAAGCTCAGGATTACACACGAGGCACTGTGCATGCATGTACTTACACAGAGGATGGATGGATGGATTTATGAAACAGTTGGTATGGAGAAGCATTTGTCTGCCGCAAGGTATTTTCCTGTTAGTTTGCCAGATGTCAGCTTGCTGCTTCAGTGTTCTGGCTCCTCTGCCTGGACATTTCTAATGCAAGACGTATTACATATTATTTTGCAAGGAGATAGCAGGCTTTCCCATTGCAGACTGGGTAAGTAGCAGAAACGTCCTGTGGCAGCGGAAATGCGGCACAGAGGAGCACAGCCCTGGGGTCTTGCTGGAGCCTCCAAGCCCACAGTAGGGATTCCTAACTTGTACTCAGAAGATTAATTTATTTTCCAAAGCTCACCTATAATTTGAGCACTCACATGTTTAATAACAGATTTTTTCAAATAGTTTTTATTTCCTAGATTGCCAAATACAGATGGAGTCAAAAGGTTACAATCTAAAAATGGCATTATTATTCCTCAAATAAGAGTTTATAGGAACCTGGACTATGTGGGTGATCGAATCAACAGTGCTCAGATTATTTTTTTTTTCCTTGTGACTATTCTTCCACCCCAAGCATTTCATGCAGTCCTAAGAACTAAGAGTAATATTGGCTGCAGCGGTAATGTTCGAGAACCCCCTCACCCAGGGCGGTGGATCCTGACAGCCCAACAGCTGAGCTAGAGGAGCAGAGAAGGCAGAGTGCCCCAAAGCGGTTCAATAAATTGACTGGGGAGTTCATCACTGAACTGCCACTGTGAAGCAACATTGATCCTGAACAAAACAGAGGTTGCATGCTAGATGTTGCAAGCCAGAATTTTTAAAGACCTCATCTACCACTTACAAAATTAAATGAGCTGTTGAGATTTTTCAAAACACACCTGTTCTGCATCACTGAAGACTGTACCAGACAAACACTTCAGGCAGTTTTCCAACCTGTTTTATGGAATAGAATCATAGAATCATTTAGGTTGGAAAAGACCTTCAAGATCATCGAGTCCAACCATCATCCATGCCCACTAAACCATGTTATTAGACATTGCTCTAAAAAACAGCGGTTAGGAAGGCTGAGGTGTGACCAAAGACCCAGATCTAAAAGGAGAACCATTAGAGACCACAGAGAAGAATGTCACTGAAGGCTGCCAGACCAGAAGAGGTCCAAAGCCGAACCAGTGGACAGGCAACGTGCTCGAGTTTGGAGGTGAAGAGGATGGAGATGGGGCAGTAGCTGAGGGGGCTGTTGGTATCCAAGCCAACTAACGCTCCCCCAGACCTGGGGGACCCATTTGCAGTGGGGCAGGAGGAGATGGGAGGAGAGGAGCAGCTGGGAGGGAGGCTGGGCTCCCCGCGGGGCTCCTTCTGCATCTCCTTCACTGCAAAGGTCTCCGGATTTCTCTCTACCTAAATAATTCTGACAAAATGTCTGTCACTATGGCAACAAGGGAAAACAAATTGATTCGAGAGGTGTCTGATATTCGTAATGCATAGAAATTATTGTTGCTATGGCAACATGATTTACAAATGAATTGGAAGATTTAGGAAACAATTAACAATCGAAACTCTGCGGAAGTGAGGTGAGTCTTAGCCGGCTCTGAGCATCGCCAGCCCTGTGGAGGCTTCTCACCTGCCCAGCTGCAAAGCCCTTGGGCACCGAGCTCCAAGAGGTTTAAGCTCAGTGGCCTTCTCCGAATGGGTGACTCAGGAATTTGTCACGGACTTTAGAGGAAAACACCAAACAACGCAGACCGAAGTGACACGACTGCCAGTGGCAACTCTGCCGCCCAGGCGCTATCCCCCGGGGGGTTACCAACCACTGAGGCATTCCAGCTCTACTGGTTTTGAGCTTGAGCAAAACCTACTTTATTCTTCAGCTTAAGCAGCAAACCAGCATGGCTGAAGGGGACCAAAGGAATGATGTGAAATGTACACCCCAGCCATCCCTGGGGACGTGGGTAAGCGGTGCAGAAGAGCCTGCTGGGACAACGACGCAGCACCTCCATCTCTCGGAAGAGCAGGTTGGACTCCTGAGAGTCCGAAAGCTTTTGCAGAGGGACCAAAGAGCATCATCCAGGACCTGACGTGTTGTGCACCCTGGAGCAAGCTGTGCTGACAGGCACCCATCCCTGGGCAAGGACCTCCAGCCTGGCAGCAGCCGGTGGGCCCCGAGCAGAGTGCGTGTGACCTTGTGTACGCCCCACACACTTTCTGAAGGTCAGCATCCGTTCTGTCCCTTCCCATGCCCAGACAAATGCAATGACCTTTTTGCTTGTCCTCTCCTTTGAGGGCCAGTTCTGCTCATCCAGAAGTTCTGCTTTCACCAGCACAAGGGTCATGTCCTAAAGGATGGCTTGTTCAAAAGCATGCATGACTTACATAGGGGGACAGGGCCAGTTCTGACTGATCTGGTTTCCTTCGATGCTGGAGAATCCCTTGGATACCAAGAAACATGTCTCAGCGGGGAGATTAATCATTTTTATCTGTGTTTGTCTGTATCCATGTAGGAGGTGTATGTCACAGCAGAATGTAGTCAGAGAGGAGTTGGACAACGAACGCTTATTTTTATTAAAAAGACAATTAGGTTCAAAATGCAGTTAGGTAAATTCACTGAAGAGTAACCCATCAAGAACTTTTAAAGACAAGAATATCACCTGACTGCGGAAGCCCCTGAGCTATAGATACATGGATGCTGGGACTGTTTACCAGCGAAGCATTGCTGCCCTCCGTCCCAGTCCTCATACTCTTCCTTCAGCATCTGCTGTGGGCTGCTGCTGAGGCGGTGCTCAGCCCAGGTGGGTCTTTGGTCAGACCTGGTACGAACCCTGCTCTCATGATGCTAATGGAGACCTAGAGCAAACTCCCCTGTGCTTGAATTACAGATCTGCAGTACAGCAACAGCTATGAAACAAAATCCCTTCCCAGACCCTGGCTGTCAT
Source organism: Leptodon cayanensis (assembly GCA_027564655.1). NCBI lineage: Eukaryota > Metazoa > Chordata > Aves > Accipitriformes > Accipitridae > Leptodon > Leptodon cayanensis. Next base: position 22,042,256 of record JANXJC010000042.1, on the reverse strand, counting down.
TGAGCAGCTGGTGTGCGGAAGATGCAGCTACAAGGATTCGCGCCGCCGTTTGTTTCCTTTCATTTCACCTTTACCTCCTATCTCCTCTCAACAAGGCAGGTCAGCTGGCAAATAACTTTTTCACCCTATTCCTACAACAGCCTAATGAAAAGCTTTACCTTCTAAAAGTAGGGACCTTTACCACAAGCAAAACACAGCAAAATGACCAGTGTTGTTCTTGCTTTCATAGAAGGCAGCCAGAAGAGCACTTAGCAGAATTGACAACAGTAAATGGATTTAAGTGCATTTATAAACACTGCCTCAGAAAGCACTTTGGGGATTTGGGAATCTAATAATTGGAGAGAATCCACATAGCAATTAGGCACTGCTGCTGACACTGAGTAGTAGGACATTGTCTCCACATGAGTAGTAGGTAGTGATTTTGTAAAAAAATTCCAGTTTCTGACCCTTCAGGTATTCAATCAACCCAATTCATATGTCATCTCGTAGGTATATTTACAAGCAGCAGAGCATCTCCCCAGTTCCCCAGGAGGGGCTCCTCCTACGTGGAAGACACTGCAGAAGCCCTCTCCGCCGGCACCTTTCCCGCGGAGACCTGGAGGTCCTGCCCCAGCACTGGGAACGTGCCAGGGTGGCTCAGATAGCTCTGCTTCAGCAGACCCATTTTGGTCGATGTGACATGGTTGGAAATAAGGATTAACCAGAAGTCCCCAGCTTGAGACAAACACCCGACTCAGAAGAATAAGACCTATTAGCTAGATCTGCCACAGGGATGTTGATATAAACCAGAGATCACCATTAATTCTAATTTGTGATACTGGTCTGGGAAAGACCTGACCCACAGAGGATTTCCATGTATATACGGATCAGCAGTCTTGCACCATTATATCAGGTTAAATTACAAATAAAGAACCTTTTTTAGATTATTAACTCGGTCTTATAAGCAGCTCTGTCTGAAAATAGGGGACCCAATGCCACACAGAAAAACTGAAAGCAATTTTTGTAGGAGAACATGATTTAAAATAAAACTAAACTGACATGACTAAGATATGAGTCCCCAATATGAACTTTTTATGCATCAGTAAGCAAACAGGACTCTCCTTCATATAATTAAGATTTCTGCATTTATAATCTTCTATGCTATCTTTTCCTTAACAGTAAGAAATTTAAAAGAAAACTTCAGGCTTATAGAAACAGAGAAAACATACAGGGTTTTATTCATAGGAACAGCAGGAAAGCTGATAATCCCACTTTAATTTCCAGTACCTCATATCCCTAAAACTCCCTTTCAAGTTCAGTTTCTCTTCCCAGACCTTGAGCAGACCTTCCACAACCACACAATTTTTCATCTGAAAGTTAAATTTCTTCCTTTGCAAGAAAAAGAAAACTTCATTTTAACATTCAAAAGTTACAGCTATCAATGACCCAAAGAAACCCTCTGGCAATATTTAAACAGAAAATAGCCATTCAATCATGGCACAAACATTTCGGTCCTATTATCAAATTGTACACATATACATACATAATCATACCTATTAGAGCAACCAGTTTATATCAAGCAACTCAGTGACTCTAGTCTGCCTGCTCACTGAATTTCCATGGTCATGGGAAAACGTATTTTTAACAAGAATTTACCAATTTTTCTGCTGTAGATGAGTATTTGAAATGTATGCTTTGCTATCTAGCTGGCAGTAAGTTATGTGGTACTTGCTGGAATGATTGGATAAACTGATAAACTCTTTTGACATAAGTAGTTGTGCATACACATTTAGAAACCTATTTTCACAATTTTTTCACATAGCCGTATCATTTGTTTTCTGAGTGAAATTTATTGTTGCATGCAAAACCTATTGCTGAAGCAGTTAGAGATGGCTTGGGGTGAATTTAAATATCAGAGTGAGCAGATAAAAAACTTTTACATTCATAAAAATTGGCAAACCCAGAGTGATCACAGATTATATTATCCAGCAAGATGGATTAAAATATTCTAATGCAGTTACAGCTTGGCATTCATTTAATAGAAATTAATAACTGCTTCTGCTCATCGACAGGCATAAGGACAATGCTTCTTTATCAAACTGGTTAAGTGAAACAGAAGATGACTTCCCATGCAATGAGGTTCACCCGAAATAGCATGGATCCAGGAATTCCCATAGCTGTTGTGTCAGAGAGGCAAATGTGTGTCTAAGCAGAAGAAACATAACAGGAGTTCGGAGAAGTGGGACCCTCACAGCCCAGAGCTACCCGAGTAGATATCTCAGGCACTGGGGGTACATGATCTCAGGTAGAAGACACTATTCAACTCCCATCCATACACAACCAGGCTGCAAGAAAAAATCCCCAGTTCAATGTGAATATGTAAGCTCCAGGCTATATAACTAAATATTAACATTTCCTTTGTATTTGGTGCGCTGCAGCAGGATAGCATTCCTCTTCAAAACATCCACCTTCAGGATATTTTGCACTGGGACATCTCCCTCCACAGAAAAATGTTGCAGATGAGTAAGAGATTAACAAATGAAAAAGAATATCTCTTGGTAGTGAAGAGCAGCTCGCTTTAACCCCAACGACAACACAAGCATCATGACGTGAGGATTGCTGAGCAAAAATCTAGTACTAAAACCAAAACACGAGATGTCAGATCTGAGACAAGGTGCCGGTCCTGAAACCACCCTGCCCTTGAGCCTTGCAGGCAATTAAACCTTTGATACATTTCCTTGGGTAAATTCTGACTTACCCTCTGCAACACTCCTGCAATGAAAGGGAGGAGGCAGAAAGATCTGTGGATCTTCCCGGACACATCTGAACGGGTTACCAGATCCTCTATGCTGAAGTCACTGTGACCTCCTTGGTCCTCTGGGCTGTAAAGAAATCAATATTAAATTAATATAAATTGCAAGACTTGTCCTAGTCCTCCCAAATGTAATTTATCTATCTACAATAGTTCAACTTCTCTGCTAAGGCATTTAATACTTTTGACATGCAACCAGGCAGCAAATGGAGCTGCTGTAGGTTACACCACTTGTGGGCTTTGCTTATGCAGACCATATTGGCAGCGTCAGTCTCCACCTGAATACAAAGCCGCTGATACAAAGCTCACTTCCCAGCCCGCTCCCATTTCCAAGACGTTTGCATGTTAACAAGCCTTCTTAGCAGACGAAACGCCTGGAGGCACAGAAGTTCGGAGCATGTGTCCATCTCACTGTGCTGGCACCTGCCATTGCTGCTGTCCTGACAGGAGGCACAACTTGGAAGGGGATTTTGCTGCAGATGTTTGCTGGATCCGAAACACCACTGGGGGAAAATAAGACCTTGGTCTGTCCCAGAACCAGCATAAGTTGCCTGCATTTCTCAGAAAGCAATGGGGGCTTCAGGGGCAGTATTTTCTTACCCGTCCACAAAGAATTCTTGAGTTTTCCACTACTAAAATTCCCCGTATGCAGAGCAGTGAGAGCTGTAGCAGGTTGTCCTGAGATGGTTTCTAGGAAAGGGTTGCAAAGACAGCACACAGAGAGGCCTGGGCAGTTGTAGTGCCAAGATAGTAAAGCACATATTATAGCTTGGCATGCCTGTGCAACTAAAAATCCTGACGAAATCGCTGCTGAGAGGGGAATTAAATTATGGGAGAGCAGACTGACATCTCCCAGTGCTGTTTGGAGCTCATCAGAATGCAGACTGGATTACAAGAAGCAATCGACACTGTTGCAGGCAATAAGCCATGCATCTGGAGACTGTGCACCGACAGGCCATGTCATCAGGGTTTCCCACTGTCAAATTATCTAAGGGTGTTCTTGCGGTTTTCCTGGTCAAGTCAGAGATGCACACAACAAACTAAAGAGATACAGATATATGCTGAAAGAGTACAATTGTTTCTTTCTCTGAGCATCCTCTCTTGTGTATTCCTTGCTAATCCTATTACTAGACGAATAAGGTATCTGAAGATGCTTTAAGTATTAAGTAAACCATGTGTGAGAGAAGAAAACCTGTCCTTGACAGCAGGGTCCGGCAGAGTCACTTGCTGAGCAGGACCCCAGCAGGGATGCACCAGGGAAACCCACCTGGCTACAGGGGGCTGGGTTTGAAGAGCGGCAAGTGAAGATGGAGGGGTAGAGGCAGAGTCTGTCACCAAGAGGAGGACTTGGCACAAACTGCAGTGGTGCTTGGAGCTCACTTGACGCCTCCTTGCAGAGGTCGGTGGAAGCACTAAAATTGACTTCCCGGAGAGTCTTCAACCTTGGACAGAGAAGAAAACAGTCTCTGACAGCTCCTTGGGGCGAGAAGATGTGAAAGTGAAAAAAAGGACTGAGTCAGGTTTCAGGAGCACCTGTTGGGCTTGGACCTCTGCCTGCAGAGAGGTTAAGGACACTGAAGGAGAAGACACCCTCCTATCAGAGGAGGCACTGATCCTGTTGCCAAAAGGGCAAGATCAAAGTGGGAGAAAGGAGGACATCCTTTGGCCATGCCACTGCACCAGAGGAGAGCAGCTGTGACTTGTACCAGTGCATGTCCTACTTGGTGGGGCAGGCAGGCTAAGAGGTGGGAGAAGACCTAGCTCAAGGTGAGGCAGACCTTGAGGAAGAAGTACAACTCCCTTTAGTCAACGAGACACGGAGGAAGGTGACACATGGATTTCGCTTTCGTGACTGGATCCTCTCATAACAGGACACTCCAGACTACTTAGGGCTGGGGGATCACACAGCAGGAGGAAATTGAGATGCAGAAGCTACTTTCTTCTGCTGCCCCACAAAGGAAAAGTCCTTCTCTAGTACTGTAGTCATGGCCAAAAGACTTACCTGCTTCCAGAAGGAGTTTGAATTGAACACATAGATGGATCCCCAAAAATCAAGATTTCCCAGATCTAACTCAGAAAAATTGGACAGCCTTGCAAACAATAGCAAACACAGCCTCCCGTTCTTCTTGTTGCATGCCTGAGGATTAAAGCCCCTGCAAAGTGTGCGTTTATGGGTATATATGTTCCTCCCCAATGCAATAAAGTCTTCTTGTACACTCTTCAGATGAGAGAATATGTCTCTTGAAAGAGACAGAGTTTGAAGACCATCTGCTTTGAGGAATTCATTAAAGGAGAAGAGGAGCAGGAAAAAACAAAATACAAATAAAAAAAGGAACTGAAACATCTAAAAGGGTATCAAAGCAACTCAGGTCTAGAAGCAAGGCTCGAGAAGAGATTCAAGCTGCAGGAGAAAGCTCCCATCGAGCTAGATGCAGAGAAACTGGAAAGGGGAGACTTGGCATGTGATTTATGCACAGAAAGGTGGGAGATAAGGGCTCCCTAAGGGGTATTAGTGGGGCTAAAGGTGTCTGAGTTTGTCTTGCATAGGACTTACTTTACTTTGGACATCCTAGGACAGGACTTCAGTTCACCCTGGTGCACTTGTTTTGTTACAGCAGGGTCCGCTCCGAGCGGGAAGTTGCAGCATCAATGACACCCTGTTCTGGGAACACCCAGCAGCCCTTTGCTGATGTCCAGTTCTGCTTTATCTGATGATGTGCAAACAACAGAACTTCCAACCTGAATAAGTGATTCTCCGTGCTTTGCAGAGGTTACATATCCTTTTATTAAATGGGATTTCTTGTAAAGCACAAAATCTTAGGTAAAGCTTATTCTATCTGCGTATGTTTCAGTCATGGTCTAATGTTTTCCTGTGGTCTTTCTGATTATGTTCAGAATTACCTTCCCAGCCTGGCTGTTGAAATGCTTCAACCTTTCTATCAGTTCCTGTCAATTCCATGATAAAATGCCACATAAAAGTCCCTGGTGAGCAGGGGTCATTTCAGGTGCTGCACTGAGTGACCAGTAGATATCTCACAGGTGGGGATGAGGCTCAGTTTTCTGAAAGATGTTGATATTTGTTTTCATCCTTAATTAGAATGAGGCATAAAAAGATACAAATTCCTCTAAGAGTCATATCTGAAAAAGTGTTATTTTGGGAGAGACAAATCAGAACTTTTTATTTCAGTAAAATGTGCTTATTAAAAAAGACACAAAGAATATTTATAAAAATCATGTTCCAAAGATGTCAAAACAGAAAACTGATCCTGACTCAATTTTTCTGCTAGTTTCCTTTCAAACTGGAATCTACCTAGCTTTGTTTCAGGATTTTTTAGAAATGCATATTGAAATAGAATATGATTCCACTGTTTTTTCCAGAATTGTTGACTGTCAAATTATCCTACAATCAGATGGAGACCCAATGATTCTTTTTTCCTTTTCTTAGGTTCACAGCTGGCCAATTATGCTGAAATTATTTCAAAAAGTCACAGAGTTATTGTAACCAAAACTAAGAAGCAAGGTTTACTTTTGCTATTATTAAAATCAAAGTATTTTGTTTTCAATTCAAAAACCTCCTACCAGTTTGTTACATTCATGATCGTTTGATCTTGCAAAACAGCAGGATGAACCCTTAGTACAAGTGTCGCTTTGGAGGAAGCACTGAATTGCTCTTTTATCGTTTTCTTTCTGTATTCTTTTAAATCCGTATGTGGTCACATATCCATGTAGGATACATAATTCCATTTATTCAGTTTTCATCTCTCCCCTATTAAGAAGAAGTCGTTATCAGCAAGCTCTCAGGGATTTTACAAGTATCTTATAAAAATGACGGGTGTTATTACAACTGTCATTCCCCTGACTAATGTCCAAAAATCTGCAACATTCAATCCATACACGTCCCAGTCCAACAGCGAACATGTACTTTTACTGCCCTACAGTATCACATACGTTTACTGCCTCTACCCAAATAACAACAACAAATGTTCCTTCCTTGTGAAAGGTACCCCATTCTGGTTAGTTCAGCTGCACAAAGTCAGTTAAGTCCCCAGCTCCAGCCCTAACCTCTCCTCCTCACAACATTATAAAAAACCTGTAGATGCTCAGCAAGCTGCAATACTAATGTGCTTTCCACAGCACTGCTTTCTCTATCCTTTCTAATAGCTCCATGAATCTATCAGACATTCATTTCATTAAGAAAAAGACCACAAGGCTATATTACTTCCTTTTTTTTTTTTCCTGCAAATAATAACAATATATTGTATGCTAGGAGCACAGTGATTTAACATTAGAAACAGTTATGAAATGTAGTTGAAGAACAGCTTGAGAAGAACTTTTAATTCAACAATTCCCTTCTTTACTCACTTTATAAAAACTGAGGTTTGGGGAGTTCGGGTTTTTTTTAAAGAGAAGGGCGTGTAGATGTATAAAGGCTTTGGCAATTTTACAAGGTGTATTACTGACGGCATCACAACTTCCTTAGGGCCACCAGGAAACATTCAAACTTGATTTACAAGACCTACGCAGCACTGAGGACTGAGATTGGCTTTGTGGATGCCAGGACATGGCTTCTTCACTCTTCACAGGAGGATGCCACACGTGGACCAACAGCCCTTCTTATAGTACATAGCCAACCTTGCCAAAGGTCTATTTACAAAAACTTAACTGATTAATTTTATTATTCATTAAACCCTAATGACTCCAGAGGCACTCTGACTTCGCCACGTGGAGTGACAGATGCACATCCATGCAAAACACGTGTTTAAAATCCGTGGACATCACATTCATCCCAGCAAGGAGCCCCGGTGCTGACAGTCGCTGTGACACCCAGGGGCGGCCCCAGACTAAGACCCCGACATCAGCACCCAGAGCCATTGGGAGCAAAACATAACAATTTAACTGTACTATTTTGTTTTTTCTATAACTATCAGAGCTAAATCAATAAGTATTAGACTCCCAAGATGCTAATTATACTAACATCATGTTCTTGGCTTTACTTATATAGGTGTGCAGCCTCTTTGCCTGAAACCAAGACTTTCTTATGCATGTGAATGGAAATAAAAATACGGGTTTGTCTTCCAAAGGAGCTATCAGTTTCTTTTTGAGACTAGAGGGAAGAATTAAATCCCTTCATCAACTTCAGAGACATGAGTGAAATCTGGAAATCTTATTCTGTGAGACATTTTCTTGCCTTTATGTTTATGATGGACCTTGTTACCAGATACATACATTTGCTGCTGCCTTTTCATGGCAAACTGTTTAGAAGACAGGCTGGAAAGGAAGGCAAGAGAAACAGATAATGGGATACACCCTGGATGTTTTTCTAACCTCTTAAAGGTTCAAAATCACTCAAATTCAGAGGAGATTTCTCCATGTAATGTTACCTGAACCAGCTCATTTCCCCCTGCTTTACTTTAGGGCGCTTCCTTTTTATCCTCGCTAAACAGTTCAGTTCAAATTTAGTTGGACTGGTGCCACAAGAACAAGTCAAAACACCCAAAACACCAGTCAACAACTCCGTTCTTTTCTAGTGCTGCGCACCTGCACATCCCAAATCCAGAACTGGATTACTAGGTCTAGCAGGGAGGTTTTCATAGTGATCATGCATTTAATCTTAATGATATTCTATAATCCTGATTCTAAATTAATTTCTACTGAAGATATTTACAGTAAATAATTGTGAAATACTACTTTTTTATTGCTATTCCCAGATGATAACTTTCATAGGAATTTTTTTGAATACATCTCAGGGGCCACTTTGCTGAAATCTGCACCTAAGTCTACCTGATGCTGTCTAAATATTTAATATACAGAAGAACAGAGGTTGGTGCCATTAATACAGGCTACAGGAAAGCAAGGTTAAGGCTCCTCCCTGCTGTAGTCGTCCCTTCCCAGGCCAGACTCAAGCACGGCCATTCGGTGTCAGAGCCCATCTGTTCCCCGTCAGGGTCTGTGTGCTGAGCAGGGGGACGAGAACCGCCGGTCCCTCTGTTGTCTGGGGAATCTTCTGCAACGCCAAAAGCCTTCAAGCTCCTGGTTCATGGGAAGGGTTAGATTTCAACCTTTCCATGTTTTTATTCCAAAAGCATAGGGAAGAAAATCCTTAGATTAAAGAAACCCTCAACTTTTCAAATATTTCTATGTGCAACAGAATTCCAGTTTTTAAATGTTCATCACATCCCTGGTGACTGTTATTGTACTAAAGTGTTCAAATAGATGCTGAACGCTGATAGCACACAACGGTTCAAGCCATTAACATAACCATTTTTCTCATCCCACTTAGGCAACCTCTAGTGCAAAGGAAAAAGGAACAAATTATAAAAAGGGAGAAGAAGCCCTCAAGATTTTACAAGAAACCCTCAAGTTATCAGACCAGTAGGTTTCACCAAATATGCAGCAAAATTCTTTGTGATGGTCAGACACCCCAGCAGCCGGCACAAGCAGACCACGTCCTTACAAGCTGCAGAAAGTTAAGCTCCGCGCCTGTCGCACGGGCAAACCTTGCAGTCCCACGGAGTTAAAGACGGAAACCCTGCTCCTCTGTGCTGTGAACCCTCATCCCTGCTTCTGTGGGGTGGACACCCAGGACCGCTCCCAGCCTCCAGCTGAAGCCACATTCCCCGTCACAGCTCCAGGACGGGCACTGCTCCCCCCCGGGTCAGCTCAGCCACGGCCCGGGCAGCTCTGCAGGCTGCTCTTCGGAAGGGAAAGGACAACTCCCACCTCCGAGATTTAATGGTGGGAAACCAGCCCTGAGATCCCATCGCCCGCAGTAAATCTGTAAGAGAGGCTGCCCCTTCTTCTACCCAGAGCTGTCCTTCTGCCACGACATGCTCCTGAATCATCCCATGAGGATTTGGATGCCAGACGGGCTCTTACCTTGCCAGAGTTTCTACATCTGAAGTTAAAGGGAATGATTTGTATTTTAGACATATAGTATATTTTAATATCTTGGACTGAGCACAGACTGTGGCATCAGGGAGCCACCGTAATGTTTTATCTGTGGAACGATTAGGGTATGAAAGCACATACTGCACAAAGGAGATGTGCTCTTGTCTCATCTTTTTTTTTTTTTTTTTTTTAATTTTCAGTTCAGAAAAGGCTTTGAAAAAGAATTCCTAGTGAAGCAAAACACCCAAGAGGCATGCAAATCTGAACTGAGATACAGCTGCCACTGGATTTCACTCCACAGCTATCCCAGTTCTAATTTATTACAAAACTGGATGTACAAAGATTATGACAGAGAAGGCATTGCAGATAAAGATTTAAAATTCACTTGCTAAATATATGTTTAGCTATAGTGTAAATGTGATTTGGTCTTGCTAGGATAGTTATGGTCCTGAACTAACATTGACTACTAATTAGAAAAGCACTGCAGGACATTATTATAATGAGTAGTTTTCCAAATCTGAAGTGTTCCGGATTGTTTCTATTAGGAGAAAAATTGAGGGCATCAAATGTGTCTTTGAAAACGTCCTTAAACAAACCAGATTCCACCAAAGAGTAAAAATCAAATGAAAAAATCCTGTTTGCCTTCAATTCCAAGTCACTCTCAACTAGCCAACTTTCAGATTTCCCTTCAATTTTGTTGCCATGCTCATGATGTCCCTGATGCTTACCCACAGCTCATCCTGCATTGCTGCCCTGGGAGCCCAGGGGTGGGTGTTCCAGTATCTCCAAGCCAAACACCCTCCCTTGCACCCGCCAGGATGGGGGGCTGGCTGGGCACCCGCTCTGTGCGCCAAGGGGGGCAAGGAAGGGACCCCCCACATTACACCCTATACTCCAGCAAAGCTCCAGTTCCAGAGGTTTCATTTCTGCACAGCTCCAGTGTCATTTTCACATCTCCCATCCTTTTGCTCTGATAAAACTTCTCCTCCTGCACTTTTGGCCCAGATCTGTTGCTGCTGTTACTGTTAGAAGAGGGAACTAGGAGTGGAAAACTAGTTTCATGGCATATTCAAACAAGTAAGCCCATACTCCTTATCGAGCAACAAAAATAACCTGAGCTATCACCTGCACACATACACCCGATTCTTTGTGAAACACAACTCATTGCAAAAGGGATTTTTGACAGCCAGAGGTAATTCCTCTGCTGTTTGAGCAGCTGACACAATATTCATAACTAACTCCAACTTCCCCTGAGCTGCAGGCACCGATTTCTCTAAACATTACTCTCTGATGATATTAAAACAGGTGGTTATTACCAGATAGCTACAGGGAGACTGGTGGGTCACTGTGCGCACCCAGCTCTGCAGGCACCACCAGTTCCCACGCCCGGGGGAGCCCATCTGGCTCCTCCAGCCCCAATTTCCCCCACCAGACCTGGACCCCCACCTTCTGCTGTGAGGCTCCTCCTTGGGCAACACCACTGGTTTCCAAACCAGTTGGATACCACGGTTCCCATCTGTCTCCCTTTGCGGTGTGTGCACGGGACACCAGGTGCTGAGACAGGTCCTTGGCTCCTGGGGGTGATGGGCAGCAGAAAAGCACACGGGCATCACCGGTGTCCCCCAGGGATGGTACCAACAGCGGTGGTCTCCAGCCTGGCTAGCGTTTTGGGGACACGTAAGAGGTAGGACGCCATGAGCTGCTTCCCCTTGCTTCTATTGACCAACAGACTGGAAACTAGAAAGCAAAGAGACAGGAAAGGGGACAGACGGATAATGCAACTGCATGGCAAAATGTTAAAAAAAACAAAACAAAGCAAAGCAAACCAAAACAAAACAAAGCTACCCCAGATCTGTGTACCTAGAAGCATGAACCTCTGTCCTTTTCAGAATTTGGAACTGCTCTAATCGAGTCTGTATTGGCAGATTATTTTTTAATGCTTTAGGCTTTGGAGAGCCTACGGGCACCTGCAAATCGTGCATCGCAGTCGGGACTTTCTTTCAATGGTCAGGAGACCATTCAACGAGCAGCCTCTGCCTCCTGCCCGGGGCATCTCTGAGTGCCTCGGGCAAGCCCAGGGGAGCGGGGGCTGGGGGTCCCCCCCAGCACCCATCTGGGCATCATGTCACCATCTCTTGTACCTGCGAGATAAATGAGCAGGGCCCAGAGGGCATTGTCTTACCTCCTTTTATTATCTCTGCAGCTCCAATTTGCAAACATTTCCCACAAATTACATTTAAAATGTATGAAATGTCACTGCTCGTGCATTTAACTGTCTCAGAGTGACTCGGTGACAGATGGGATGCGTAACACTGAATTAGACGTGTTGACCAAAAGCATTAATCGCTTTTTTCTACTAATAAATAGGGCCTGTATTCACATGTGGAAGTTATTTAAAGTTCATAGATTTCCAGCAGCATTTGCTAAGCTTGGTCTGACAATTTTCTGTGAGTAAAATATTTATGCACCAGACTCTGTTTTGATTAGAAGCAGCGCTCGCTGTTATATACCAGACAATTACGCCATTAAGACAACCCATGCAGATAACGAGTATTACTCCAAAATGGCAGCAACAAGCTGCTGGCGGGAGCGGTGGCCGGGGTCGGTCCTCGGCTGGAGCGTGCTCCACCGCCGTGCCTACCAGGACTGCACCGTCCGCGGCAAGTCCAACAGCCATTTTCCTCTTGCTTCATTACTCCAGGACAAATATTCTCAGTGCTACAAAGCTGCATCTTTTATTATGGAAATCATCCCGTGCATCCAAGGCCTGGTTTTCCTGGACGAGGAAAATGGAAATACTTGGCAGACCTTCCTACGTGCGACAGAAAGCTGTCGCAAGTGTAAGAGGAAATATGGTCCCACCTCAGCTGTGTCTGATACGAGCCAGAAAACCATGAGAAACACATTGCAGCCCACTGAAAGAACAGTACTTGTTCCTATCTGAAATGTTTATCTCCACACTACAGTCCGGTTCCTCATGACCAGCGTGTTTATGAGAGGCTGAGCAGGGCCAATTTTATGGATGGTGAAAGGAGACAGAGAGTGAGACTGTCTCACCCAGCGATGCACAGGACTGCCGTAAGAAATGGCCTCAGGCTTCCTGTGGCCCAAAATAAGGTCCTGGTTCCCGGATTATTCTTTTTGCTTGAATAAAGGTACACACACATGAAGGCACACAATTAGCTTGACACTTGTCATCCTGAGCTGTGCACCGGGGACCCTGGCAGCACCCTGTGCCCACCTTGGGTCCATCTCCTATTAAAGTAGCTTGTGATGCCCTGCAAAAAAAAAAAAAAAATTTTTAACAGGTTGTCCAGAGAGGTGGTGGATGCCCCATCCCTGGAAACATCCAAGGTCAGGTTGGACGGGGCTCTGAGCAACCTGATCTCGTTGAAGATGTCCCTGCCCATGGCAGGGGGGTTGGACGAGATGACCTTTAAAGGTCTCTTCCAACCCAAACTATTCTGTGATTCTGTGATTCTATGATCTGAGGTCTTCATGGCCATTTGAGCGAATGGCTCTCCTGTGCTTGGTGTCATGGCTGGACCCTGCTCCAGGGACGGGCAATAACTCACCAATCCCTTCAGCAAGGCGGCTGGCAACTGTGTGAACTACCCATTGCTAATGTGGTCAGATTGCCCCTCAGTCCTCATCATTTTTAAGTACTTAATTCACTCACTTCCCTCAAGAAGTTATTAGCAGCATGTAGAGTTAATTATCCTCCATGGTTGCATTTGATGAGTTTTTAATCGCATGCAATTTTGGCATGGCAGCATTTAGCATCGTGCTGCACTGCACAGCTCTGCACAACCCATTGCCCATAGTCATCCATTTTCAAGCTACAAAAAAATCATCTCATCTTGACTTATTTCTACCCATTTCACTAACAATGAGCAGTTATTACTGAAATAAAACATTAACATTAAACTATTTTGCCTACAGTATTTCCCCCCATTGAGTCTGTTTTCCATTTTTTAATTGAATGAAAACTATTAAAGTTGCTGTTCTTCAGTTTGAAACTGAAATTACTTTAATAAAATCAGTAAGTTGGTGACCTAAGGCTGATAACTCAAGAGACTGGCAGTCACCTGAAGGGGAAGGAGGCACATTCTCCACTCCCGCCCCAAACTGTGGCCACACCAGGTGGAAGGCATGTATTCCCTGGAAGGTCTTGTCACTAGTGCGTGAGCAAAGCAGCAGAATCAGCTCACCATTCTGCTTAGCAAACTTGGGTACAACAGCCAAAAACTGGTTTTGCTTGCAGGAGCAGCCCATCGGGCGCACGGCACTGTGGCTCACCAGCACTGGAGCTGCAGGGACACCAGCAGCTGTAGGGATTTTCTTGCAACAGAAACGTGATGTCTTTGCAGGCCCCTGCTTCTTTGCCTGAGAGCACGTATTTCCCCACGCTGGGAGAAAGAAACAGGCAAGACAGAATAGTTGTCTGCCAGACCCCAGAGACTGCTTCATGGTTTTGTGCTTTACACCTTCAGGGAGCAGAAAACTTTGTTTTTCTAGAAGAGATTATTTTCTATGAACATAGCAGATGTTGTGACCGGGTATATACGGCAGCTGGACAGAGCAGCTGCCTGCACCGAGCTCAGCACCGCACGCCTGCAGCCGGGAGGTTTTGAGGACTAAGGACCAGCTGCCATTAAAATGCGAAGCACGGGAGCAGCCTGCCGTCTTCTCGCTGCCTCTCCCCAGATCCAGCGAGAGTTCACAAAATCAGTATTTCGAAACCATCCTTCTTGCAAATCAGGCTTTTTTCTCTCAGATTTAAAACTGTGACTATTTACTTTGCAAGTCACAGTCCCCTGACTGCTCTAGCGGTTTTTATTCTCCCTTGGGAATTTCCTCTGTGATCAAGTGAGCCAAATCAAATCCCTGTGTATCACACAAGGAGCAAAAGACTCGGGGAGTCGCAGCCGTGCAATTTGCATTACCTTTTTGCTTACTTAAGAGATTGACAGCCTGAACTAGGCCAGCGTTTCATCCACGAGTGCAGGAGGTGCTCCCGGGAGGACGGTGCCCCGAGGAGAAGCGGGGTCCGTCTCCCCACAAGCTGCCCACACAATGCTGCTGGGAGGCATCACCCTTGTGCTGCCCCACGCTTTTTACAGCAGCACACCGCACGAAGAGTGATGAGCAGCATCCAGCCAGGCAGAGTGTGTTGCATGCAAAAATATTAAGCCTGGCATAGAACAGCTTCCATTAAATAAAACCTCCGCATCACGTGGGTGCTTTGACCGGCTGCTTGCTATAAAAATGGTCTTGCATTGCAGCCAGCTCCCTCTTGCTCACCTGTGTCCAGCAATGCCTTGAGATGGGGCTGAGACAGCAATTTCCTGAAGACAGCAGCACTGCCAGCCTCTCTTCAGGAACAGCTTTCTAGCAGACGTCCTTCAAAATAATGACATTGTCAGCAGGTATCTCCAGGCAGAGAAAAGTGCTTTGGAAATGGAGAGAGAGCAGCTCAGCAAAATTAACTGAGGTGCTCGCTGCCATCCACAGCCCCAAGTCCCGGAGGAAGCCCCAGCGCCCCGTGTACGAAACCAGCGCCGAAGATCAGACACGACAGATGGGACATGCTGCTCTTACCCTCCTGCAGCTGAGCCTGCCACCAGCTCGGGGAGGGGACAGCCAGGCCATGGCACACCTCTGTCCTGTCCCCACAGCCATCAGTGCCACCTCTGCACCCCGCGAGCCGATGGCAGCCTGGAGAGGGCGTGACGGCAGGGTTTAACACCCAGATTTGGTTTTCGGAGAGGGTTTGTGCTGGAGGAAATCATCGTGGAGGTGCTAAGGACACCCTGGGACACTTGCCAGCCTGCTTAAAGGGGGAATTACTGAAGGAAATGTCAGAGTCCCTCATCCATGTGTAGCACCCCCAGAGACACTGGCTGGCCCCAGCAGGACCTGCTGAAGAGTCCCTGAAGATAAAACCTCCAGTGCAGTCTTGCTGGCATTGCTTTGTTTTGGGGTTGGTTTTTTTGTTAACCAAAATTCTTGCAAACACTTTGAAAACTGAGTTCCAGAAATGAGACTGCTTTTAGTGCAGCTGCTGTGCAAAGATTTAAACCTCAAAGGTGTATGCATTGAGTGAAAAAGTTCACATACATAAATTGCTCTTCCTCTACACACAGTTAGTGGGAATGGCCATAGAAAGGCACTTCTTTTCCAGTACTGATCTGCACAAAAGCTTTTTAGGAAAAACTTGAAATGCCTTAGCAACAACTGATTCACACCTAGGTGCCAATGCAGCCACCGTACAGATTCACATGCAGAGTCACATCCCTGATCAGGCTCAGAGTCACATCCCTGATTGGGCTGTTTGCTGGTTCCCTGTTGAAGACCAAATAATCTTTTCCAGAATAAACTGGAATGCTGAACTTCCAGTGATATCAAGCCTTGTTTACACTTCTACAGTGATCAAAAAACACTTAAAAAAATATTTCAAACTACTTAACAGACAAATAACACACATGCTACTTGTGGCTACAAATCAGCTCTCCATTATTTTCATATTTCTAATACAGCTTTCTGAAATTTATGTCCATTCTTAAAATCTCTTGTTGACCTTTATTTTCCATTCTTTTCTTTCTGCCAAAAACTATTTCACACTTCATTTTACGTGACCCCTTGCATAATAGTATTTGCTGGATGATTTTTGCAAATGTGACCATAAGAGTTTTCACCAGATGATGATGGAGAGGAGGAAGCAACATGTTTAAACCAAAGGTATAGGCTAGTCTAGGTGGGAAAGGCCCTTTAGAGAACATCTAGGCTAACCCTGCTCAAAGCAGAGCTAACTTTCCACTACGCGTTGGGCAGCCTTACAGTTCTTAAGGTAACTCCTGACTTGCAGGGTCAATGCCGCTACATGAAAAGCCACCTCCTCACCGCAAGAGACAGAGCAAGGATGGGACCACCTTGGTTCGTAGCTCCTGCATGTCAGCTACCAGTATGTCCCAACACCTCCAGTGGCGTCACCTGTCTTCCAGCTGATGGATTTAAATCCATTAGAAAATACGACTCAAGAAACGGAAGTAAAAAGAGAACGTAGGACATCATTGTCTTAAAAAGGCACTTTCAGTAAACATATCTATTATTATTCAAAGAAAAAAGTGTCTCTAATAAGAACTCGATTCATACAACATGTATATGCCCTGATTGCCAGATGCAGCAAAATTACACTGCACAAACGTCTGTGAAGAAGTGCGTAATCTGTCACTGACCCAGCCACCCAAGCAGAATCATTTCAGCAGGAGGTTTTGTATGGATGCAAACGAGGAACACTACTGAGAACAGCTCAGGTCCAGGCTGCCACCAGCAACCTGCGGCTCAGCCTTCCCCTGCCTGTGGGCAGAGCGAGCAGGGAGAGGAGCTGGCTGCGCACCCGACAGCAGCCTGGGACCTGCTTTGCAGGATTAGACACTTGCCCCACCTGCCAGTGCACTTTCCAAACTGCAGGTCAGGGGGGGTGACAGCAGACACCCGCTCCTGTGCTCCATCCCTCCATCCCTCCCGGCTGATGATCCTCTTGGAGGACCAGAGCTCATCAGCCCCAGCCAGAGCATCAGGGGAGCAGGACGCTCTAACTGCAGCTTCCCCTGCGGGACAGGAGCGGCACTGGGCGATGTCTCAGAGATGTGCTACCCAAACCTGTGTGGACTGCACAAATTACTTGGGGGCAGACAGAATAATATCTCCCTTTTCTGTTGTCTGATGAATCTGCTAACCCTGCACTACAGCCCGGGCTGGTAACTCCATCCTATTACCTGCCCAGAGCCACCCAAGCAACCCTTTGTGACTTATACACACAAGAGCTGTAAGGGTCAGAACACGGATATCCTTTAAGAGGAGGTCCATAAAAAATACGCAAAAAGTCGCTGTTTTGCTCTGTTATATGTAACAGGGACTGCCAGGACCCCGGTGTGGTTAATGCAGAAGTTAATTAAAGGGTTTGCACAATTCTGAGGTGATCAGAGCTGTTTCTTCAGTACTTCACATGCTCTGAGGTAAGGTGAGGATATACGATCTGCTTCCTCTGTGTCCCTGCCCAGCCAAGCTTCTCCTTTCTCAACCTCCATCCCCCTTGGATCTGCAGATACCCAGAACTGGTTTGAATTAAGCTGAAACTGCCCAAAAAGTTTCACGTACCAATCAAATTACTGGAAGAACGTGCTTCGCCAGATAGGCTAAGGGCACCAAATGGGAAACACTGCACCTTTGGGAAGCAGCAGAAACATGTGTTCAAACAGACTCGCTGTTATCAACAATACATGGGGAATTATCTCTCTTAACGTAGAAGCACATGTATATCTGTCCACAATTATAAATACTAAAATATAGCAGTAATCTACAGCCATAAGGTGAGATTTCCATCTTTATATGATATGAAAAATGTGCCCAGCACAGGTTTGCCCATAAACAAAATTGCTTTTTTCAGCTCTCCCTTTAATGTGAAATATCAATCTTTTTGTGGTTTTTATTACTCAGAATTTAGCTTTTGTTTTTGACAGATGGCTCACATTCAGTCTGAAGTACAACTGTATATCATCCCCATTATATACACATCTGAATTTCAGAACATATATTTTAAAAAGACAATAATAAATGGCAAAAAACCTGGTGAAGTGAGGCCAATCAGAGAGAGCCCACTTGACTGTGGATTTAAAAGTGAAAAGGTTTGTAAGCTCACAGCCTCTTACTATGCTATGTGTCCGTATTACAATGCCCGCTCTTTTGGCAACAAGACGCTACCCCATTACAGCACAACAAAACTGAAGAGAAACATTATTTACAAGCAGGTTGCAAGTACTGGGCACGGGTGGGGGGAAATTGCATAAATTTAAAAGGTCACTGATTTTCTTCAATTTTTGTCAGCTTTACTGAGGTTTTCCAAATGTCACCTACCTCTGTTTCACAGATTTCTGTGGGACTGGAGGAAAGGTGCCAGTACAGCCTGACCACCCCATCACACCAGCCTCCAACCAGCAACTCCTACAGCATGCCCCTGCGCCCCGGGTCAGCGTGCCATCCTCCTGCGAGCCCGACCTGCCTTACCCTTCCTCTATTAATCCCCACCCTTCCCATAATTTTACATTTAACCCATTTGAAACAATTTACTGAAACACAGCTCTATTTAATCTATTGTGCTTTTGAAACCGGAAAGAAGTTATTTCATGAAAAGATACCTGTTCATCAGATTTTCCATCCCATTTAATATATCTGCCTCTTCAGTTACTCCTCCCTTTTTGCATCACCCACTATGGAGGTCAGATGCTTGACTCAACGTCTGCCTGGATCTTGCTTTCCTCCCAGGACCTGCAGGTGATTTGTTTCCTACACCTGGTCATACTCCTTTGTACCATTTATCCCATCTCAGAACTTCGACATCTGTCAAATCAGTAGTGTATGTTCTGCTTTGCCACCTGTAGGTGTGCTCGGGCCAGTCCGCGTGAGAGACACTGCCAGATGTGCAGATCTGCCTTAACTCGAAGGCAATAGGGGTGTCACATCGTTGCCACGAATTACAAAATTAGTAACCGACCCCCATTTGAAAGATTTTGCCAGTGCCCTACCCTCCAACAGCAAAGAATTCTGTCATTTAAGAAATGCCATTTAAGAAATGCTGCGCAAGAGAGCTTTGCCAACATGGAAGGGGCTCTGCCCTGTGAGAGGAGGCAGCAGGCTGTGCAGAACGGCGGCTGCGCGGGGGCATCTTGGCAGCGTGCACCGGGGCCGACATAAATCATTGTCTTGAGTTTTATTGCTCTGAGGACAGGCAAAATAAGGAATGTAAATTTCCCAAGCTCGGTCAATAAAATTATTGATTCGAGAGGATAGACAGAAATCGGAGATGTAACTGCCAGATCTACTCTTGTCATGTTTGTTCACTAATGCACAGCGAAAACCCTTCCTCGTGCATTGCAACACTGCAGAAATCCCTATTCCGACACTATTTTCTGCTGCTGCAATGAGACGTAATCAACTTTTATTATCAAATCAGAGCAACCTCTATAATCAGTCACAGAATTTACGATTTCCCAGGTACCTTCACGAAAAGAGTAAGTATATCTAAGGCTATATTTAAAATAACAAAACAAATAGCTTTAAAAAAAAATTGACATTTAAAACCTTTACATTCCTCATGCAACCTGAGGCAGCTACAGTGGAGAAAGTAAGTATTCAGAACATAAATGTCTATGATGAATCCATCAAGAATGATTCATCCTTTTTTCTATTCAGAACTAAGTTTCAGTTCTCTAAATTAAAATAAAATAGCACCCATTTCATATATTACAAGCTGCTTGTCTTTTCATACCAGCAGAGTTGTATGTGCAGGTCACTTTTACATTTTTAACTTGCCTGCTTTGTGTTAGTTATCAGGGTGGAATGCTTGACATCGTGTGCACCTAGCACGGTCTTCTAAATTTCAGTAAGCTTTTCCCACAGCAGATAGCCAGCTAGCATCTCTCAGAACACAGGGAAGATGTGCAGAGCACATAGGAGATGGTTATTCCGGATGCCAACTCGTGCACTGACAGGCGGGGTGGTGTTGGCCCACGTGAGCCCCCACGAAGGGCGATGTGAGGCAGGGTACCACATCCCTGCCTGCCAGAGTTACCTGGCCAAGATGAGACAGGAGTCTCCATAATTTACAATTTGCAAAGAAAAATGAAGGACTTGAAGTCCGGGTGAGGGAAAAAACCCCACATATTTATGCTGGCATGATGAGCAGAATTTGAGAAATTCACTCTCCAAACAAGTTGTCCAAGTGCCCATATTGGAGCCAGCACCCAGAACCCAGCCCCGTGCCTTACCCCATCGAGGTCTGGCAATTAAGTCTGAGATTGAGCGTCTGATTGAACAGGATTATCCAGACACACCTGTAATAAGAAAAACCACTACTTTATAGCACTTCCTTTAGCTTTTCTTCAGATGCTATTTTTAAGCATTTTCTTGATCCTTGAGGACAAAGGAATATTCTTTGGCAAAAGAGGTATGTAAAGAAAAATACGTACCTAATGCACAGAAGGGAAACCTGCAGGGCAGCAGGCAGCACCCACCGCCGAGCTGACGTTCTGGGGAGAAGGGTACGTGCCGGCATGACCAGAAGTCTCTCAGGTGCCGGCACACAGCCCTTCCCAGCGGTGTGGACACACCTCTGGGCTGGCTTGGGGTCTTCAGCCGATCTCCTCAAAACCTCTCCGAAATGGGTAAAACACAGGTGAGCCTCAGCCCCAGCAGTGATTCCCCCCAGGTACCTGAACGACGGGTGGGACACGGATAATGTTAGAGGGTGACATAAAATAACTCGAGGTTTTCTGCGACAAGGGAAGCTGTGCTTTCTGGAGGAGCTCTGGTGTGGTTCGGTGCGAGCAGCAGCGCGAGCCCA
Organism: Leptodon cayanensis; assembly: GCA_027564655.1. Lineage (NCBI taxonomy): Eukaryota > Metazoa > Chordata > Aves > Accipitriformes > Accipitridae > Leptodon > Leptodon cayanensis. Next base: position 22,021,173 of record JANXJC010000042.1, on the reverse strand, counting down.
GGGCTCTTGCTCACCTCCGCACGTCCGACATCCGCGCTGCCTGACCCGTCCCTGTCGGGATGCGGGGCAGGCGCTGCCGCATCCCCCGGGCTGATGCACCGCGCAGCGCCCGCGGGCAGGCACCACCGCTCCTCCTCAGCCTCGGCTTCCTCCTCACCATCATCCCAGCCCGCCGGCACCGACCTCGGCCAGTAGGAACCCTGGCAGCCCACAATTTGGGGTGGGACGGGCTGGCCGTGTTACAGATACACGACGCATTCCCCCAGCCTGCAGAGCTTGTGGGATCTGCTCTCCAGACGCATCAAAATAACACAAATTACTTTGACAGCTTTTCTCTAACTCACGCTGTTAGAATAAAGTCTTTAAAAATCCATTTAGTATTGCTGCAGCTTTTGTAGCACAGGTTTAGTGTGCATGCAGGGATATTTATTTTCCCATATATAATTTACATTATTCTCTAACCTGTTTAATTTATTTAGCAGTTGTCTGAAATTTAGTGCAGACGGTAATTTCCAGGCTATCCCATTCTTCATTTTCTGAATGCGTACACCATGGTTGCTTTATCTTTGCCCTTTGGCACACACATAGGTTTTCATTAAAAAGTGGAAATTATAACAATACTCTAAAAGTAATCCGCCTTAATACCCCAAGACTCTGCTATCGCTTCCTTTCCCATGCCCTTAGCACTTAGCCTAAAATTAAGGACCTCAGATTTTAGCACATGCATCACAGCTGTTTGGTTAAGCCATGGAAAAGTTATTTGGCTAATCCCTGGAAATCAGCTAGTGATGGACTTTGTGAACGCCTTGGTGATGCGGGTGCAGAAATGCGGGGGTGAGGGAGCAGCACACGTGGCTCCAGGTGTGCAGCAGNNNNGGCGAAGCCCTCGGGGCAGCACTGCCAGCTTAATGCAAACCCTGGCAGAGCGAGGGGTGCTGCAAAACCAGTCACAGACCAAGACTCCTCCTGTATGAAGTCCCATGCCTGGCAACGAGCACATTTCTTCAGTCTGATTTCAGGTTAAATGAGATACACCCAGGGAGCCCTGCAAAGGGGTCTGCAGATCCGCGATTCTGCCGATAAGCCTCAATTTTGAGAAACATCCCTGCAATTTGTCCTCCAGTTGTGACCTTACAGCATTTGGTCTGTCTTGTCTTTATTTTACCTGAGGGTTAAGCATCCCCCTGCTGGCAGCCAGCTTCCAGCACTGCCATCTTCTGCACCTGCCTCAGACAAAACCAGGACCAGAAACCCACCCCTGCAACTGGCTTTCAGCACTGATTTCACCTGCAGGCTTCGAGACTCTTCTCCCACCCCATGTCCCAAGGTGTGCAGCCTTCCCAGTTACCTGGCTTTCTCCCCTCCACTTCCACGGCGCTGGCACTGGCTGGTAAACAGCTATCATGCTCATTCAAACCCTGCACCTTCAGGGCTTTCATCGCAATACCTAGCAGTTATTTAAGTTAGTGCCCCTTGTAAGATGTGCCTATCCTGAACTCCAGACTTTTAAACTTTCATACAATGGTGATTTAACAAAGCAGAAACCCAGCTGGGACTGGAGGGTTTCCCTTCCGTCCGCAGCAGAGGAGGCAGGATAGGGCCCCGTGGGGCAGAGGTGGACCCAAGAACAGGGTACTCAGCTTGGAGGGAGGGCAACCCCCTGGCCTCATGCTTGATTCATTCATTATAAATTATTCACTTCATTGGTCAGGTTTGTATGCATCATTTCACATGTATAAAATAGTAAATGCATTCCCAAGAAATCTCTGTTTAATACGTTAAAATGTTTTGCTAATTTAAGTTATCAGAAGGGTTGGTCTGGACTAAAATCTCCCATCCTCTGCAAGGTTTTACACTCAGTCTGTGTTCAGTGGAAGAGCTGTTCCACCTCCTTGTTCGGATGCTGAAGGATGCAAATCAGTCTCTTCCTAGACAGCTGACTAGTCAAGTTTCAAAATACTTAAAGTTTTACAGGGAACAACAAGAAGGAAGAATGTGCATTTGTCTGAATTAATAAGCAGCTTTCCTCCTGGTGGATTTGAAGCGCGGTGGGTTTATTATTATATAGCACAGGATTATTACAGAGAAACAGATGTCGACGTGCCACCGCTTGACTGAACCTGTCTTTGTTTTTCTGTAAGCGTAAGGAGGATACAGGAGCAGTCTTCTTCCAGACTGAAATGCTCCCTCTGGTCCCAAAATCCTCAGTCGTGTTCGACTTGGCGCTTTGGGGGTCTCGCTCGGGAGACCACAGTGTGCCAGAGGGGAGGAGGAACCCACAGGGGACATGAGAAAGGTCTGCCATCATCCATGCCACTGCCGTGGCTTTGGGGGAAAAGAAAATGTCCAGGAAATGGTTCGTTCTTGGTCTTGTCTGTGAACACTGCTCTTCAGAGAATTTGTGGGGTGGTTCCCTCGCACCTTCAGGTGGAAAGGGCTTGAACTTCAGTGCTGGCAATGGGAGGATGGGAGAACTGCAGGTGTCCCCCGGCACTGGCCACCGAGTGCCGGCAGAGACGTTGGCGAGCCGGCACGCTCCGGGCGAAGAGCAGCCAGCCACTTCCTAACTTCTCCAGACTGACCGGGTCTCGCTCCATCACTCACACATGTGGCTTTCCATTCCAAATTCAACCTCTCAGTGCAAATGCAGAGACCAGAAACAGGAGAACTGATCAGTCTCCGTTGGACTCTTGAGATATTTCAGGCCAGGAAGGAAAATCTGAACCTACACAATGATGGAGCTGAAAACCAGAAAGGGAGAGCTCCGAGAAAGTAGGGCTTTGCCAAAAACACCTCAGTGCTTTCCATTTACTGACCTACGATTTATTGATACCTTGCCTGAAAGCAGCCTATGTCAGCTAAGATATAAGTCCTTTCATATGGAGATTGATTTAGTTCCACAATAAATTTGAACAAAATGCTTCCTCTGGCTCTCTCCAGCCCTCATCTCCCCAGCTGCTAGGGAGAGGTAATTGAATTTCAGATCTACATACTGGACATTCAGCAAAGGCTCTAGCAGAGAGAGGAAATCATTTCTGGATAAAAATTCAAATTACGTTGTGTGATCTTGGGTTTAATGAGTGGAAAGGCCAACATACATTACACAGAAAAAAAGAAGCTCTAGATTATCGTTAACTTCAAGGGAAAAATATAGAATTGAAAAATCTATATTCAGAAATTATTTGAATGGGGTTAATTAAGCTGGCTCATGCCCTAAATCTCTCTGCAGCACCCAGCCCTGACCACTCACCCAGATTTGCACTTTCAGGCAGGAAATAATGCTTTTCCATGTATAATTTTACCCAAAGGTTTCCTGTTGGTTTAGCAGTTGCTTCCTCTCAATTGTTATTTAAATGCATTACCCACCTTTGAATCATTTCTTTCCTTAATGAAGGAGATGCATCTGCTCCCCTCTCAAACACTCAAACTCAATTTTTCTGTTACACTTCCCAAATCTGTAATGTCAGCAGCTGTGGCAGCTCTCCAGCCTACAAACAAAATCAAACTGAAATTAAAAGACGTCTCTAAGAGCAGGAAGATTACTGCGAGGCAGCGAGGCTGGGGTCAACGAGGGCTTTGTCTGAGGACTTCAGGACAGATTGGGATAAATCAGATTATCTGCTGTCCCAACCTAATGAAAGAAAATGTTAGCTGCTTTCTCCTCTCAGTGAGACATCAAGAGCTGAGGCTCCTTTTTGAGCAGTTCAAGCTTTTGAAGCCACCAAACCAACCCTGTCTCATCTCAGTGCTGCCGGCTGCCGCAGCCTTGCTTGGATCAGCGGCGTCAAGCCTTGGGGCGAGCGTCAGGGAACCGTCCTCCCCCAGCACCCCTCTCCCACGCAGGAACGTGGTACCTGACCCCACCGCACGAGGGCAGAGCTGCTGAGAGCCACCGGCCTCTGGAGAACGCGATGGGTGAGCACGCACGGCGTGAGCAACTGGAGCCTGCGGTGTCATCCTTGGGCACCACCTACTTTCACAAAAATTAGTCAAGTTTAATGTCAAATGGAAAGTTTGATCAAAAAAAGCAACGTCTGAGCTGTGCTGCAGTGACATGCGGTAACCAAAGAGAACGTGGGACCAAACACCTCTGCAGAGAGCTGAGATGTCAAAAATTTTAATATAATTGGTAGAGGAAAAAGCAACAGGATGCACCGCTCTATCCAAGCTCTCATGATTATTAGCAGGTAGTAACACCAGGAGAAAGACAGCTGGAGAGGATTTGTTTTAACATCATAGTTGCTTGTCCTATTACAGTTTGAAATCTCAAAACCTAACATGACATTGGTTGGGTCTTCATCAAACTGAGGAGGAGATGCTCCAGTGACATCACCCATCCCATGGTGTCACTGCCTTCAGTGCTGCAGGTAAGATGTGCCTCACTGTCTGTTTTCATACTCCCCTTTATGTTTCTTTTCCCTACTCCATTTTTTTGCCTTTTTTTTTTCCTATTTACAAAACTTTGTCTATAAGGCAATGAAATGCAAATTAATTCCCAAAACTCTGTAGCACCACAAGCAGACAAGTGTCTATTTGAAGAGCAAACCTGGAACATATCTTCTAATTTTGAATGGTCAGCATGATTACTTATTGCAATCATCCTTCTGCTTCAGGAGGAAGCCAAATAACAGCTGGCTGTTATTTAAGAAATAAAGATACAGCTATTTTAGGGGGAAAATGCAGCCTCTGATGTTGCCAGCAGTCACCTTTGCCATAGCAGTCTCAGTTCAGCTTTGGGAAACAGGAGTGGACTTCAACACCAACACAGAGGTCAGGCTGCCAGCCCATCTCAGTTAAGTTGTTTTCTTCTTCAAAAGGCAGAGATATTCCTTTTTGGAACTTTCTCCATCTACAAAGAAAAGGGAATACAGGATTCTAGAATGAAAGCTTTATTTAACCCTTTGCATTTCTGATGTTTTAACTGTTCATCTGTGTTTCATAGAAGTGGTTTTTTTTTTTAGTCTTTCCCATGGAATTGATCACTCTGAGGGTCAGTAGTCGAAGCCTGAAACCATACGTACCTGTCTGTCTTTGTACGTGAGGATGCTGTCCTCTACTGTAAAGACCTTTCATTTTGTGGGCCAAGCTCTCTCCCGAAATTAAGACAACATAGCTTAATGGGGCTGTCAAAACAGAGACACAATAAGAAGGAAGAAGCAACAAACTTGAAGAAGGCAATTTTATTCTCCACAGGGCACTACACATAGCATTTATCTCCCCAGTGCCCTCATTTCAAAGGGATGAGGGCGACCTGCATAAGGTGCAGAAAATAACTGGAGAAGAGTTTGCTGGAGAAAGTGCCGTAAACGTAAGGCGGCAGAGTGCAGGTACGAGAAAGCCCTGGGGATTAACTGTTCTTCACTCCAAGAGAGAAAGTCAGAACAGGGAAATGGGAAATTTCAGGAGGGAGCTCAGGTGTAGTTTTTACCGGTGAGGACTATTAACCCCTGGAGCAAAGCGTCGCTGCTGTTCCCAGGTGCCAGGCTGGACTCCCCGGAGCTGACCCCAGCCCGCGGGCAGGACACGGAGAGGACACCCCGCACGGGCTGGCACCAGCCGCTGCTCCCCGAGAGCCGGGCACTGCCCTGCTCCAAGGCTTCCCACCCAGGTCCAGGTTCCTGCATCGTCCCCGTCCCTTGGCATTCTCCAGTCACGCCTGGGAATCTCACCGGGTTACGTGTCAGCCAAATGCAGGTGCTCACACTCCACATAGGAATAAACCAGGTGAAATGTGGCTGGTACCACCAGAAGCTTCTGACTGAATGCCATCGTTGTGCTATAAACCTTTACGAACACCCTCTGAACCCTTATACAAATACATACAGACAAGAGTTGGGGCTTAAGATTTATTAGAAGGATCATATGTTTGTTTTGGTATGCAAAATGTTTGGTAATTCTGGTTATATTAATGCTATTTGCACTGCTTAGTTATTATAGATATTTTCCCAGTTCTATATTTGCCTGAAGCCACAGTTTGTCAGTTTATGCTAATTTATCTTGAAACTACCTTGACAAAATATATACGTGCGTGTGTGCGTGTGTGTATATTTTCAAAGATCATATGGGGACTTAACAGTATACAAACCCAGACAACAGTGAGGGCTAACATAATAAAAACTTGATGTTTGAACTTAATATTTTATCTGCCTACCTGTACTGCAGCTTGTTTAGGTTTAATTCTGCTGATCTCCCAATGTATTTCATACTCCATTTTTCTACACTGTAAAATGTCTCCTATGGGAGTCTCACATAAGGATACATCAAGTTATGTGATAAACACACATGTTGGCTATTCCTGGCTCTGACAACTTCTGGTTTAATAAAATATCTACATTGCAAAATGGAAAATGGAGTCTCTCTCCTTAAAAGAAGGACCACCAGGAAAGAAAACACTGAGTCTGCTTTTCAACAGACACACAGGTCTGGACAGAGATCCTTGACCAAGGAGAACAGAGGACTCATAAATCAACAAAAGTAAACAGGACAAATAAGTAAAGAACTCAAGGTAGGGTTAATCTCCTGAATCTGAACATCTACAACCCGTCTTATGTTTCTTCCATGCCCATGGCTCAGTCATATTACCTTCAGGATTGACATAATTAAAACCAAAAACACATCAAGAGCAAAGGTACAAGACTGCATTGGAGGAGCCATGTGGTGCAGCATTCCCCTGTCTGCTGCTGACCATGGTGTTTCCTAAGGGCTGATGGAAATCAGGCATTTTCCCACCCATTTTCTACCCCCAGACACTGCACTCCTGTGTGCTCTCGAGGAGGAGCAGAGCAGGCGCTCGCCGTGTGTTCCCTGCTCTGCACTGCCAGAGTTTTTCCACAGCAGGTGGATGGAAAGGGCGAGATTACGGGAAGAAAGAAGAGCTGGAAAAGAAAAGCTTTGTGCCTAGAAACTGCCTGGGTGCCTTCAACAGTGAAAGAAAATGACTGCTAGACCCAAGTAACAGCAGCTCCCCGTCTGCTCGTGCGCAGCAGCCAGTGTACACAGCAATTAACTCAGCTGGAGATGCCCCAAAGTGGCCATTAGCCTGGAGAGAAGTGCTGTGGGGACAGCGCAGTGACAATACCAGCTGCCACCGGGCAAAACACACCACGGCTGCTTGGTGGAAAACACAGATATTTCCACGTCGCTAGGAGAGTTACACACACTTTTTGACAAAACCCTTCTCTCTGGCACCAAATTTCTGCCTTTCAGCATGCAACACAGTGCGTGAGCGCTGCAGCAGGACTTCAAAGCACATACCTTATGACAAATGTTCTTAACCAAATTCTTGGTATACTTCTCAAAAATTCAGTGCTATGAAGTTCCCATGACCGGAGGGTGTCATGGGAAGCAGGAGCCTGTGGCAGCCAGCCTGCTGGGGACCTCCAGGTGTGGACACCCAGGCGGAGGTTTCTCCCGTGGGAAGCAAGGCTGCCGAGGTCCCTCGGCCCAGGAAGACACCGACGGGTCTGTGAGAGGCCATGTGCCGCGGCTCGGCGCACGGCATCCTCTCCATACCAGCACAGATGCTCTCATGTGCTGCGGCTTGCGGTTCCGCACACCGCTGACTGGGAGGTGCGTCTTCTTCCTCTTCTTTGTCTTTGGCATCACTGAGCCTGCATGTATTCTGGCCTGATAGGAGAATTCACTGATACATTTTTACCTTTTGTCTTTCATCCTAAGCCCTTTCTTTTTTTTTCAGTTTGGCCACAAAATCCTGTTTGACAGTTCCTTAAATCAAGTACCTGATTGTTCCCCGCATGCATTTATTTCTTCTACCTTGTAGTTCCTACTTCTACCTAAACAAGACTCTGTCTTCACTGACCAGACCAGCACAAGCCCAGCATCCAGCAGCCTGAATCCACAAACACATTTATATTTTGGAGGCATTCCCTGCAGGTCAGACCACACACTTGTGTCTTCACTAATGGCTTTATCCCTAAGCCAAGTGCCCAGGGAAGCTCCCCCGCAGCACACCATCCTCAGATAGCGCTTTTTGCCCTTAACGCTCTTTCAGCTCTCCCCGATTTATGTACTTCCCGCGCTCCATGTCAGCCCTTCAGTTGGCTACAGACCCCATCTGCAGGATCATTCAGCTCCTCATCAGTCACACTCTTGAGTCTCTCGCTACTTTATTTGCAGCTTTTCTGTTTTCTAATCCGCACAGCATCTCTTTAACTTACGAAAACATCCCTTGCATGGGAGCATGCATTGCGCCGGCTGAGACTAGTAAGGAAAAAGTAATGGTATTCTCACCTCCCCATAAGCAAACAGCTTACAGGAGACCCTGGCCGGGGGGGATCTCCAGCAGGAGGTCATCCTTTGGTGTTTATGAAAAGTCGGGTAAGGCTCTGCATCTGGGGCACAGCCTTGTCTTTATGTTGGTTATTTTAAAGGCACCTATCAGCCAGGGCAGTGGCAACAGCAGAATAACCTCATGCCATAAAAGCAGACTGAGGACCGAGCAATGGGCCATGCACCTTCCCACCACGGCAGCACCGGCATCTGCTGCTGCTTCTAACTGATGCGGCTGAGAACGCAGGAGGGTGTAGTACTCTGTGTATTTTCACAGCACATATTATTAAATCTGCCAAAAAGAGAGACAGATGTAAACAGCTAAATCAAAAATATACATACTCAAAAATTATTAAGCTGGAGTGATGAGAACTGGGATGTTTTTAATTTTTTTCAAAGATATGTAAATATATTTATATACTCCATTGCCCTTTCTCCTTCCCCCACCAGACTTTGCAGCTCCAAGTGATGTTTGATTTTTTTAATAATATGACTTAATACTCTAGCTCAATAGTTTGGGGTTTTTTAAAGTCATGTAATCCTCTCAGCTTAGCTTTTTAATTAAAAAAAAAAAAAAAAAGAAAATATCTGAGCTCAAATAGGTTAGCAGCTACAGTGACTCTCTGTAGAAATGGTGTTACCTTTGAAGAAGGCAGGGAATTTTTCATACCATTCGGGTGGTGGGGGGGAGCAGAGGCCCCAGGCACGTGCCCAGCTGCCAAACCCCAAGGCATCACGGCTGCTGTACCCACAGCAACACTCCCTCTGGCTAGTTTAAATCTTGCTCATGTATAATTACATGAAGCGCCTTTGCACCTCTAAACTGCAGATTATCTTAATCTATTTTTCACTAAAAAAAACAAGATCATTTTAGTGAAGAATATGTCAAATATAAGTTAATAGGAGGAAATGTGATATATCATTGCTCAAGGATGGCAAGCCTGCTGCTGAACTACAGGTGGAGACCATGGCTCCTCAGGCACATGGGGATCCTTGCTGCCTTCCAAACCCTATATATTGTATACTGAAAATAAAATTAAAAAAAAAAACAGCTTCTAAAACACGGATCTGCTTTGCTTGACCACCTTCATAACTCCGACCAACTCACAATTAAATGATCTCGGATCAGGACTACCTGTTTGTTGTCTCTACCCCAGATGCCAAGGGGAATGGCCAGGCCAGCTTACGCTATTTAGCGCTATTAGGGCACTGACCAAACTCGACCAGGGACGAACACCTGTGAGGCCAGGACCAGTGACCTAGCTTAAATCCCCAGCATTCAGCACACTGACCATTAGGTCCCAGTCTCACATAGCAGCAGCTAGCATTTCGGGGTGAGAGAGAAAGGTGGGGAGGACAAGGAAAGACATACAATCTCCTTCCTTCTCCCCTCATAAACCAGAAACCCAATAGGTAGGATGTCAGGTCACTAACTGGGTGCAAGAAATACAGATCTATGCCCTTGTTCACCCACACCATGCAACACCAACAGCGAGGACCTTTCATGTTAAGGACCTTTTCTCCAGCCCACCTGAAAACCTTGTGGCTGTTTTGTTCTCTCTTTCATGGCAAATTATTACAGTTCTTGGTTTCCAATGTTACAAAACAAAAAGTGTTGAAGTCTATAAAAGAGTTCAGAGACAACACATCAAGCTCAAATTAGAGATTTAATTATAAACATTTTGTGTTGCTACACTTTGGATGCACTATAAAACTTTAACTGTTTTTAGAGCTCCAACACCAGGCAGCATATTCCTGTGCCATCTGCTGCAGGGTCACTCCTATCCTTGCTGTTTGAAATAAAACCTTAGTTCCCTGGAACGTCTCTTTTCTAAAGAGAAAGAATACCCTAAAGGTCTTCTGGGGAAATTAATCCACTAGCACTTTCTCTCATGTGCATCTTCACCCAGGACCCAAGTTATAAAATACTTGCCATTAAGAAAAGTAATACTTAAAACCAAACATTCTTAATACAGTGAAATTTGAAATGTTCCTGTTAGATTAATATAATATTAAGGCTATAAAGTGCATTTGGACTTTTATAACAGCTATTATCTATGTAGGCTTGAGGTCAGCAGTGACCATACAGCATATAGGTAATGCCACGATACAAGTTATTCTGTCTAGTCTTTAGCAGTAATAAAAACCAAAATGCACAAAACTGACAATTTATTTGCTCATTTTCTTTACAACTAAAATCTCTTTGAGCAAGGCTGATAGAATTGTGTTACCTAGAAAGCTGCAAGGCCACAAGTTCTCTATGCCTAAAAATGAGGCTGAAGAAAGTATTTCCAAATACAAGTCCCCAGTTTGCAAAGTGAAGATGCTTTAGCAGCCTTGGGGGGCTCTCTGTGGGGGTCTTCAAGTGCTGTCAAACAGAGAAGACCCTACTTTTTTGTTCCTTTAAATCCTTCCCATACTTTTGGGGATCACATTTGGGTTAGAAGCAGTAAGAATAGAAATCCTGGCATGAGAAGTTGAGTCAGGAGCGCTTGGTCTGACACTGCTCAAGGAAGAGAGGAAGGTCCTGAGGCTCAGCTGGCCCAGAGGCCCAAAAGTTTGGATCAAAGAAAACAGGACTGGTGTACCTACAAGGGAGAAGGTGGTCACTTAGTACAGATACAGACTTCAATCTTTTCCAGTATCAGTCTTCCAGTTATCTATGTTTTATCCTCATAAGATACATGATGTTATATTTGCAATTTCCTGATTAAAGGCAGAGTATCTCAGTTTTCTGCTCCCTAATCTTGGGTAAGACCTAGCACCTATAGACAACACTGCCTTCCTGGGGCATGTCAACAGGTCCCAAGCTTCCCACTCCAGACCGATATAAAATACACATCGTATCACTTCTCCTATTTTTCTCTTTCCACCATCAGCTGGGAATTCCAAACCTGATCCTCAGGCAGCTTTGTTTAGATAATGAAGAGCTGAAATTCTCATCTCCACTTCGGGGATGACAGAAGCCTCATATGAGTGACCTGGGGCTGCTGCTGCGTGGGTCTGGGTCCCTGCCTCCCACTGCCACGCCACGACCACATTCCTGAGCCTTCCCACAGATGCTGCTCGGCCGTGGTCACGCTCCCACGCTCGCTGCCCCGTGGATACCCCAGGGCAGAGCTGAGCTGCAGCGCCCAGAGCAGAGGACATGTTACTCTATTACAGCAAGGTGAAAGAAGGCTGTCACACATAGGAGACAAGTGGAGCTGAGTAAATTACAAGCTATGGGACATGTGCAGTGTCATTATATGAGCTATATCAGCAATTATTTTTATCAGGTGGCGTGAGCTGGTCTGTCCTTCCTCCGGCAGCTTGGTGGTGAGTGTGCTGCAGGCAGGCGGTCACAACACTGCTCTGCGTGCCCTGGAGATTTTCCATTATTTTAGCCTGTTAGTCTCCTACTTTGGCAGGGGAGGAAGGAGCTCTGCATAAGGGAGGGGATGGACCCATCAGAGGAGAGGTCAATGCTAGACAAGCTCTCCAGTTACGAGTGCCAAAGCCTTTTCCTCTTTGCAAAGCCTTACTCCACAATTATCTTGGCAGTCACAGGACTGGAAAAGGCTTTCATCCTGAACAGCTCAGCTCAGCATCCTAATGAACAGCTGGATCCAGTGCTACCATGGTAGGGCAGAGAAAAGTAACCGTAAGTCCCACCTGAAAAACACTTTAAAGGGCATTGAATGCATCATTTCTGGTCCCTGAATTCTAGGAAAGCTGTTGGATCCAGGTGAAACATGAGCATGGGTGATGGGTTCAATGATTTGTCTTCTGAACCCCTAGGAACAACAGCAGCATCCCCCTCCTCTCACCAAACTCAGCCCAGGTTGGCCATGAGCTGTTGGCTGCTCCTGTCTCCTAAAGGCACTGCCAGATGGCTGGGGCTTCCACACCGAGAGCTTCACATCATGACCCTGTAGGATCACCTCTGATCAAATACGCGTTTGAGTATTAGGTGTCCTGGGAAGAGCTAGTAGTAGTAGCAATAGTCAGGAAGTGAGATGACCAGCTACGCCACCCAGCTCCTCTTTGGTTTTACAGTATCACTGGCTCCAAAGCAATCACCCGGTCCCATGCACAGCCCCATCACACCAGAGTCAGCAAAAGGAAAAAACCCAGAAGGGCAGCCAGAGCGTCGGAGTTCGCTGCACAGCACTGAAACCTAGCAGCTCTTTTCCGAAAGACTTTGCAGCTCAATGAGATCAAGTGCCACCAAGATCCGTGCTGTACCAAACCGGGGCATTACAAGAGGGGCACGCACACCCCACACGGCTGAGCTGCTCCTGAGCCGTGGTGCCCAGCGGGCAGGTGCAGGGTCCAGATCTCTGCAGCAGGAACCTGCACACTTTGCGCAAGGTCACAGGGCTAAAAAGCTCTGAAAACCCAGAGAGCTGCTGGGCTAAAGTGAACATGCCCACGCTACCTCCAGCACACCTTTCTAGTTATACCAAAAGTACTTTTTCTTCCAGCCAAGTATTTCCAAAGTGTGGTGAGTAGAAAAATGCTAAAACTTAAAAAAAAAAAAAAAAAAGAAAAAAAAAAGAAAAAAAAAAGAATTTAATATGGTGTAGTTAATTATTAATACTTCTGTATGAGCTTTATCTGTAGTCCCGAAAGTCAGCTCATTTCCCTGAGTACCAGATGATGGACTGCCAAAGTCTAACATTTTTGGATTTGCAGTGTTCTGCAATGCCTGTTTGCTCATCCTCATTTCTGGGAAGAGGCACTTGTTCTGACAAGACCACTGATATTTGATGCAGATTTTTAACCCTGTGTCATATTCTGATTTTTCAGTGGAAGAACCATGTTGGCCACTTGTCCTTGTCCGCTTGTAAGCACCAGCTCCAAGGAAAGGTAAGTGAACACTGTAAATTACATAAAGCAAGTTCCAATTAAAATGCCAGAATAACCATTCACCCCCATGCACACAGGCATTTTTTTTTCCCAGGCATTTTTTAAGTCTCGAAGTTTAAAAAAAACCCACCCCGTAGGTCTCAATGTTACTTGCTGTTTGTGTTCTTGTCATACTTTTTCCAGTCGTCTTCCCTCCCCCAGGGCCCAGAGACAAGTGAAAGCTTGGATGAACTAGTTACCACCCCAGCTCCTGATATCAAAAGTCTTCTTTAAAGGCTGCTCCCTCACAGGGGATCCCTCATCCCTTCTGGGCCAGCAGCTCTAATTTGCATTGAAACAAGCGGTAGTAAAAAAAATTGCCCTAGCTGTCAGCCTGCTAGAAACACCCACTGGCAGTCGGAAAAAGCTGCATTCTGTCCTACTTCTGGACTTAAAAAGCAAGGGGTGAAAAACAACAGCAAGGAAAGCGTGAACGCCTGCCCCACGACCTGGAGCGATGGTCTGGCGGAGCACACCACGGGAAAGTCAGCTCGTGGATGCACGGCGGGCTTCCATGGAGCAGCGTGGCATTGCCTCGGCAGTACGGGGGTTGCTCGGCTTCTTGAAGCCCTGGGGAGCACCAGTGCCAAAGCAGCACGACCTGAGCAGAGTATGATGGAGGCATTTTACTCACATTATTTTAAAGCACTGAAGGAAGTGGGCCAGTGGGGAAAAAAAAAAGAAGTTATAATTAAATCCTTGCAACAAAACCAGCTCAATGAAAGAGTTAAAACAGGTACCAGTCTCCAGCCGGGCTGCCGCCGCAGAAGCAAAGGTACCCGACATATCACTCTGCCCAGGGTTTCCTGAGCCCACTGGCTTCTCGAAAGGAGCAGCAGGACTAGGGATTTTAGGAAAAACACAACTCAAGCCATGAGGTATTCAAACACAACCAGTCACAAGGGAGACAAGGCAGCCAGGGAAAGGCTGAGCTATCGCCCATGAATGTTAGAAGTTACGGCCAGACTGACACACATTTGTATCCAAGGCCAGTGGTTTAGGCAAGCTCAAAGCAAGATCTCCAATATTTGAGGGGCCAAATAAAGGCACTTAAGTCCTGGAAGGTCTGCAGACTTGAACCTCTTGACATCTGGAAGGCATGTTTGAATGGGGGCGTTGGGTGTTCTTAGTTTTGAATTGTCATGATAAAAATCCTACCAGCATGGAAAACCAGGGGGTGGTGCACGTGCAAGTCACAGCTACACCCTGGAGCGCAACGCCAGGCTCGTTACTTCACCTTTCAACAAAATATTGTTTTTTTTCCTCACCACCAGCAGTGCTCCTGGGAGTGTCAGCAGCAAGGGTGAGAGGGCTCTGGGACCAGCAGGAGACCTCTGTTACCCAAGGGACTACGATAGCTTCTGTCAAGTTATTTAAGGCACCACTGAAAGGGATATTTGATTACGGAAATCTGATTGGACTTCACAAAAGGGTGCAGAGTTGCAAATAGACTCTTGTACCAAAGGGCTCGTAAGAGCTGCCAAGAATTTCCCCAAAAGACCAAATGGATTTTTCACCACCATCTTTTAGTCATGTACACAAAAGCATTCAAGCCATCAGCTGGACTAGTTAGAAACAAAAAACCCAAGAGCTTATCAGTGCAACACACCTCAAATAGAGAACAGGACAAGAACCAGCTCACTCAGCCCCGTATTGAGCAAGGGCTTCCAGGAGGATGAGACAGGACCACCCCAGCATGGGAAAAGGTACACAGGGCCTTGCAGAGGCAGAACAGACCAAGGACAAGGCACAAGGCTTTGGGCTACCATCCATCCTCTCAGGGGACACACCACAGGGGATGATGAGCCCAGGGCTTAGGGTGACCGCAGCATGAGCAGAGCCCTCACCAACCTGATGCATCCAGCAGCATCCCAGCCAGGGCAGGTTGGGGATGGCAAGAAGCATCCCTGAGAGCCTGCTCATCCTCAGCCAAGGCAAGGTGAACAGCCAGGTGTAGAATCCAGGGCAGCGTACAACATGGGTCTGGGCTCAGTAAGAAGCCTGGGCACAGGCACACCAACAGCAAACCTCCAACGAGGGCTGGGACTCATGCTGGAGCTTAAATGGAGCTCAGCTCATGGGGCTGCAGGGTGGTGGGGTCACAGGTGGAGCTGGTGAGGCCCCAGGTGGGGTTGGCCAGGACAATTAGGAGCTACAAGGGCCACACACACTTCGTGGTGCCCCTTGCTGGGAGGATTGGGGTCAGCCCCGCTGCCAGCGGCTGCACACATTGTGCACCAAGGCAAGCAGAAAGCTGATGGGGGGTGTTGGCGAGCAAACGCTTCTTCCCCGCTCCCCTTTTTGGGGGCTTTGAAGCAGCAAACCCTTGACTCCCCTCTGCGGAGCAGCACTGGTGTGCGCCAGACCGATGACCACAGGACACATCCCTGAAGCCCCCAGGGACGGGTCCCTCCTGAGGTCGAACACCCAAAACGTGTGCGCAGCCCGGTGCCGCAGGCAGCCTGAGGCAGCGATGTGCCGGGGGCGAGGGGTCCCGGCCGGGCTGTCCCGCTGTCCCTTGCGCCCAGTGGGCACCGCTGCCATCAGCGGTGGGCTGCAGGAGGCAGAGGTGTGTGCAGCAGCTCTTCTTGGGGGACACCACCATGTCTTTGGTGTAAAGAGCAGCCCCAGCTCTGATGCAGCTGTAGTGCGGGGACCTGAACAACTCCCTCACACAGGGGAACAAGCCATCACCTGCTTTGCTTTTTTATGAAAATGAAAAAAGAAATCAGCAGCTGTTTTATTTGCCTGAGTGAGTTTACCGAAAGAGCATTCCTCTTGACTTTGGTCTGCTATCACAACCTTCCCCAGAACCCTTTATTTCCAGCGGTGAATAATAAACATGCGAGATCCAGTCACCTTGCAGTAAAAGTCAGAAATTAAGAACTTCTCAGTGGTACTGGCAAGAAACATTTCAGAGCCAGTACTACAGACGCTTGCTGCTGTATCAGCACCAAACTTCTGCTGCCTCTGGCTTGCTGCTTTTTTGAGCCTCTTGAGATGGCTGAGGGGGGGCTTATTGGAGCAGGGCAGAGCCTGGCGAGGAGATAGCAGTTGCACTTCTGAGCCCAGAGGTCCATGCCGGGGGTGGACGTGATGAGACGGGTGATGGATTATTGGTCATAAGGAGGCGGCGTGAGAAAAGAGGGTTCGAGGGACAGCTGGGAGTCAATGGCAGTTGCATCCTGAAACTTCTGAACACTGTCTCTGCGGGGGCTGCGTCCACCCCTGCAGATTTACAGCTGCTGCCATGCCGTCCCTGGAGAGGGGACGCCTGCGGATCCCTGCCGCCGCATAACCCCGCCGTCAGATTGGCTGTGGCCAGTGCAGCGTGACCTGCTGCTTGGCATTTCTGGTCTCGCTGGGAAAACTCGTTCGCTCGCCGCTATTTGGGTCGGTGGCAAATATAATTACTCTTACTGATTAGTTAGGAGCTGCACGCACAGCTATTGTACCTCAGGTTAATATTGCCATCCATCTCCCCCAAGCCACGCGCCTCGTGGACTGTAACCTCTGAGAGGCAAAACCTGCACATCTAGAAACATGTAACAAAGTCCTTGGGCATCTTTGTAATAGTGCTGCTATTTGCTAACCGCGACAGCAAGTGTGCTGTATTATTTATAAAAGAGGAAGAAAGCGCAGCAGAACGAGAGTGCCCACCCTCCTGCCAAGAGCCGGGATCCATCGCAGCGTCTCCCAGGCTGGCAGGCAGGATCCGAAACCTGTCCGGAGCACCCGAACAAGCCTCCCCGCGCACAGGAGTGCTGAGCATCGCTGTCTCAAGGACCTGAGAAAAACAATCCCCCACTCTTAGCCAGGCCAGCTCCTCTGCAGTTTACCCTGTAAAGTCAGCAGGAGCTCAGAGCAGACTTTATATAGGTTATGAACATTTTGGGTGTTCACCATGGGAATGGGACCCAGCCCCCAGCTGTCCATAGTTACTCAAATGCACTTCATATCACCTACCTGTAGCCTGAGTATGTGACAGAATCTATATCTGGAAATGCCCAGATATATTTTGAAGCATGCAGCCTAGCCACTTTCTCTGATTCTTTTGTCATGAATTATCTGCCTTATGCAGACAAAAAAGTGCATACATGCAAATGCTTAAATTCTTTAAACTGTAACCCCATTGTATCATCAGCTTGGTAGTTTTGAATCTATATATCCACCTAAAGGCTAACCCATTTTCAAGATTAAAGAGGAAAACAAAAATAACTCTGTACCTTCCAGCTAAGAGAAAAATATATTATTCACTTCATTAATCAAAATCTAGGTCACTTACCAAATACACATACTGTTAAGGAAGAAAAATTAAAATTTTCTCTTAATAAAAGCCACTATTTCAGAAACTTGGTTTTATGCTAGAAAGCTGATCTGCAAAAATTTCGGTACCATCAGCCAACTCCGACACATTGCTAAGAACTAAGCCTCTTGTTGTCCTTTTAACACGGATGTAATGACAGGAAAAACCTTTTCACCGAACATGCCCATTACAGTCAGGCTCTCCCAGAGATGTAACAGGGGTAAAGGCCTATGGAGTCCCCAGTGCCACCTGTGACAGGCTGTTAATGAAACGGGTCTGCACGGACGAGGAGGTGAGAAGCCGGCAAGCCACCCTCTCGTCTTTGCCTTGGAAGAAAGCGCTGCCCTCATCCTGCCCAAGAGGGGAGGGGACGGGGTGCATGGCTGCTGAGATGGGGCTCACTGCTATGCCAAGCCTCGGCATAACACAAACTCACTGCAAAGTGTCTGCCCCAGCAAAGCCCCAACATCTGAGTTACATACCAACAGGGGCACCAGATGGACTCGATGCCCTTTTTTCAATATATTCCCTGAATGGTATACACATTCAGGTCTATGAAATGGTCTAGGGCTGCAGGGACTGGGAGTGACCGCCAGGTGCACTTCTGTCCCTGCTCATGGAAAACGCCTTTTCCCATGAAGGGCAAAACTGTGCCCGCCTGGTACCCCTGAGCATCCCCCTGCCTAAGCCAAACAGCTCCCTGGCCAAGCCTGTTCAACATGCATAAGGAAACAGTTCAACATGCATAAAGTACAAAAGGTGAAACAAAATCCAAATCAGGCTCTCTGGTGCCATCCAAGAATCCTTCTCCCTGATTTTCTTTAATGAATCTGAAACACCGTGCTGCAAATCTTAATTAAATTCACATTTTTCAATATTCAAGTAAGTTGCCAGAAAATGTTCAGCTAGGTCTTTCCACAGGAGCACAGAGAAGCTTTTTAAGTTTTTAGGACTTGTCTTCCTATTTTCATTCTTAAAAGGTACTTTATGTTCTTCATTCTTTCAGATCTAGACTCCAGGCACTCAGGTTTTGTGACTTGAACAAGTTTTTTCCATCATAAGTGACACAGTCTTAAAAAAAGTCTAATTCAAAAGTTTCTGTTTTTCACTCAACCCTTGTTTTTTGCAGCTGTCTCCTGGGTTGGCTATACTTTTAATGCAAATTTTCTGTGATTATGCAAAAAGATCTAATTAGATTGATTGATATTGTCATATCAACAAAACCCAGACCTACTTTCAAATCCCCATGAAATATGTGTACCAGGCAGTATTATCATTTCAGGCTTTTTCTTTGGGGACTCTGTTTTGCATTTGTTATTGTTTCAGAAACAGTGGTTGCTCCTCACACTACCTTGCTTGGAGATCATATTTCTTTAATCAGAGCTTTCACTTGTGGTGCTAATAATCTCAAAATTTTCCATCTGGCTTTGATGCTGCCAAGGTAAGGAGAGTGGTGTTGGGCAGCTGTGCCTGCACAAAAAGCAGCAATAACCACGCTGCTATGAGACCCAGGGCCAGAGATGTCCGTATCCCAAGTATTCCTTGAAAATATGAATTCTGGGGGTTACACGCTGAGATCAGTCCTGGTTCCCAGACAAATAGGAGCTGGCTGGTCCCCATGTCATATCAATGTAGCCCGTAGCTTGAAAATGAAGTTTTCTTGGGTGGAAGAAGCAGAAAGCACCAGTCTTTAAATACAAGCTCATGTGTGCCTGGTACATCCCCCACACACGAAAAGCCATCAAGACAGAAGGGGAACATTTCTTCCCCAGAACCACTGGGTCTGGGAGACCTCAGGTCCCTGGTTTGGGCATCAGCAGTACCCAAGCCCTTCCCGCACCCCGCTGCAGCCCCCAGCGCTGCCTTCCGGGGGAGACCTGGGCATCACCTGCGCCAGGCAGCCAGCCCTGCGGCCAGCCTCTGCTCGGCCGCTCTCGGCCGCTCGGCTTCGAGCCAGAGAGGCCGTACGAGCCAGAAAGGTGTGCAAAGCCAGGCAGGGAGCACGGTGCCCGTTAACTAACCCCCCCGCTCCCCCGCCCGAGTGCCGTGCAGACACGGCCAAGGTGTCCAACACCGCTTCCCCTGGACACCGAAACCCTCACCCCCCAAAAGAAGCCCTGTTGCTACTGTAAGTCTATTATAGGTGCACACAAACCCAGAGAAGGGGAAGAGCGGCCTGAAAAGAGGAAGGGGACCTGTGAAGGCAAATCCCAACTCTCAAACAGCGGTGCTCCTACCCAAGAAAGGGCATCACGGAGCGTGTGGAGGTCAGTCCCGGACGATGTCTGCAGTGCTGCAGCCCCTCAGAGGCTCTGCCTCCTTCTCCCAAGCCCCGAGTGAGGGTCTGCACCCCCCAGGGTGCAGCACAGCCTTTGTTGCAAAGTTACTTGACATGGGATTTGGCGAGGGGTCGAGGTTTTGGCTGCAGCTCAGTAAGAGCAGCATCCCAGAGGAGAGCAGTGATTCTCTCCAGGGTCTGCCACGCTCAGCCACGCAAAACGAAGAACAACAGTCTCATCTCCCCCTCATCCTCTCCCTCCCCAGCTCTCACGAGAGGTGGGTAGCAAGCTCAGCTGGGTGATAACCTGGGAGTCGCTGAGGGGGGAACATCTCCCTACAAGACCCCACCTGGTTAATTTGGGGGGAGGAGGTAAGAGGAGCGCAGCAAGCTCTGCGGATTTTCAAAGCAATACAAAACCCCTGTGAAACAGAGGCTGACAGTACGTGTGAGCCACAGACCTCCATTCCACGGGACTCCGGAGGAGCGTGGGGATGGGAGCGTGGGGATGGGAGCGTGGGGATGGGAGCGTGGGCACCGGGCCATGCTGTGCCCAGAGCTGCCCGTGCCCTGCGGCTGCGCTGGGATTCCCTCCACTGCAGGGCAGCTGCAGGAACAGGTCCTCCAGGGACTTCACACAGCTAATTAATGGCTGCACAGGTATTAAGCAGCTAAGAATATGGACTGGTTTTAACTCGGTTTGCTCCACACCACTGAGCTTGAAGGGGGAAAGCAACCAGTGTAATTTTTACAGCAGGAGACCTCTACCTCTTACAAGTGGGAACCAGCTGCTTCAGAGAAGACTGGTTAAGCCCAGCCTATCACCTGGAGATACAAGAGATGATAATGGGTTTTTTTTAAGGAGTAGTAGAGTCCAACTGGACAGTGACAGAGGTGGGGAAAGGATCTCCTGCATCTTCTTACTTGTTGCACTTTAGTTCTGGGCTGCACAGTGATATGGTCTGCAACAGGACAGGCTTCATGGGCTGATACTCCAAAATCCCCACCGTCCATGGAGGACAAGCACTGGACAGAGTAATGAATAACCTTGTCCCATCCACCTGCAAATAATCCCCTCACTTTGCTGGAGTCCTGTAAGTTCTCCAAGGACCCTCCTGGGACACAGGAGTTTTCTCCCGCATTCATTGCCACTACATTTTCTTTTTCCAACAGAGTTTCTCAATGGCCGTGTTTCAGCCTCTAGCTTAATTCAGCAGCGATGATATCAGCTCCCCCCTCTCCAAAATGCAAAGCACGGCCCATGCTTGGGACGTGGTGCTGCAGTCATTGGTGCTGCCCTGCACAGAGGGGCAGGGACAATAAATGACTTATTTTACCGGTGGCTCCGTGCTGACAAAAGCAGCCGACCTGGCTGCTATTCCCAGCCCTGTCACTGACACCACAGGAGAGCCCAGACACATTACTGACAACTCTGTACTGTCTCTCCCCCTCTGCAAAAGAAGGGGGAGAGATGCTAATATTAATATAACTTTTCAGAGAGGCTTGGAAACCCATGGATAGAAAGTGATTAAGTTAGCATTGCTATTAATAGATTTCCCTGCTAATTCACATAAGTGGAAAGATTACCAAGAAATGGAGCGAGTGTAATGTTTTGCAATTACCCTGCAAGTAAAGGTACATGATAGCTGGGAAAAATCTGCTTAAACAAACACCAAGCGTGCTCAGTGAGCTAGTTCACAGGAGGGTACCTACAGCTGTAACTCAATAGTTTTCTGTTCACCTAATTCTTATATTTTAACATATCAGAAATATGAATGGAGGTAAATATTTGTGTCTGACGATAAAAAGAAGTGCCCAGATTAAAGACTGCAAAATAAGTTCTTTCCTCTCTGCTTTGCTCAGAGATGTGAGACCTGGGAAGGCACGGGGACACACGTGATGCCCGTGGGGTCTTCAGGATAAATGGGGAGGGGAGGGGACTGGCCAGTACTGACAAATGACCACTGGACTTTAAGAGAGAAAGCTCTAATTTCCAGTGAGAATAAGAAACACAGAGGCCTAAAGAAATAAGAAGAATAAAATATTACCTAGTTTGGAAAGCTGCTAGTCACCTACCTGAGGAAAGAAGGAGTATAAAGATAAATATACTGCATAAGGAAAACATCAAGCCTTTAGGAGAGCTGACATTATTCCAGTATGAAGCAGAAGGAAAAGCTCAAGAAAAGGAGCAGATAACTGTCCAGTTAAAAGTGTCTCTAGTTTAAAGCCATGTGTAAAAGTGTCTAGTTTAAAACCATGTTTCTTAGTACTTCTTATTATTACTTCTTAAGATACTAGTATTTTACCCCATTTCTGCTATGCCAGTGCTGAAGATCATCCAACTCTTCCTCTGTTAGAAGGTTGCTTCCCAGCTCATCGTTATCAGCACATTCCCTTGGCATATTTCTGATTGTTGTACCAGCATTGCTAATGAAAATATTAAATAAAATTGGTCCTCACTCTTGTCTTTCAGAAAATCTACTGGTAACTGCCTCCAGCCCATGACTGCCACTAACACCATTGTTTTTCATCTCTCTAGGAAATTATTCATCTCCTTGGTCATATTATGGCTTTTCATTATTATCCATCCTCTCCTATTTAAGCAGTAATATCCCATCTGGTACAGTGGCAACTGTTTTATTCCCTTAGTCCCTATGTTTAACATAAACCATCCTTATTGAAAATAGACATAATATATGTACTCTGCTTTGGCCAGTGTGCAAATGACCTTTAAATTCTGTCCATCCTCTCCCCTTTAGTCCTTTTTACTTTTACGATCTTTTTGTTTATATGAACATTTAGTGTTGAATATCCCTTATGAGACATAGCTGAGCCTGTCTTGAGGCACTCATCATTTCTCTCTACATTTCCTGACCTCGGAGCTGCTGGATTTGATGGTCGGTTCTTTCCTTCATTCATTGAAAACTTATCCTTAATCCTTTTCTGAGGTGGATTTGCATTTGTTACCTTGAGACCAAGTTTTGCATAGTTTTGGCACTGTGGACTCAAACAAATTGGGGTTTTATCCATATTCAACTACCTGAGTTCTTCCAACCATGTAACTTCACTAATAAACTCTCTGACTTTCTCAGTGTGTCCCTTTGAAATTCAAATCTTGGTTAAGAGCTTGGTCACTTCATTAACAGCATAGCTCCAGCCTGCCTTTTTAATTCTTACAAATACTGTATTTTAAACTGAAGTGACTTACAAGTGTTCAGTTCAGGTTTTTTCTCAAAAAAGACACCAATTCTTTACAATGTTCTTCTCCCTGCTTACCCAAACACTCAAAATACCATTATCTCCTATTGATCAACTGACTGCCAGGTAAATAAATCATTTGACTGCTATGCTCTGAAATATTATTGACTTGCCATTATTGCAGCAACTTCTTTTGTCTTATTTATCCCTGGGAAGATAAAGTCTCTTCTACTGATTTGATTCTCATTTGCCCATACAAGAGCGATAAGTGTGCGTGCTTTCACCCGTCTCCATACCCCCCTCGAGGTTCCTCTGTTACTCCATAGAATCATTTTACCCACTTTTACTTCTTTTTTTTTAACCTTGTCATCCAACCACTCACCCTCTTTTCTTCAGCCATTACCATTTGTCTTTATTGTTTGATTACCCTATGTCTCTGGACCATGGAATCAGAGTAATACAACACCAACGAGAAATGTCACAAGAGGGAATGTCAAAAAATAAAATACTTAATGCTCCTTAAATATTTTGAAAAGAATATTCTAAATGGAGGGAGCAGAGGCTGTTGGCAATGCTCCTTTGAATTAATGCTGCTTAAATATGCCAAATTTTGCTTTGATCTTGTTAATTCCAATCACAAACGAAGCACAGCTTTCACTCTGTTGGGTTTTTTTTCCTGAAAAAGATCAAAATATATCTTGTGTCCAGCAATTAAACAGTTTGTTTCTGAACTCCACAAAGTTTAATATTCCACTTGAAATGCAAGGGTAGGAAGCCTATTAATAGGAAATACATTAACCACGATTTATGCAGAGCTTAAACATTGTGTGGTGATACATTAATGTGATTTTGACTTATTTAAAGGTTTCTGAAAAGTGAAAAGGCAGAACAATGTTGCCCCTAGAAGAGAGGTGACATGCAGTTCAGAGCTTCCATCAAAACAGTCTGTAGGACATGTTTCTGAAATTTAAAAACCCACAACAAAATAGAAAACAGAGCATTGCAATGCTGCTCCCCTTACATGTAATTTACCTATGCTTTAATTGTGTACCGAGTGCTTTGTGCAGCTATAGATATTGCATTATGGAAATGCATTCATTAAAAATCCCACATGGAAAAAGCCTTTCACCTATGCAGGTTTTCCCAGGCAGCAGCTGTGCACCAACTCAGCCGCAGACCTCAGAGCTATTGCTTTCATTGGACTTTCTCTTTAGAAAATAACAAGTCGAGCCCTTTGTAGGTAGTTAGAACATAAAATTGAGGAATATTAGTTTACCTTACAGACTCAAAGCTGGAAGGGAACATTGGGTAATTTATTCCTACTCCCTTTACAGCAGTATTCAGGGGCTGTAATTTTTCTTTTTTCTGGAACCCTTTGATAAGCTGAGCTAAAGCACGCTTGCTAAAAGTGTAACCATGCTTGATGTGAATACCGCAGGAGATGGAGCGTCTACCCATTTTATCGGTGGTTTGTCCCAACAGCTCATTCAGCGGCAGTAGGGTACTTAGCAAGCAAAACACCACCTTCACCCGGAGATCCTTTATCTGCCGTGATTTCTCTCGGGGATGGGGAAGGTGCTTTGTGCTTTGCACGGCTCATCCTCAAAACAGCTTTTCTCAGATGGCAACGGCACAGCAGCACTGCCTATGAGGAGCTAAGATGCTTTCTCAGAGGAGCTTGTGTGTTTGTGCAGGAAAACAGATAATCGGGTATGTCTCCTGCTGTTCACCTGATGTACTGGGCAGGAGTGTTCCCCTGGGGTACCAGACCTGCCCGGTTCCTGTCGCTCATCCTTAACGCTCCCATGCTGAACGGCTGCTGGCCAGCCCCCCTCCGCGGTGGAAACGTGTCCGGTAGCTCCAGCTGCCGCCAGAGCATCCTCCCCAGTTCCAGCAGGCAGCTCGGCCACCCCACGTCCCCGTCGGAGGGGCTCTGCAGCTATCATCTGACATGCTCGACAACACACATTTATTCTCTGATAAAGATCAACAAAAACCAGTATTTGCTTTCTGTTTCGGTGTTTCATCTCACGGCTGACTTTTATGGCATTCTCATAAAGCTTAAGAGCTCATCTTGTAGTGTAATCAAGCTAAAAAGTCATGTTATCACAACAATGTGATTCTTATGCAATATGTTAGAGGCGTTTTAAAAAAACCATATGTTCAGTCTGCTATAGAAGAGCAACAGGATGTTGTAAAGTTGATGCCTGTTGTTAAATCTGTCATAAACTATAATATTTTATTTAACTCCAAGTAAAACTCAGCTGACAAAAATACTTTATGGTTGCCTATTAATGTGAATAGAAGCCATGCATCATCACTAGTGCAGGAAACAAATCATGTGGGCCAGCTGTTTAATAAGAAATAACTTTTGCACTGTATTTATCTTTGCCATCTAGCCCAGCAGTTTTATCTTGTGTGAAGGTTCTTCCCTTGTCTTCTTTGCACTGAGTATTTGATATCACTGCTAAACGTGTTAGTTTCTGCTGAAGAGAAAAGAAGTATTTCCCTAAGTTTATCCTGGTCTCAGAATACAAACAAAATGGCTAAAACTTGTGCACAAAGCCCGCTGAGCACAATTCAGCATAACCTCCCAATGAGCACCAGCCCTCCCTTCCCTGGGCTGCCCAGCCAGAGCCCCTCTACGGCTCAAGCCAGGAGACATCAAACGTCCCGTCTGCTGCTCTCCCGAGCACACGGGTCCTCCCGAGACTGCTCCATCTGCTCCCGACGAGACACGACAGAAAGCGGACCGATTTTAACGTCAGACTTGCCTCTTTGCCTAATTACGACACAAGTTGTTTTGCAGAGGTTAAAACCTCGCCAAAAAAAATAATCCACCCTTTCCTCTTCCCCAACTCCACCGGCCACAGGAGACAGCCCGTGCAGCAGTCACACGAGTGCTGTCTGTTCAGGCTTTCAGTGTGCGCTAAGGGGAATCTAAGACTGTGTGAGTTGTCAAGCCCCTGTAACGCCGCAATACTTTAAATACTGGTTTATGGCACAGGACAAAGAAAAAGCAGTAACAAGTTTGGGCAATGAAATATTTATGGATCAATGATCTCCCTACCCAAACAAGAACACAGCAGTGAGGCCAAAGAACAGGCTATTTGTAAGACAACTGTGTGTGCTGGTGCATTTCTTCCCCCGCTTTGGGCTGACCTATGAACTCGGGAAATCTCTCTAGGACTTAGCATAAGCGTGGTGAGTTGGGTGGTTAAGTTGCCTTGACTGTACCAGGAACTCTTGCGTGGCTAAGACAGGGAGCTGCACTGACCGTACCAAGGACTCCTGTTGCCTGGCGGAGGCTGGGGACAGGAGTAGCGATAATTGTCATTTCCTGACAACCTTGGGACGTATCTCAGTCCTCTCCTGACAGCCTTGGAGCAGCTCGTATCTGAATCTGAAGTCATTCTCTGACAGCCTTAGAGCCTTCCTTATCTGAATTGTAACTCATGTGAAACAGTACCAGTGCTACTGGAATCCCAGTGATTTGTTGATGACAAAAGTCAATCATCTCCCAAACCTGCAAAGAGAGGTACTAAGTGAGATGCTTTGAGGTCTCCTGGACTGCAGTGGGCTGTGACCAGCATCTCCCTCTGAGCGGGACGCCTCTCAGAGCTCATAGACTTTCTGGTTTGTGAAAATCGGCTGTCTGTCGCGGAAAGCCAACAAAACTTGGGCTGATACTCTTTGCTCCTTGCGGCTTGACCCTTCACCCATGGAGAAAGATGCCAAAGCATTTGTTGTGAATATTTTCACTGACCTCGAGGGGAGTTTTTAACAGGTATACCTCTTTGATTCACTTATATGTATATCTCTTAGTGTCTTTGTGCATGTGTGTACTAACCTGAATATTCTATAGCAAGTATATCACAAGCATTGCTTTTCAAATGTATACACAAATTACTGTCGCGAACTTCATTCAACTGTGAATGAATCTCAGGCTGCTATTATGCTCAAAGTCACTGTCGTGAACTTTATTCAACTGTGAATGAATCTCAGGCTGCTATTATACTCATAATCCCTTTAGATATAAACTGTTGACCAAGTCTGGGACTAGGAGTCGATCCAGCCGCACCCGGACTCTGACAGGAGTTCAGAAAGCAGGGGGGTCTTCTCTGAACCTCGTGACACAATGCAAGGGTCTCCCTACCTTTTTACATTCCCGATCTCTGTAGCAATCATGATAAATCAATTCTAACCTGATTTTCCTTTGCATGTTTCTCTCTTAACCTTTTGCATTGTTGGTTTCATAGTTTTAGTTTGATTCTAACTTAATTTTCATTTGTACATTCCATCCATGTATTAATTAATAGAGTGAACATTGCCATCAAATTCTGTGAAGCTGTGCTTTTATAAACTCCTATTAAAGCATTTTTGCTAATACCCTTGAAGGTGATTCTTTTAGTGGTCCAAACCACTCCATTTCGCGACACTGTGACACAGTTAGGCGATAACACGTTGGTGACACCAGCTACCTGATTGATTGCTCTGCTCTTCAACCCCACCGTGGGCCACATCCACACTAATTAATTAAAGAGCGCCAGAGAGCAGCCTGAGCCCTGTCCCGCAGTGCCCAGGTGAGCTCACTGTTGGCATGCTCCCTGGCGTGGGCTGGAGCACCATTCGCAGGGCTTCACGGGCACAGGACCCTGGGAGCCGACGTGGATGAGGCTGCCCTGTCCAGCAGGGAAAGACGTTCTGGTGTACAGACGTGAGCTGTGCCTCGACGCCTCCCTCCAAAGCCAAAGCGCTATTTACTAGCAGAGACAGAGCGGATGGTTACCATGTCCTTGCTAAGCCTGGTGAGAAATAGCACAAAATCGAGTCCATGGGACGCGGATCAGATGAACACCACGCAGCCAGCAAAGCCACCACGTTGCAGAGTGCTGCAGGACCACCGGGCACCTGCTTATGACAAAAATCAAGTGTTAGCTGGAGATGCGGAACCCAGAGCCAAACACAAGTTTTCCCTCGTGCCCAGGATGCATGGGGTTTGGTCCATTCCAGAAAACGTTTTGGGAACCAGTGGTGGTAAGTCTTTCATCTGGAGTCTAGGTTTCAGCTCAACTCTGCAGAGTCTCATTTCATTTGCTTTGAAGAATGTTTTCTTATGATATGAGACCTCCTTATCTGTGTAGATTATTTATACTGCTATAACAAATTATTCAAAAGATAAACAACTGTTGAAGATGCAAAAAAAAAAATTATCAGGAGACAATCTCTTAACAATTAGATGTCTGAAGGCACAATATTCAGAGTAGGAAAAGTGGTGATTTGCATAGCTGCTTACGTCAGCCACCATCAGAACTAGCTAAAAGAAGGGAGATCTGCACAGCCCTGAGCAGGCAGGGAGAGGAGCAGCTGCCTGGCAGGATCACGAGTGGCTCCTCTGCGCTTTCCCCAAAGCAGAAAGCAAAGGAGGGTACAGTCACTGCCTGACCCTTGGCATTGGGTCATTTGCCTTACTTGAAAGATACTTCAGATGAACAGAGATACTAAATGTAAAGTTTGAAGAAGGAAAAAAAACATATTTAATGTGCAAAGCCATCAATTATATCAGATGTATCTGATAATGGGCCCTGAGAGCAGGCTGCAAGAAATAAGGAAATTTTTACTTAGGGATCATTAGACTCAGTACTTTTACATACATGCACACTCACATGTAAATCAATACAGAAATATAGAAATCTATTTACAGCAGAGGAAGGGCTACATTTTCAAACTACTGTGTTTTACAGGAACATAAACGTAAACTCCTACATCAGTGATAGCAGAGAAGCATTTGCAACGTGGAGAGGAAACAAATGTGCACCCTGGTCTGGGGCATGGGTTAACCCAGTCTTCCCATCGGAATGTCCATTTGAAGCATTAGTGTTACTGCCAACCCAGGTCAACAAAGAACAAACACTCCCAGAGTATTTCTGATGAAAATATGAGGAGACTCAGCAGGACCCTGCAAGCTGAGACCTCCACTATAAAGTCATGGTGACGCTTCAGCTGAAACCCCTGACAACAGCAGCTCTTAGAGAAGCGTGGGCAGGATTGTCCCTAGGAAAGGAGATAAGAAGAACGTGGACTCTCTGTGCCACCTTTTCCCTGCAGTAAAAAAACGGGAAATGGGAACAGAAAACATTTTATTAAGCAGCTAATTTTGCCACAAAACTCACCTTGATGCAATCGGTGACTCACAAGTATGATGTACTGTGGAAGGAGGACTCACACACATACGCAAAGAGAGGGGCAGCATTGGCAAATCCCGTTTCGGAGCAGGAGGAGTTAGGAGGAGGATGGGCTGTGCAGGAGCAGCTGCTGGGGACGGAGAGGGATCGTTCCACCAGCCATCTTTACAGATTCCCTTTGTCTGCAGTAAGCAGAAGTACTTCTGCTCACAAATTTTCCCGCAGCACGGAGTAGCACGAGGTTTTCTTCTTCCCTTCCTGCACTCTCCTTTCTCACCCATTGGCATCCTTGGTCAGAGCTGTGCAGGTTCCTGCAGAAGACCCACGAAATCCTCTGCCTGAGGCTGTGCACACACCCAGCTGCGATGCAGCTGCACAGCCTACCTGGCAGGAAAGAGGAGCGTGAGGGACTGGTGCTTGCATACCCTGTTTCTATCCCTGACTTTCAGGCCCTTCCTTGCTACGCTTCCCCAGAAATTTTTAGCAGAGATTGCAGCAAAGCCGACCGCTGCGGAGGGACGGAGAGCGGCAGTGCACCTCTGAGAGCGGCTTTTGCTAGAGGCACTGTGGGGAGAACGAAGCTGGAAGATGCCCGTGGAGCAGTGGGGGAGGTCTCTGCTGTTGGCTGAGCTGAGGATGCCAGAAATGGGGGGAACGGTGCCCTGGGGTGTACACGGGCTGCTTGCCACTGATGGGAGGTGAAAGGGGAAGCTGATACCTACACTCATCTGTCAGGAACCACTAGGCTCAAAGAAGTCAAGCTGGCAACTTCCATCTCTCCTTGGAGACTGAAAAGGTCGCTGCACATTAGTTGCTTTGTCCTCTTCCGTGCTGCTTCTGTGGGGGGAGCATCAGATTTTATGACGTAGATGCAACTCGTGGACATTGCTAGCAAAAACTGATGGGATTTATGCACATCTGAAGTGGAAGTAGTCTAGACAAGCACTCAGAGGACAACTCAGCATCTCTCCTCCCAGTGCTTGGTTGGCTTAGTCCTCACAGCACATGCAATTTCTCTGACCAGTATATCAGAAATAACCACAGGTTAACCCAGAAACAAACCAGGAGCTAAAAGGATTGGCTGCCTCTCGACCTCAAGGCCTGAACTTTCAGCTCAGGCTGTGTAATCTGAACACAACAATGTTCATTTATTATTCTTCATGATATGATGCATAATGTCATACCAAAGTGTCTTCAGCAGGCTGTAACAGAGAAAAGCAGATGGAAGCCAGAGATGTGCTAATTAAGCTCGATAATAGAAATGTTAATTAAAAAACCCTGAAGAGGAAGGGCCATTCTGTGATCTCCTGGTGCTCTCAAGTGATGCAAAAATGTCCAACTGGAAGAAGCAAAGTCTTGTAAGAAATGGTTGGGCAGGACTGGCAGGGACAGGCTTTGCTCTGAGCTCTGACCCCAAAGCCCTCCCCGAGGAGGGAGCGGGGCAGAAGTCAGGACCCATCCCAGGGAGTCAAAGCAGCTGTGCGTTAGGGACACTCTGGGAAGGAAAGAGCCATTATTGTGGCTCAACCTCAACCCTGCATCTCCCTCCGCCCCCCCCGTGCCACCAGTGCCATCCCATGACCATGCCTCAGCCTGGGAACTGCTCCAAGGGCTGTGCTTTGGGGTGCTAGGGGGCTTGGGGGGGGGGACACTGAACAGCAGCGTGCTCAGTGATGCTCTTAACTCCACTGAATGGTTCCTCCCACTGAGACAATCCAGGTTCTGACTCTCCATTCCAGGAAAAAAATTAAAAATGAGGTTAAAGCTGAATAAACTAGCAGGTCATTATTGTTCTAGAGATTAGATGAAGACTGTAAAGCAACAGTTCTTCTGAGCCTTTGCTGATTGCAGGAATCTGTCATTTCTCAGGTGACTAAGCACTGCTCTTGCTGAGTATGGGACTTAAAGTTATCTGACCTAAACAGAAGTCAAAGCCCTGTTATCTGGAAACTTCCTTATTGCGTTTCTGCTCAAGCAGTGCAGCCGCAGTCCCGTGAGTCGTTCCCAGCCCAGCCACGTGCCGTCTCCTTGGATGGCAGCTTCTGCAGCTGCTCCCTGCCCACGCAGCGGCCCCAGCGCAGGTCACTCTGCTCACTCTTCTCAGTGCTGCTCAGACAGGTCCAAACTCTCAAAAAGTGCTCAACTGTGAGTAAGGCGCCGACGCTATTTCAGTCCCCACATTTCATCCAACATTCTAGTTTTCTTTTAAAGAATTGCAGGGGTATTTCAGAGAAATAAAGCCAAGAAACTTTTGAGCCCACTTTGTTCTCTGGGTGCAGTCTGCCTGGTGCTGCCCTGGCATGCCGCAGTCCCCGGCCAGGAGGAACCCTCAAATGCAAAAACACCCTCTGCAGCCATCAGCCACGTTCCTCTCTCTGAATCCAGGCAAGGTACCTTTCAGGAGGAGACTTCAGTCAAACACAAACCAGTGAGTGCAACTGGGAGACACGGCTGTGCCGGGGTGACAACAGTGCAATATTGCAATAGGACCCACCAAGGCTGGGATCATTACAGGACCTGTCTGAATGCACCAAAAAACCCACAGCCGGGCTCTCTTGTTTCTGTGCTCTGGTGTTGCACATGTAAAAACAAGGAAATATTTGTTGTGGCCTAAATCCACCAAGAGCACAGCTGCAGCCAGGCATTCCCAGGCCGGTTCGGAGGCCGGAGAAGATTGATGGTATTCACTGGACAACTTACTCAGCTCCATGCAAGGCAACTTGGTTATCGTGCTTATTAGCTAAAGTCGAACACGGAGCTGTCTGAGAGGCATATCAATTAGCAGGGATGAGAGTATTTCAAAGATCCTCTATAATTTATCTGTGAGTTGGATTAAACCAGGGAGCAGAAATTAGCTGAGTCAGCAAGTCCCTGTATTATCTCAGTGCCTCTCCAAGATGAATATCAAAACCCTTCCTGGGCTGCTTCAAAAGGAGTTCAGCTGAAACACAACTTAATGAAACCAAATTGTCAACAGGAAGGTACTTGTCAGAATAACTCTTCGATTCTCTAAAAAGCTTCTGTGAAAATTGCAGGTAATTAAAGCACAGTGCCTCGGCCGGCAGAGAGGTCCCGCGTGCACAGCTGGGAAGGGGATGCTCTGGTCACGCTGCTCAGATGTGGGTTCCTCTGGGTGCGCAGCAGTTGGCCTCTGAGCTCTGCCTCTGCCCCGGCGGTCGCTGCAGAGTTGGTGCAGGAGTGAGGTGGACTCCTTCCAACTGAAAGTCCAGCCCTGCCTCATTTCATGATTTAATGCTGCATTGACAAGGAGAAAAAACATGCTTTTTCAATAGGAAAGCGATGGGGTAGGTGCTGCAGAGGCCACAGCTCCAGCTCGATGCCCAGGTGTGGTGGGACTTCAAGTTTCATAGCCTGCCTTTTCCGTGTTTTCTATCTCCTTTCTGCTGCATCTTTCTTCGAGCCACATCAGTGCAGAAGTAGCTCCCTTGCTCGACTGAGGACACAGCAGCATAGACAGAGGCACAGAGGACAGTGTTGACCCTTTCCTTGCTGCCCATCCTCTGCCTTACTTCTACCCCTGCTGCTGCTCAGCACACCACCGCTCCTCTGCCTGCTCAGCATCACTGTGCTGGTCGCCTTCCATCTCCCCTCCCATTTTGCTCATGCAGGTCAGAGATTGAGGAGTCACTGACGTGCTCAGAAGACCACGTCCAGCCCTCCCCGCCTCACCCCTCTGCCTATACTCCTCCTCACCCTGACTTAGCATCTGGGGTGCTTCATGAATCTCTCAAGAACATGCAGTGTGTTATGTAGTGCGGGAAAAACACTTAAATTGCAGTGCCTGAAGGAACACGGATAACAGAAAACACACAACTTCCTTCAATTAATTCTCAAGTAGCTTTTAAGAAAGCATCAAATCTTGATTTTATTAATTTCCGGTGATGGACAATCCATTACAACTCTTGTTAAGATGTTGCAGTACTTCATTACCTGCAGTGATTTCTTGCTTCTGATCTGAACTTGTCTTGTTTCAGCCTGAGTCACCAGATCTCATTAGGCATTTATCTCCCAGGTGGAAACGCACTGTATTTTTACCAGTCCTACACTTATTTAGGTACTTGGGGCAAGGATCAGATTATTTAACTCTCTTTTGAAGTAACCATCCTTTCCTAAGAGACATACTCACACCCTCTTTTCCTTCTGCTGGCTCTTCTCTGAGTCAGTGTCTTTCCTGACTTTCCTGATATCAAGGCGGCTGGACATCACATGCCAGTGATTGCATCACATGCCATCACTGCTTAGCACAAGGTAATATAATCTCCATCCACTTGCTTCTCTCTGAATGCTTCATTATTCTGTAGAAGAATATACTCATTACTTTCTGGTTCTAGCAACGAGAAGGCTTCTCCTTAGTGTGAAATTATTCACTGATATGGCTTTAAATGTTGTTTAGGAACTATGTAATGTTTCTTTCTCTGTTATGGTCATCATAACATTGTCAGTCATTGTGAGCAGATATAGCCGTTTCACCTAGGAGCCCTTGCACTACTAGTCTGATACGTTGCATTGACACTAATGCTCTAGTTTCTGCTTTTCTTCTTTGAAACACTTCAGCAAGCCCACAGAACTGCCACCCTCCCTCCAGCTCGGCGCAAACAGCCAGTGCAAAGCCAATGGGCCAGACAATCTTTTAGACCAGCTCAGTGTTGAACGAAGTTGCTTACTGGAAACTCTCCATCCTCAAGCACTATCCCGTGCACGTGTTCAGTGAGGAGGACCCAGCAGCAAGTGTTCACCATCACTTGCTGTTGTCTGTGCAGTGACCACAGAAGAGCTCTTTCAAGCACCACATAGAGGGATGGAGGTTGAACAGAGGTCATGGAGGAAAGTCCACCCCAGAGAAGCTGTTCACGTAGCTTGGGTATATCTTTGTTGCTAGTGAATCCCACCTATGCTGTCTCACATCAGCTTGTATAGGCTGCTAGCCATGGTGGCTGTCACCTTGTTCACATGGACATCAGCTGTCCTTCAAAAACCATATTGTTTCATTTAAAGCAGTGGCCTTCAGGATTACCTCAAGGCTCTGGCTGGTGATATTAATACAAAAAGTGAGATTGTGTGAATAGCAGCCAGCTCTAGATTTAGAATGCTTTGGGGGAAAAAAGTTGGATAAGTTAGATGGAACTCAAAAAAAATCTGAGAAGGAGTTTAGGATAGGTCCTGAAAACAATAGTAAAAAAAAAAAAAGTGCTTTAAAAACCACTGTAAGGTCTTACATGTCCCTCCTGGCTGAAGTATTCATCATGAGACACTTTCATAAATGCACAAGAGCAAGAAGCTTAAAGCGAGCCAGATCCCACGTTCCAGCCCCACCAGGGGAAGGGGTCCTTCCCAGCAGAGAATGATGCATCCAGTCCTTTAGGGAACGTAAGGACAAACTGAGTTCCCATACACTGAACCATAACAGCCTGAGACTCCTGCTACAGGCCCTCAGGCACACCTAGGGTCTAGGTAACATTGCTTTTCCCAGGGAAGCACATTTTGCAGTCAATGGAGAAGGTCTTGATACCAGAACTGACTCAAGATGGCCAACACAACCACAGCTGTCAGCGGTCCTTGCTTTATCTTGACCAAGACATGCAGAGCGAGAGGAATAGAGGGACAAATGTATAGCAGTCGGGTGTATAGCAGCCTTCCTACCCATTAAAACTAGGGAAATTGTCAACAGAGACTCATGGAACATTTCCTGGTTCAAAATCCAACATTTCTTGTTGGTTTTCAAAGCAAGCAGCTTAGCTCATTTTCCATATTTAGAAAAATTTCGATGGGGTTGCCAAATGAAAACTTCTACTGTCATCTAGCAAGCAATTCAACTTGTTGAAAACTTGGTCAGTGTTACAAATCACTGGCAGATAAACACAAGTGTACCTGCACCAGTTCCACTGACTTCAGCCCACACAGTGTCTTTCACATGCAGAATAAATTTATCTTCATTCCATGAGCTTTACAAGAAGCTTTTGGACTGCACCCCTGGGTGAGCGTATCCTCTGAAGTTCTGCCAGGGCTCTACTAGCTTGCCCTCCATGCTGCAGATCTAGTGGTTTACTGGTTTACTCTTCCTCACTTTTTTCCCCTCCCTTTGCTGCAAACAATATTCTAGATGTTTCTGCCAGCTAAGCCTGCTCTGCTGCTCAGAGGCACACCCTCATCCAGAAGGTATCGTTTCTGTGGCGTGACTTGACTTCCATTAAGACAACAGATGCATTTACCTGTGGCTCCAAGGATGGAAGGCATGCAAAACGCAGCTTTAGAAGAGACCAGTGGGATGAGAATCATTAAATGGAGAAAATCTGGACTGATCAGGAGTGAAAACCCCAGATGACGTGATTTACTGAAGGAGTAGCATTCAAAGCAAGGCAGCTGAGTTGCTATCAGATTTCTGCCACGGAGTGCGCTGCCTCCACCAGGCAGTGTGAAGGAGCCGAGATGATGCTGAGGATGCTCTGTCTCACAGATTCACACCCGGACACCAGGCAGGACACTTGTGATGTGCCCTCTGGGATATCAGAGGGTAGGAATGACCCAACCTCTATCAGTAGGGCACATTTGCACCCACAGTGTGTGTGTAGACATGGGCTGGGAGCAGAAGATAGAAGAAAATCCTGCACCCCTCCACGCACTCTCTTCTCTCCATCGGTGTCTCGGTGAGCAGTGCTGCCGCTGCCTGCTTAGCCAGATCTCCATGGCAACTGTCCAGGCTCAAATTAGCTAATGGCAGAGATCAGCCGGAGGATACTTCGGAAATTCTTATCAAATCATTACTGCTATTCCAGTTTGCTTCATTTCACAGAGTACAAACATCTTCCTGCTTGTGCAGAAATTACAAGAGAAGGCATTGCAAAGTGTTTGTTTTGTGGCTTGGCTGATTTCCCCATAACAAACCTGAATGAATTATAAAAAATACAGAATGCTTACAGGCATGAGAAATCGAAGTTTTATTTAGGTCATTACAAAAAGCCTCTATTAACTCACCTTGAGAAGAGTGCATATTAAAATGAAAATACGTTTCTTCCTTAAGTGCCTGTATCTACTCACTAAACAGGCAATTTTTCATGCCACATACTATTATAAGTGCAATAAGTTGTTTAAAGTGTTTCTTATTGTTTATTGTTTGTCCTGTAGTTCCTAGAAAAGCAGACTCCAGCATGCATCATAACATGCAGTGTAGCTTTTGGGCTTGCAGCCCACATGGAGACAGAGGTTCACGCTTGCTGACAGATGCTTAGCTCTTGACCCTGCAACCATCTGCTAGCTGGGCAGATTCTTTTTGACCACCAGGATCAGAGGGCCTCTGCTTTGCCACAGCAAGGCTGCAAGTACAAAGCTGTTGGAACCGTTCTGGTGCTATTTTCCGTGAGAAATATAGCTACTTGAAGCATCCAAGCCACAGAATTTTCCTTCGTATCCTCTTCGCCTGCTGGACGATTGCACCCTGTCAACAGCTGGTGACCTTTCCTGGATGAGATCACACCTTGCATTGGTGTCCTGTGCCATCAATCCGCCTAAGGCTCCTTCGCTTACCTGTGTGAAGTGAAACCCAGCAGCCCCAAAGCAGATAAATCTGAAATCAATTTGCTATTTACTGGTGCCTCGCTTAGTTTGATTTGTACTTTGCTGAGGCAATTGAGAATCAGCAATTTTCTCCACCTCTGGAAAAGTTAGTGGGAAGTGTCGGTGCAGGACAAGAGTGGGCAGCACATGCCCGTGCCAGTGCCACAGCTGTGGACAAGGGTGTCTTCAGCCAGAGAGGTGGCTGCTTGGGCATCTTCCAAGTCAACCCTCTCCAAACTCCAAAAACCCACAAGTTACTTGAAGACAGAAGAAGTTAAATATCCGTTAAAAGTCTGCAGTTTGGGGAAGGGCTGCTAGCTGATGCTCTGAATTCGCTGCTGTGGAAGGAGGACGAGGCTTGTCTTAAGCTCTCACGCTGGCCAGCTTGGTGCTTCATACACAGAAGCAACATCAGAAGAGGAAAACCACAGAAATCTCAAGTTAAATCAAATTAAGAATAATGGCCATGGGATGTCACCAGAGCTTTGTTTAAGGTGACACCTGAGACCGGGCTGCCCCTGCCCTGGAGCAGTGATGCACAGGGATGCTCCCCAGGGTCCAGCTGCAGCAGACTCTGCTGACTCTGTCCCACCAAAATGCAGTGTAAGTAGTAAACGGTAATAGTCCTGGGCTCAGAGAGAAAGCCGACAACTACTGCAAGCCTTTCACAGTTGGGATGGGTCTTTCCACGGGGTGTGGGAAATGCGTGACAGTTTGCCTGCTGCAGAGCATCTCCAGGGCTGGAATATTAACTCCAGGGGAGAAAAAGTACTGCCGAGGTAGTTTTTGCTGTTACAGCAAAAAAGAAATAAAAGTGTTCAGTGCTATAGCACACTGAATAGAAAAGAAGTTTTTAAGCCTGAAAGCAGTCTTTTCTACACCCTTTTTTTTTTTTCTTCCCATAGAGAGTCTTTTTAATTCTGCGACATACAGACTAGAAATAAGAGGGACCCCGGGGTGGTACGCAGCCTCCTAACAACACAGCAAGCTAGACAACAATGAATTGCTTTGAGCACATTTCTTATGAATTTTGGAGGGGGAAAAAGGAAGAACATGTCTCTTTTTCAGCTTCTTTTCAGTGCTTTCATATTTGGACTCACCTTTTCGCTCAGAAGCTTCCCCACGTCTGATGGGATAAGCCACACATGCTGAGGAAGAGAAAGCGTGCCCAGGCTTTGCTGCCTATGGAAGAGAAATGTTATTAAATTGTTCTCTTTCTTCTCCCTTTGTAGTCCACTCATCCTGAAAACGAAGATGACTGCTGGCTTATTGAGGCTCGTACATCCCAGGCTGTTGTAAAGCAAATTGCCTTCTTGATCCAGGACGTGTGATCCTGAGCAGATAAAAGGAGTTGGTGAGCGGTGGGTCAGAAAAGGCAATCCACTGCTGTTTACTGGGCTTCTGCAGCCTTCTGAAACTTGGCTCCCACTTAAAAAGAGATCCTTATTTAATATTTGCAGTTAACTGCAATGGATCTCTGCTCCCTTTTTCTAAGCTGGAGAAAGAGTCACAAGTATTTTACCACCGAAGAATTGTGTGCGGAAGATGTGAATACAGAACTGGCCTGATTTCCACAGCCCAGATGTTCCTCTGGCCTGTAGGTGCTTCTGCACTTAGGGATTCTCAGAGAGGGGCTCTTGGGGTTTGTTCCTTACTGTATAATTTTCTTTGCCTTAGAAGAAGGAACTTATTACCTATAACTAATAGAAAAAATAGCAAGCAGGAGAGGTATACATCATTTGTCCATCACATCTCTTTAAAAGTCTTTTTTTTTTTTCATTCACAGTAAACAACCTACAAAATTATGTAAAAATAAAATCCCATCACAATAAAAAAATGGGTTTTTAGACAGTTGGTAGAGACAATTTCAAAGCAAGAAAAATAGAACACTGGGAAATAACTCAATATTCAAGGTATCGGGCCATCTTCATCAACCTGTATTACTGGATCAACTTGTCAATTGAAAAATCTTGATTTAGTGTTTTTTGCAGAAGTGCTATCACTTAGTTCTTGAAATTTTCCAGCAAATAAAGTAGTACACATGGACAAATCAGCACCTTCTTTCAAAACATTTGCTCAGGGATTTAATTTGAAAGTTGAATAACTTATGACATTTATTATCAGATCATTGAATGACAAGTTTAATCTTCAGTTAAATATTCAGTCTTCTTTTAATATGGCACTTTCACTGTTTATGTATAGCAAAGTAAATTTATTATTCAAAGAATAAAGTTCATGTACGGGAAAATAAGCACAGGAAGAAGAAAGTGTAATATTGAAGAGCGCTGAGTATATTTTAGCTGTACTGCAAGCTACTTTTGAGAATAATTACTCACTAAAATATTGTCGTTAGGAAAATTTTGTTGACTTGGAGCATATAGGGTAATTATGATGTATTATAATTTCCCTAGGCCCCCATGACCATTCATGGTAAATGCCCAATCTCCTGTGCAAAGACATAAGACCCATCTAGAACATTAAATATAATCCCATGGGATCACATCACATTATTGTTTTCATAAACTGCTAAACTTCATCTTAAAATGAAATACATCCTTTTTTTCCTCTTTTCCTGTTGGGAACTATTCTGTAATTTATTCTTCTGAATGTCAGAAACCTTCTTCTACTTTCCAGCCTAAACTTATCCATGGAAATTTTAAATCTACTTGTCCTTGTGCCAGCACTGTCCTTGAGGATAAATATTTCCCTTTCCTCCCTGGTGTCCAGCCTTCCACGTATTTCTCCAAAGCAATCATATCCCCTTTCAGTTCCTGCTTTGCTCATCTAATTAAGCCATCCTTTTAGCCTCATATCAGGGGAGAAGCTCTCCGTTTGAACTTGTTTAAGGCAGAATTAATCTTTACTGGATGTGAGTAGGACACTTAGGCTGCTGGTCCGGCTCAGAGCCTGACCTCCTCCCAGCTCAGGACCTGGGACCCCGTTTTCTTCCACTCCTCCATGACTCTACAACTCGCCAGCTCTGGCTTAGCAGTGTGTGATGGCTTCTGCACCTACCCCGCGAACAGAGCCCAGCACACTCCGATATCCATCTGCTGTCGTGCAGATAAATAAATAACAGAGGAGGGAACAAACTATCCTCTCTTGCACCAAGTTCATTACTTCCAAGTGTGGATTGTGTCTCTCCAAGGCTCCTTCCTTTCACATTTAATGAAACAAGCTGAATTCCTCTGTGCTATCTGCAGAATACATGTGTATATAAAACAAAATAAGTGCAAGGAGCCAGGCTGAGAGTATTTAAAATAGTAATCTGTAAGCATTTTACTGAAGCAAGCCTGTGAATAAAACCCATACCATCTCACAGGAAAAAAAGTATTATCATCGAAAATAAACTTCACCAGCTGACAAGCTCCTAAAGGCACTCACTAAGAAAGCCAGCCTCAGCGCTAAGCGTTAACGCAGGCATGGGGACCGCAGAAAAGGGTGCACTTGGCATCAGAGGTGTTGTTTCACCTGTCAGCTTTCACAAGGGAGTGCAGAACAGTGAGGTAATCCAAGCTTGTTCCGATTCTCTTTGCTGTTGGAAAAGGCTTCAAGCAGTTTATTTGTCTGTCATGTGCATCAGTTACCTTACAGTGCGTCACCGGTGAGCACACTGACGATGTGATGTGTGTCTCCCGCTCTCCCGCACAGCCGGGCAGCCTGGCGTCTCCTGAGGATGCAGGTCGGCAGCTCTGGCAACCATCAGCAGGACACGGCATCCCCGGTCCTGCCAACGGGACGTGGCTGTGGAGGAGAGACATGGACTGACAAGGTGATTCCTCCTAAGCACACGACATCTCTGTGCGGTGTTACTGTCATGGCAAGACATTCAGGGGTGCTCAAGGAAAAAAACGGTGGAATAAGTAGCTGACTCCTTTCTTCCACCGTCTTTCATCTAAAGAGCTTAAAAAAAGCTTGGTGATGTTAATTATCCTCCCCAACCCTGGGAGGCTGATAGGGATCAGCTCTTCAGTTCACGTGCACCAGACATCCTTGGCTGCAGCTCACCCAGAGCCCCGCGGGACAGCCAGGAGTCAAGGCAGGAGCCCCCACGCCAAGTTCATCCTCTAATCATCAGGCAACTCATTAACCATGCAATTACTTCTATAAAATGAATAAAAATACAGCCCAAAAGACTGGTGCACCAGCTCATGGTTTGTGTGATGATCCGGATAACCTGTCCTCAGACACCAACGCATCTTCTTGGGTTTCCAGCCCCAGGGCTTTGCTGGCCCTCGGGGCAGTTAGAGCAGCAGAAAGCTGCCCAGACTATACAACACCAAGGTATGGTCAGTTATATATCAGATGGTCTCTCATCACCATACCCTGGTATGCCACTTCCTTCAGGATATGCTGCACAAGTAGCAAGAGAATAAAGTAGATTTTCTTTTTATACCACAGGGATTCAAAACAGTTGGAATAAGTCCAAAGAAAAAAAAATCGGTATCCTCTGTACGGAGAAAGGAGGGCATATCTCAGCCCCTTGTAGCGATGATGGATTAATGTTTTTTTTTAGCTCGTAGGAACCAACCCTATCGCAAAATGCATCTGTAACACAACTTGCAATACCTGCCACACATTATAATGCAGTGTGTTATTTTAAAGCAATGCGTACTTTAAAATGGAGCAATGTAAAATAATAGCAAAAAATCTTTTTCATCGACACCTCCACGGTCTGAGTGCCACCAAACACAGGAGCCTCTGCATCCCCTACGTTGATAAGACTCCTTCATGCCATAACCTTGCCCAGCACTCACCTGTTTTCTTGCACAGTAAATTAATTTTTCTCAGGTCTCTGCCCCCGGAGCTCCTCTGACCCATCCTCAGTGTGCCTGCAGCCCCCCACCTCCATCGTCCCCCTGGCAGGAGGGCAGGGAGACCCTTGGACGTGGCCCAGCTGCACCTGCGGAGGACCTCTGCACCACTGCTCACCGTGGGCTCATGGCCACGAGGTCTCCGGTGGCCTTTCGCCCCCTGAAACCCTCCTGAGGATGGACAGCACTTCTTCACTGCTGCTGGAAGACCAGACGCTAACACCCTCACTAAGAAAATGAAATACGGATTCACACACATCTCACCTCTGGACTGGGAACAACCACCTCCAGCCTGGTCGCCTTGCAGACAGCGCCCATCAGTGTTTGTGGAGTGAGAGCAAGATGGGCTTTGCTTGGTACGTATGTGTGTGCACGTGTTTATATGACACCGAAGCACATTTTTGGCTCCTATTGAAATAAACCACGTCAGATAGACTGGGTACGTCTGCCCTTCTGTGTGAAGTGACCCTCATGACCACATGCCCCAAAGTTGGCCCGTGCCCTCTGCGTCAGACAGGCGGACATTATTCCCAGCACAGACAGACAGCACACCGCTTATTTGGCAATGTCTTAGAGAAAAACCAGCCCTTTTTTGGAGGCCAAGCACCACTGACGCTTCAGACCTTGTAGTCTGGGGCGAACCATTGCCCCTGACATCTCTGCTCTGCCTGCAATTGCTGTGGCAATCTCTGCTGACATTGCTACAACAAAGCAACCAGAAACTCACCCTAAAACTGGCTTTGCCACTCTCCCCTGCCCCTGGCTGGTCATTTAGAGACAAGGACCAGTTTCTTAATGGTGTGCAGCCACCACCACCTTGCCCAGCACCCTGGGAGCACCCCAGGCACCACTCACACGTCCTCCTACCCCTGAAGCCATATCGGCAGCTACTTCAGGCAGTAGAAGCAGTAACAGCTTTCAAGGACATGGATCATTCTGCAGCCAGCTGACACATCCCTGGAAGGCTGCGGAGCTGCCGGCTAGGCTGGCCCAGGTCCTCCTCAGCCTTGGCGAAGCGCTTAAAAATTGCTTCTTCAATTTCCCCACAATAAAGCTTTTTTCCTCGTGAGGATGCCACGAGAAAAAAATTGTTCTTGTCTGTAAAAGGGTTTGAAAATGGAAATTGCCAGGTATCATAATTTGTATTACTTATTTACACCAGGACTGAAAATTAACTTAGAACCAGGTTTACCTTTCAGTGTGGTGTTTAATAAGCTTGATGTGTTTTCTTTTAAGCTCTTCTCGGCATAGCCCCTGCCTGCCCACCCACCCACCCTAGAGCAGG
>JANXJC010000042.1:21961568-21978256 GCA_027564655.1 Leptodon cayanensis | reverse complement strand
AGAGCAGGAGCTGGCCTCCCTCCCCACCCCATCCCTGCAGCCTCACACCGCTGCCGATTCTGCTCCGCCACTCAAGTTTAATGAGTGGTAACAAGTAAAGATGGAGCAAAACAATCAGCAGATTTTC
Organism: Leptodon cayanensis; assembly: GCA_027564655.1. Classification (NCBI taxonomy): domain Eukaryota; kingdom Metazoa; phylum Chordata; class Aves; order Accipitriformes; family Accipitridae; genus Leptodon; species Leptodon cayanensis. The sequence continues at coordinate 21,978,129 of JANXJC010000042.1, read as the reverse complement.
AGCATCTTTAAAGCTAATGGCTGTTTGAAAGCTCATCAGCAAAGCAGATGTTGCGTTTGATCTGCAAACTGGTGTGTGGCACCGTCTCAACAGACCCAGCACCCCACGGCGGCGAGGCCAACACCCGCGGCACGGGTGCCGCCGGGGGAGGCAGACCTGCCGCAGGATCCGTGACCGCATCCGTGCTTGCTGTTTGATTCCCTCAACCAGGAAGGAAAAATATGGTACAGCCACCAGCAGAAACATCCCTTTGTCAGGGCACGTGTTGCAGCCACATGCATCGGGGACCAGTGGTACGGCACCTGCTGCGAAGGCAGCGAGAACATATTTCATTAGTATATTTTACATATTCATGTTATCGTGGCACAGCAGCCAGAAAAGGAATGAGGCAGGGGTGACTTTAGTGGAGAGGCTGCCCATGTTTTTCCCCTGTCCGCAGCCCTTCCTCTGGCCGCTCCTGCTCCCCGCTCGCCCCATGGCACCTGGACACCAATACCAGTAGATACCAGTGTGCAGCCAGCTACCCCCCCCAATCACGCAGAGCTCCGCTGGCAGCACCAGCCACTTGTGTGTCAGCACCTTTTCCGCAAAACTGGTCCCGACTAGCATGGGGGCACATGTGGAGCTAGCACCTACCAAAGCCCCATCTCCCTCCTGCATGGAAGGGATAACACTGCTGTCAAAGTGGGATGTCACGCGCTAGGATGAGGTCTTGGCTTTTTGGGGAACACTACCTACAAATGGCAAAACTGCGTGTTACTGGGCTTAAACACATGCAGTTTATGACTGTACGCAAATTCGGGGACGGGTTTCCACCGTGCTGCATGTCTGGCTGTGGGTGCAGCACCTACCAGCCGCGTGGGTGCAGAGGCACCGCTCGTCCCCGGTCCAGGAGCACCGGCAGGGACAAGGCGTGTCGAAATGAGCCCACACACACCACATCCCCGTGGCCTCCACACAGACTGTGCGGGGCACAGCATGCCACCATGACGATCATGGGTTTGGATGCCCTGGATTGCAAAACAGGACCGAAATGGTCATGTAGCAGCCAACCATGAGCAGCATGCTCGTCTTCTTCTCGTCAGGTATTTACGGCCAACCACGTTGTGCCTGTTGGCCTCAGCCATCTGTCTAAGCCCGTGTGACTCAAACTGGAGAAGGCATTCACGCATTTCTCGCAGTGTGCACCCAAAACCTTGCAGAGACTGGTGCCTGTAATAGAAACCTTCACAGGAACAGGCACAAGTACTCAAGCTTCACGACCAAGTGAAGCTCAGCTTCAACTCAGTGGCGAAGATCAACATAATAGTGCCAATCAGAAAAAAAATTATGTGCTCAAAGCAGGTTTTTAACAGTACATAAAAGAGCCAGAAATGATGCAATTAAAAAAAAAAAAAAAGAAGGAAAAAATATTGATTGCTCTGCATTAAGGTAAGTCCCCACTGAAGCTGCAGTCCATTTGAGGTCAAAATGCTATGGAAAGCAGAGTACATAATCGTTTTTATTACACAAGAGAGGCAGGATGCAAGAGGAAGTAATCTCTTTCACTGATGCCATTTCACTATTTCTTTCAGCTATACCAATTGATTTAATACAATACAATACAATAAAATATAATAAAATAAATACAATACAATACAATACAATAAAATAAAAAGAGAGATCTAATTAAAAATAAATGCTCTGAATTGAATTCTGCAGGATGAGGAATGGACAGCAGCTCCATTCCTGCCACTCCAAACACTGATGCTTAAGTAGTGCCCCAAAACCACACAATTAGCACGTCAAGCTGAAATCACTGCCATAGGGAGAAAACCTCTAGCATGTGGGGAATGCTCTTAGGAGGCACAAACGCATCTCCGATTTCAACGGTAAACACAGCTCTTAGCCTGTCATGCAGGGGATTTCAAGTGCCTCCTACCTGCAAATTAAAATCCCTTAGAGGAAGGATCGGCAGCAACGGCAAAACTTTCCTTTCGTAAAAAATGCCCAGCTCTGCTGCTAACCTCGTAGCTGGAGCTGTCAATGGCAAGCAGCCAGCCACCAAGGAACATGGGACACAGACAAAGGAAAAAGAAAGCAAATCTGCAAGACCTGATGCAGACCACTGTGAAGAGAGGAGCTCCTGCCGCCGGCTCCGAGCTAGGCTGGGACCTTTGCAAGGAGATCTCCAACAGCTCTTCCCCATCTTACGGAGTGGCATCTCCACCGGTGCAGCTCTGGGGGAGCTGGGGCAGATGGATGCCCACCCTGGCTGTGCCGCTGATGCATTTTTTGGCAGGCCTGCAAGGAATTTGGTGCCTCCAGGAGGCCAGCTAGGTATAGCACAAGCTTTTTGTTTATTAAGATCAGCCTTTCTTAAGGGGCACGTAATTGTTAGTGAGTAATTGTCCTTTAGCTATAAGGTGTCCTCTATATTTTCAGAAAAAACATAATGGAAAAGCAGAAGAAAAGAGACTTCAGATGGCTCAGGTACAGATACATATCTAAATTTTACCCAAACACAACCAAACTGCGGCTTTCTCTCTCCTCAGCTCCTCATTTTACTCTGCTCATACCCAAAAGTGCAACCCAAAGCCTGCCTTCCAAAAGCAACAGGCTTCAGCTGAGGAATTTCTTGGTGTCTGAGCCAATGCTGCTTTAAGTCAATGTCCACACCTGAGCATGGGGACGGGCAGAAGAAATGGGAGGGAGCGGGTGCCCCCAGCCCAGCCGGCAGCAGAGCCGCGGCGATGCCCGCGCCAGATCCGGACAGGCAGCGAGGGGCTTGTGACACCGCTCATGCACACTTACTGTAATTGCAATTATACATCGCTTGTATTTTCTAAACAAAAAATTCAGGATGACCATTAAAGCTGAAATGAGGCATTATGAGAGCTTTTAGATTTATACAGTCAATGCCTCAAAAGAAATGGACAGCTCCATTATAATGAGAAAGAAAGAAAAACCTTTTCCAGAACCCATTACAAAAAACAAAATCATCGATGTCGTCTGCTCTACAAAAAAAATCTAATTTAAGGTTTATGACAAACATGACAAAACAAGTGCATGCTTCTTAGTATCATTCATGAAGCATGGCAATAGATTGAAGAAACAACCATAAGTAATGCAGTAAAATTTTGTTAATTAAACATTTAATGTAACAGGGCTCGTGAGCTGGCATGGGGTTTCTCTGCAGCTCTATTTTTAGTGCTTGCTGAGCTGAGCAGCAGTTCATCTACCCACACTTGGAAATTATGGACTTGGAGTTAATTACGAATTTAGAAGTGCTACCTGAGAAATTCATTTTTATGCAGAGCAAATGGTTAGATAGGTAGGCAAGGGAGAAGCGCTGCTCCTGCAAACAAGCAGCTTCTCTAGAGCCCCTCAAGCCCCCAGTACCTTTGCCTCCTCTCCTCCTCGGGCTCCCTCTGAAATGCACCACCCGCTATTGGCAATTGGTCTTATTTCAAGTGGGAGCCCCAGGGAAGAACAAAACAAAGTATCCTTCTTCTTATGACAGCCTTATTAGTATGTATGTTGAAATGCATCAACCTAATGAGGCCATGCCATTACAGCAAACTGCTGGTTTGAGTATTGTTGAAGCCTCAGAATATCGGAAGAATTTGGGGGGAAAAGAAAGGCTATTAGTTAAACACAAATAGTCACAAAGTAATAGCGAAGACTGCCAAAAAATACATTGGTTTCACTAATAACTGCTGTGCAAAATGTAAAGGGGAGACTTTAAACATACTCATATTTTATTTCAAGGCATGAATAGCTACAAGCTACTCTCAGAGCAGCACAGACCATATAGCACTTACATAGCACAGGCAAGATCTATCACAGCTCTCAGACAGGAACATCTGAACCACACATTAAATTAGGCAAGATGAAAAAAGGCACATTATTCTAAAATGCCAAAGACACTCAGCTTCCTTTTCCCTTCAGCATTCAGCAAGTTATTGCAGATGAGGCTACAGCTGAAATTGGTTACAATGAGAATAAATGGGCATTCACGGCATGGCAGGGAGGAAGCAGGGGCATCTCCACGTGCCCTAGCCCCCAGGAATTTGGGGTCAGAAATATCTGATGGAGATATTTAAAAATAACTATCCCTAGTAATCTTTCAGCGTTTTTGTTATTTTTGCTATTTGGAAATAAAGCTTGGGGGAAGGGTAATTCATCACTGAGGCACTGGACTGGGACTTGGGAAGCAGACAGCCAGTTTCTGTCTCCAGCAGATCCACCATGGGACTTCAGGGAAATCATTGCTTCTCAGCCTGCCTCTGCCTGCAAGCCATATTTGCATCTTCTTAAGGAGGAGGTAAATGGGTGTTTATTATCTAATAATTGGGGATACTCACAATTACAGTGAGTTATAACCTAGACAAGCAAAAAAATCCTCAAGAACCATGTAGGTGGAAGAGTAAAGTGATACATCTGTCCGCTCACCTACAAAAGAAGTCTCCACCTTCCCACCACCTGCACAAGCCACTTGCTTTGTGGAGCAGAGTCCAGTCATCAGGAATTTGTGTCAGTAATAAATTTTATTATAAAAGAAAACAGCAACGGTGAGGGTGACAGCCATGAACGGTTGAGCCAACACCCCGTCCCGTTTCTAACAACCAACAAGACATTTCCTAAAACCATCACTTGCCTGCAAATACTTTAATAAAGCAACCCCCCAGTTGCACTTGAATTTTGTTTTGTCTCTTGTGGGCCATTTCCTCTCCAGCTAGCCAGATGTGGTGCTGATGCCCCCAACATTCTGAATCAGCTACTTCCAGCCGGAGCAGGGGGGACAGGACATCTACCCCCGGGCAGGGAGCAGAGGGCACGGGGGTGACAGGCACCCCCATGTCAAGGGCAGAGGGTAACAAAAAATAAAACTCTGAAGGCAGTTGAAGCTATCTGTGAACTTTTATCGCAGTAACTACATCACAGCAACACAGTGACATGTAATTTATTACTTGCCAAACACTTTGATGTGCTGTTAATAAAATACATTATATAACAGCTTTTTATTTTTAAGGAGCTCGGAGCCTCTTGCAGCAGAAACCACAACTAGTCATTTATTCAAGACCAAAATGTATTCAAAAGCATTCACGCTGTGTATTGAGCAGTCTGTTTGTGCCTGATATTCTAGCAAGACTGCTGAAGAACACTTTATCCCCGTGTAAAGATCTCTTTTATAATGCTGACGGTGGCAGCGAGGGCTCAGGTTATCTGCTGCCTGCTTGACAGCCAGGACAAAAGAGTTTGGAAGAAGCAGTTTTAACTTTCCAACTCTTTCTGAATCCCCAAAGTGATTTCTCAGTGAAGTTTTTTTCCTTTGGAACATCTTCCACAGCCTTTCAGGCAGGCGGCCCTGCTCCCTGCTCATGTCCGCAGGCGAGCATCCCTGGAGGGATGCAGTCCTCAGCGATGGGAGCCAGCTTCTGCCCCGCTGCACTGCAGCACAGGGCCTCCTCGGCAAAGCAGGCTCACGGCGCCTGAGAAAACCAGCCTGACCACTCCAGCACCCCTTTAGCTCTGTAAATGTTACCGGGGTTCCTCCCCTGGGTGATGCTTTTACCTCCGTGGAGCTCAGGGATTCCCTGCTGCCTTCGCACTGCGGCACGCTGCTCCTCGGCTCGTGCCGAGTGATGGGTAGAGCCAGACCTCTTGGTTTCAGGAGGCTTTGCGATATCTCCCTTTCATGGCAGAAGTTCTGGGTCAGGCCCGCAGCCAGTTCATGCTTTTACAGGCAGCAGCAGATGCAGACTTTGCTTGCAAGGATTGCATCCTGAAAAGAGACACTTGCCTCCGGGGACCAGCAGGTAGGATCTTCTCTATAGTTTAATTACTCATTCTAACGCTACAGATAAATACCCTTTAAAACTATTTAACAAATATGTGTGGAAGCTTCCCAACTGCAAAATGACACTTGGCTGAATTCATGAGCTGCATAAAGAGGGGGATTTATATCTGCCCAGTTAAAGGGGGCAGGATGCCAGCTACAGTTTTAAATCTTGCCCACACAAAGACAGCAGCTGACGCCAGGAGGTCGGCACAGAGGAAGGGTCCCTCAGACCACTGCTCTACACAATATGGTAATGGTAAGACAAGCGATGAGTGCATAAGAAGCACAGGGGCCGTCACGCAACAAAAGGTGGGGCACTGAAGGATGCCAGCAAAATTTTGGTAAACTGAAGCCTAAAGGTTTGTGCCTTTGGTGAGGGTCAGCGCCAGGACACCCACCCTGCAGCCCACAGGCAGTGTTTTGCCTGTAACCCCCCCAGGGCTGCCCACCAGCACGGGCAGCAGAGCTGAGACCGACGTGCGAGGCTGTTTGCTGTGCATTGCCTGCCCAGCAGTGCCGCTGGCGAGACTGGGGACTCCCGAGCAAGTTAGAAAAGCACGTTGTAAATAAAAGATTTTTACTGACACATCAGTAAAAAGGCTGTACGAATTGCTTTGTTGAAGTACTACAACCGATTTCTGGGTTTAAAGTCCCAGGGTTTAGGAGCAAATCCCTGACAGCAAATCGTCCCTCGGAGTCCACTGAGTCCCAAGAAAAGCAGGAGGAGCAGCACCAGAGGAGCTGTGCACACCTGGAGAAGGTGGTGNNNNGGGGGGGGCTGGGACAGGAGGGCGGCAGCGATCACCGCAACACCAGCACACGCAGGAACATGCTTGTGGGTCAGACGCTTCATCCCTCTGGCCTGGGGCACCAGGCTCGTGCCGTGCCAAAGCACCCACTTCACCAGGAGGAGCCCTGGGCTGAGCTTCCCCAGCCACCGAGGTGGACCAGCAATGCCATGGACATCAGTAAACCCTTCCCTGGCTGCCGCAGAGCCCTCTCGCCTATGCCTTCTGAAACACTCCAGCAGTTTATTGCGCCGGGAATGCTGCTCATTATGCAGCAGCACTAAGCATATGGTTCGCAGTTGTGAGCATAAGGAAGCGCTGAGCTAATTGCCGCACCAGGAGTGGGAGTGCTCTCGGCAGCCTGCAACCACCAGCACGGAGCTCCAGACTGGAGGGAAACCAACCTCTCTCCCTTCTCCTTTCCTCAACGCCCTCGTTGCAGAAAGCCCGTGTCGCCCTGAAAACAGCAGTTGCTTTCGCGAGCGCTCGCTGCGCCCACGCTGATCCCCGCACCCGGCTGCCGCTGCCCCGGTGCTCGGTGTGGGGGGACGAGGACGGGGAGAAGTGGGATGGGAGGGCACCAAGGAGCACCCTGGAGTGAGGCAGGAATCTGCTGTTGGTGGGGAACTGTTTCTTTGACAACACAGAAAATTAACATATGAAAAATGCACTTTGGAAGAGCCACTGTAAAGCAAGCGCTGGGCACCCATCTCGGTTTCAGGATGTGCTTTTCATTAATCCTGACATCTTCCACAGGTTGGGGATCAATAGCAGAGCTAGGGAGAGCCCAGCAGCAGCCGTCACTGCAGAAGAGCCCCAGAACAGGAGCAGCCTGGGGGCTTTTCCAGAACCTCCCAGGCTCCGCAATTAATTACGTGGTCCTCAGTCAGAAACTGAGGCAAGAAGATGAGAAATCACGGAAAAATAGTGAACCACAAAAGTAAACCAAATCTGCCTCAATTATTCAACAACCTTGTTGAGCTTAATGCTTCAGCACACTGCAGAGATGCTGGACCATCCTCCCTTAGTGCCTAACGTAGGATGGTTGTTTTTCCCCCACGAGAGAGATTTCAGTGCCCCCAGCATCCATCTGCCCTTTCATCTATTCCCATCACCAAATTTTGTCCTGAGTCAACTTCTCAAACGTCTTCTCTGGTTGCACTCCCACCCACGCCAGTGGAACTTCTGCCTGCACAAGGGCTCCCAGGTCCAGCTGCCGTTCATGCTGCGAGACCTCCAGTTTCCAAAGCGCAGAGCTCCTTGGCAAGGTAACTCTGTCACCTCAGTTTGAGACCTCACCAGCTATCTCCCCGGACACCTCACGGGCATTGCCTAGTTAGGGCAGCAGCTTTATGAGATACTCTGAGTTTGGAGAGTACGATGAACTAGAAGGAGAAATCAGTCTGAAGGTGCAGATCTCATTTAGGCAGAATGGAAAAACCTGGAGCAGCGCTGGTAAATTTGAGGAGAATCCAGTGACAATTTATCAAGCCCTCACACAGACTGATAGTGTCAGTCTGGTCCTTCCCAGACCTTCCAAGGGGCACGTTACCATCTTCCTTCTGCTGCAGAGCATTGCACAGGCATCACAGATGAACCGAGGTCTTTCCCTATACATCGTTCCAGTGGCAATGGGACATGGGAATTCAGGATTTGCAGGTGCGTTCAGGGTCTTGCATTTGGTCTGTGTTCAGAAATAGGAGGAGAAAAAAGTAATTCCCACCCTCACTTCTGGGCTACTGTCTGAAATATTATAAAAAGAAAACAAAACTCCTTCCCTCCCCTACTCCTAACACATGCAATGATTGCTTTCTCACTTCCATCTGGGAAAGTTCAAAGGTAGCTAATGAAGGTACCACTGCACTGTGCTAGCAATCAGCTTGTAGAAGAAAATTGCAGGAGCTGGATAAATGGGCAAAAGCTGTGTGCCTTTCTGTTACATCTTCATGTGCCTATTACAACAAAGATCTATAAAACCTTGCTCTGCAAAACAAATTGTTATTTTGCTGCAGACCTGGAAAGGTTTGACTCGCAGTTGAGTGAGCCATGTTTTCCAAGGAAACAAGGAAAGATCATTCCCATTCCTTTGAATATCCTGTGAAGGTTAACAGAGAAAAATGCAAAGAGTTGCCCCAACAAATAGAGTTAAATTCCTATTTTTTAATTTAGATAAATGCAACAGACCAGTTAGTTAGCTATTTTACCTTCCTGGCACCCTAGAAATTAGAGCCACAAAATTATTTACACGTGTAAACACAAGCCCCACAGGCTCAAACAACCCTCCCTTTGGGTGTCCCTCTCTGAGGGCACCTAAATTTCACCTCATCCCCTAGCCCCAGCGCTCTGCCTACGTGCAGGTGTTCCCACCATCTCCCACACCCCAGTCCTACTCCACCCCCTCTCCAAAACACAGAGCAGCTCCACAGCTGGAGACCTGAAGAGAGGGAGATTTCACTCCTCCACTCTTTCCCATCCCAGTTTCTCCAGATGCTTTCCCCATCCCCTGCCTCATGTTTTGCCCGTGCCTGCAGGGTTAAACTCGTCTCCTAAAATAGAAGTGTTCTCCACATTGATTTACTTATAGATCACAACCAAGCCACATCTTAAGTCCCTTTTCAATAGGGCAAAGCTCTGAGATGTCTTCTGGTAAAGCACGCTACCCAAAATGCCTCGCCATGCCTCCTGTCACACCGTGCTCATTAGGTCTCATCAAGGAACATTCTCCTGAGCTCAAGAAAGCAAAACAAGGAACACAGAGTTTCTACTCTAATTACTGAAAAGTAGTTTGGGATTTTTGGTTTGCTTGCTTAGTACAAGACCATTGACTATTATGACAGACATAATAAAATGACCAACCCTCCAGAAACATGTACCCATTGCATTTTCAGAAAAAAAACTAATTTTTTAAAAAGCTGTTCCAAAGGGGTAATATCATACCATCCAACCATATAAAACCATATAAAATCTACCCTCCTCACTAACCTGAGAGCTTAGAAACAGAATTGCTAATGCAAAATTCTGAAGTCTGAACACATATTTCTTTTCATCCATGCCAACATTAATACTCAGCTCCTGGCCAGCATCAAATAAACAGCTCACACTCTCACCAGCAGAAGCAGTTCCTCCTGCATCAGAAATAGCCTGGTGCTTGTGAGTTTGGAGCATGCTACAGCGAGCACCTTTTCTCACCTCTTTTAGAAGCACAGCTCAGGTGTGCAAAGGGATTGGGAGAGATGCTCAGAAAAGGCAGGGTGGTTTTAGATGGCATTTGTAGAAATAGGCAGGAAGAGAGTTTGCCATCCTGTATGTTTTGTCCCTGTGACGGCCAGCTGACATGATGCATCCTCCTTTCTTTTGCAGAGGTCTCAGTTAGTCTGCTACTTTCACTCCCATTTCAACTTCAGCTGGAGAACCTGCATCACATTTCAGCTGGGAGAGGGTCCTCCAGATCAAAATCTGACGCACTGCCAATTAAGGTGTTTCAACAGCCAGCTGCAAAGGAATAATCCCATGGATACTTTAATCCATCCCTCTTTATATGGGTGAGCCTGAATTCTTTGTTTTGCATGTCAATCATCAGGAAATATCCCAACCACCACCAGGAGAAGGGGCTCCCTGCACCATGCCTGGCAGCGGGCTGGCTCTCCTCCACACCGGAGGCGTGTTCTCCTCGTCCCATACAAAATGTGGGAGATTTTCTAAAGGCAGAGATAGATCATGGTTCCCTTTGCTGGTTTGGAGTTACCTTCCTATATTTTGAGTACGGGGACAATTAACCGGGATTTTCTATGAACAGCTGAGGCTTCTCTGCTCAAACAGGGGTTTGCAACAGGGTGAGGGAAAAGCATGAGTGGGTTGTGTCACCTTGGCTGTCACCTCGCATTGCCAGGTGAAGGCCACTGGTTTCCTTATCTCACAGCAATGTGTCTGCTAATGCCTGTGAAACTGTGAGAGCCTACACGAAAACGTTGTTTTCAAAGAGGAAGTATAGCTTTAAAATTTCCCAGTTATTTATAAAAACAGAGATCCATTAGTACCCAGACAGCAGTTAATGCTGTTTTTACCTAAAACTGCAACCTTTCTGGTATGTTGTGTGGCAATCTCACCTTTCCTTGTCTGGAGGAGTGCAGTCACACATCTAGATCTGCTGTGCTGATGTGTTCACACCCAGTGAAACGTCCCCATCCGAAGGCAAAATTAAGTAGGGGCAAGGGGCAAAGAGAAGCCAGAAACACCAAGATAACGCTGATGTCGTGAAGAGCTGGGGTAGCAGAGGCAGATGCCGTCTCATCCCTGTGCCTCTGAAAACCTTCCCCCATCCGTTCTGTGAACCACACAGGAAAATAAAAATGGACATATGTAATTGAAGTGCCTAGGATAAATCCCAGTGAACAGGGATCTCAGCTTTTCTACTACTTTGACTCACCAGTTAGAGAGGAGTGAAAGCTTTTCCCCAGCATCACCCATGTGAGGATTTCGAAGCAGGTTTTAATGACATCCACATGAACTCCTTCATGACCTCAAAAACAACCCAAAAGAAATGAAGCCTGCTTTTTGCTGGTCTGCTACATACAAGCAGACCTCACCTCATGAAAAACAAATGCCTTACCCTTCTTGGCTCCCTTCTGCAAATAAGATTTCAAGAGAGTTAACAACTTGGCTCATGTTCAAGGTGAGTGTTCGGTGAGGTCAGGTCCGAACCTGGGTGCAGGGTCCCTTTGGTACGGGGGAGCCGGGGTGGCTCCGTGCCAGCAAGTGTGACAGTGGCTATGCTGTCATCCCACCGACCCTCCATCCCCATTTTTCCCTGCGGCTTATTCTGCCTGGGACAGCTGATACAGAAGTTCCTCCTGGGTCAGTCATTTCAGCCACCCATGCCAGCAGCAAGCTATTCCCCAAAATCCCTTTTTCACAATGCAAAACATATTAGAAGTCCAAAGAAAATTGATACACAGGAACCTTTACAACACTTCATTGATAAAATCCTTGGACTGCTTTGACCTGAAATTATTGTTAGCGTGCATTTTCATAACTCTACCTGAAACAGCGCAGGACATTGACTTACAATTCTGGGGTCTTAACTAGACCAAAGTCTTTTTAAAGACTTATCAAAGTCATTTTACACACAAGGTAAGGCACAGAGCAGTAAGGTGGTAACAATTATGTGGTCTTTTTAAAACATGTTTTCAAGTGACTCCAATGCAGATTAGCAGATGATGTTTCCTTCCTAAAGAAATCTGTCTGCAAGGAACTGTCTGGAGATCCTAATTCTGGAAATGATGAACTTTGAGAGCCTCAGCCAATGAACAGCCTGGACTTGAGCTCATTTACCCTTCTATTACGGTCACATCAGTTTCAACAGTGCAAAACAGGTGTGACAAGATAGTGCCAAATTTCTTCCCTGATGACATTTGGCCATCAGCACTGGCCACTACCCCTGCCAATTCAGCATAGCCTCAAGGAGCAGCCGTCAGCCGAAAGAAGCACTGACATTTGGGGACTTCACCTTTTTGCATCTTTGCAGCTGGGCTGGAAGAGCTTTGTCCAACGCCATGCAGACTTCTCTAAGCACCTGCCCCTTCAGCATCTGCCCAGGTGGGTTGGTGGTTTCCACACCAGATGAAGGGTCGGGAGCACAAGAAAGGCTGGAAAATGGGAAAAGTTCAAGCAGCAAATATCTACTCAGCTGAGGGACCTGACGGCTGATCTCCTCCCACAAAAATATTATTCTACACCAAAATTTTGGGGAATGAGTGTGCAGCATGCTGCTTAGGCACCGTCATTGTTTGAAAACAAGATTTTATGGGAGAGGGATAGAGGTACTGGCTCCCAGACACAAATGGGTCCCACAAAGCCTCAATATTTGGTCAATAGCTGGTGCAAACTGCCTTATAAAGAGAGCTCTCAGCTTGAAGCTGGAGGATAAGGGTGCAGCAGTGGCAGCTCATAGCATATCTGGAAGATTGACAGTAACCCAGGGAGCCTGGGAGCCCTCATTAAGAAATAAGTTTGTCTTTTACACTTAAAATTTCTATTTTAGGTTTGTGTATATTTCTAGTTACTTTCATGTCATGCTACAGGTTACTAACATTTTGTCTTTTATAGAACTTCAAAACATCAAATGGACTTGCATTTTAAAGTAGGATGCAGATTTCCAACACAAACTGTACTTTTATGCTCACTACTCCCTGAATCCCCCACTTCAAAAAGCAATAGCTTAGTGCTGCTGTAAATTTCTTTTAAAATCCATAAAAACATAAAAATCCAGGTTCAAGGAAGGAAACCAAAAGCGCTATGTAGCCCTTCAGAAATAAAGTCAGAAATAAAACCACATCTAAGTGTATAAAATTAAGTCAAAAGGCTGCCAATGTTCATGAAATTGGCTTGAAGTCATGGGATCTAAAAAAACAACAGTGACTCTTGGGACTTTCTGTTTTCTTTCTGGAACCTAAGTCTTCAGGATTTGTGTTTTAAAGCTTGATGCTACAAGCAGAGGGTTTGCTTTGGATTTAGAGCAACCTTTGAAAAGCAGTGTTGCAGGGTAAAAAAGCTCAGAATATTTTAAGAATTAGGGCGCTGGTGCTTTAGGAAAGAACTAAATCCTGCAAGGCTGCAGATAGAGCTGTGCGGGGGAAACCAGAGCAAGCAGTAGGGAGCCCTGCATCCCTCCCCAGCTGCGCTCTGATGCAGTGCAGAGAGGCCAGCGTAACCGGGATGGGCAGCACCGGGGTGACGGGTAGGGAGAGAAAGGGACCTTTTCTATAGAATAGAGTAGAATAGAATAGAATAGAAGAGTAGAACAGAACATTTTATATTGCTTACTCATGTTGTTCATGCCTAGTGTAAGTCTAGTTCTATATTGCTTTTTTATTCTGGTTTTGATGGGAGATGTGGCAAGCCAGGCTTTGCTTTAGGGTTGCATTATCAATTCCTAGCTGTGCCGAGCTTCTCCCCATTCCCTTCCCTCTGCGTCACGCACTGCAAACCTATCCCAGCTGCCAGCAGAGGAGAAGATGCTGGAGTGTGGTCTGGAAGAAAAATGTTCCCCAGCAGAATAAGAGTTCAAGGCATTTAACCGAAGGCCTCTGCCGGTTTTAGAAGACCTTTGCTTTCAGCGTTGTACATGCACAGAGGGACAGACAGCTGCTCTCCTGAAGTTTTCATCATCTGAGCAAAGCGCAAGAGAGAGGAAAGCATCTTGTCCCCATTTATGGGTGCAAAAATTAAAAAGGAGAGGTTGAAGGACAAGTGGGGCCATTTCAGGAGACAAGGAGCCAGTGGCTCCAGGTATGGGATATTGGTGAAGCCTCTTCTCCAGCTGCAACCCACGGCAGGGGGTTGCTGAAGTGCAAACCCAACTACCACCACAGAGCAAGCACCAGCACCTGGGAAAACAGGGTGTGACAGGACTTTGACTTGCAGATAAAGGCAATGAGGATAACTTCAATGACGATATAGGGCTGTTTTTCATTTTTTTTATTATTTTTTCTGTTTTATGTGGGTTTATTCCTTTTGACACCTTGCAGCTCAATCTTTCCTTTGATGTTATTTTTGGTCTTCGCTTTTCTTCCTTTTCTTTTCACGTCCCAGGTGATGGTTCCAGTACCCCCTGGCCCCACATCAGCTCTATTGGCTCCAATTCCCCATCACCTGCAAGTGTCTCTTCCCTGCTGCCACTCCTCACAGAGGGGTTTTGCTCTTCTCGCCCGTGAAGCAGCTCCCGGCCCCATGCCTTGCCGATGAGCTTGGCAGGAAAAAAAACCCAACCTGGGAAACACTTGGGCTCAGCCAGGCAACACGTGCCCACAGACCACGCGAGGCTGAGGAGGAGCTGGCCGAGTGCCCCGCAGCACGTAATGCCAATGCCCGAGCAGACGGTGTCCGTGCATCGCGTTACCGGCAGGGATGCAGCCGAGAGGAGGGTATTGGAGACCACGGCCCCTGTGAGCAGCCTGCACAGACCTGTGCACCAACGGGCATCGTTCAAACCCTCTAATGAGTGTTTTACAGCCGGGAGGTACACGTCTCCTCTCTTCCTAAAGTATATCCAGAGCAAGCTGTTAAACAGCGTAAACTACGGTGACATACTGCTGATCTTTGTAACAGCATCACAGCCCAAGCTAAGCTGTTATATGGCCATAAACGCAACAGAGGTTACGAAACCGGAGGCCAGGGGTGTGCACGGGGGTGTCCCAGCAAGGCTGCAAGGACAGCAGAGCGGTGGAGGGAGAGGGGAGAGCAGAGGCTGCCTTGGCCGCCAGCACACAGTCCTCTCCTCCTGCCTGGGCTGGCAGGAGCAAAAGCTTTCCACGTACCACAGGGAATTATTCATGTTACTCTTCAGGCTACAGATTTTTGTCACCTGGCTGCTCTTCAAACCTCTGCAATCCCAAGCCCGGCCGTTCTTTGCAGCTGGGGCTAGCGCTGGGGTTTCTTTGGCCGTTCCCTGTCAGTCACGGCGAGGCAGCTGGCTGCTGCGCTGGGACATTTGCCTTTGAAGTTCTGGCTCATCCACATCTGAGGGGTGATTCTGGGGTTCACCCCCCTCTTGCTGCCCCGACATGCAGCCGCCCGCTGCCTCCCTGCTGCCACAGCATCCCGCTTCCCTCTGCTCCTGCGCCATGCCACTGCTTTTCTGCAAAGCGGTGGCACTTGTCTGTTGGCTTTTATTCTTCAGTAATTTGCCTGTTCTTCTCCTGATCCAGAGCCCTTCCTCTAGAGAAATAACACCGTGTGTCTGCTGAGCCTTGTGGACCACGTCTATGGATACAGCCACGCTCAGGAAACCTCTGGGGCTATGGGAGGCAGCTTCTCCACTTCTGTCTGTCCCGTCACTGTGCCAGGACTCATGTCCCTCCACTTGCAGCACTTCTGCATCTGGTCCACTGCACGCCTCGGGGCTGCCAGTAGCCCCTTCCCTTTGGGACTGCTGCCTGGCAGGGGGCTGAGCTGTTTCATGGATTCTCTGAATTACAGCGTCACCTGTTTCTTCATCACAGCTGACCAGGATTTTCCCTGTTCTGCCCATCCGGGTGCCTCCCTCTAGAGACAGGAGGTTGTACGTCTGCTCCTCTTCCCCTAGCCCAGCTGTGGAGCCCTGGCACAGCAGCACGGTGCCTTCTTCTGCTCCTGCCTGGTTTTTTTTCCTGCGAGGTTCAGCTGTTTGCTTTCCCACCACGAGCTCTATTCCCGGGAGATTGCCACACTCCAGCTTGAGCACCAGCAGCAGGCTGCTGTCAGAGGGCAACGCACAGCCCCCACTTTGCTTGTCAGGTTGCCTTGATTCCTTTTCTCCAGGCTGGTGTGGCTGGGACTGCTGCCCTGGTACCTTCTCACTGCCACGCCGTGACTCCTGCCCTGATACCTTCTCGCTGCTACACCATGAATCCTGCCCCAAAATCTTCTCACTGCCACGCCGTGACTCCTGCCCTGATACCTTCTTACTGCTACTTCGTGAATCCTGCCCCAAAACCTTCTCACTGCCACGCCATGACTCCTGTCCTGATATCTTCTCGCTCCTACGCCGTGACTCCTGTCCCAATACCTTCTCGTTGCTACGCCATGAATCCTGCCCCAAAACCTTCTCACTGCCACGCCATGACTCCTTCCCCGAAACCTTCTCACTGCCACGCCATGACTCCTGTCCTGATATCTTCTCGCTGCTACGCCGTGACTCCTGTCCCAATACCTTCTCGCTGCTACACCATGAATCCTGCCCCAAAATCTTCTCACTGCCACACCGTGACTCCTGCCCTGATACCTTCTTACTGCTACTTCGTGAATCCTGCCCCAAAACCTTCTCACTGCCATGCCATGACTCCTGTCCCGATACCTTCTTGCTGCTACACCACGGATCCTGCCCCAAAATCTTTTCACTGCCACGCCGTGACTCCTGCCCTGATACCTTCTTACTGCTACTTCGTGAATCCTGCCCCAAAACCTTCTCACT
>JANXJC010000042.1:21924668-21959839 GCA_027564655.1 Leptodon cayanensis | reverse complement strand
TGCCCTGTACCCCCCTGCCCATGCACCCCCTAATTGTCGCCATCGTTGCCCCCAACCTTCTCCAGCGGCCCTCCCCTTCCCCAGCAGTCCTCCCTGCAAGCTGTTCCCTGCTCCCAGCCATGCTGTGTTCCCAAAACCTGCATCGACAACCTGTCTTTTTTTTTTTTTCTCATTTATGTTTAATTGCAAAATTAATTCGAGTTTTAAAAACCTTTAGCTCGTTGCCCATCTTGTATGTTTTGCTCAGCTTATTCTGGAGAAACGTCTGCTTTAGAGTATTTCGGCAGAGATGGCTTCTAACAATCTGCAGCTGGCAGGGAAACCGTAATTCATGAGCCAATACTGCTCCTTAACAATCTTGCACTCTTACGTGCATAATTTAAAAAAAAAATATTAAGAACCCCGTGGCTGCCTACAAAGATGTAGATGAATTGTGTGCCTCATTTGTGCTGTATGTATAGCTGAAAATCCCTTTTTAATTTGCTCTGTCACAGTTAAATATTGCTGCTCATACAGCATATAACATCCTTTACAGCAGTAAGACAAAAAAATAATTTGGATAAAAGAAGTACAGAAACAAATTTACACCTAAATCTCAGTGCAAACAAAACCCCATTCCTAGTTCATGGTACATAATCAAGGTTTTATTAATTCTAAATCAGCAAGTATGTGTAGAGGTATAATGCAACCACTGGTTAAAAAAAGATTTTTAGTGAATTAACAACGTAAGAACACTAAATTACTGGAAAGAAAAATGCTTAAGGAAGCAAATGACAACTTAAGATGTAGAGGTAAAAACTCCAGGCTATAGCTGTTGTGATATGTACCCAGCACAAACTTGAAAATATCCATAAGCCCTGCCAGGAGTGACAGGACCTGGCCTCGTTAAAATAGACTGGAATCGATAGTGCTTCCTCAGCAGTGGCAGACACAGCACACTTATGCACGATAAGCTGTGCTCTACCCTCGCTCTCTCCAATGAAACTGTAAAAAGCCCGGAGCACCACGCAGAAAGCAAAGGCAGAAGGAGAAGTGGTTTAGTCCCAGCTGATAACAGCAGTGCTGCTTTCCTCACCAGCTGGAGGATCAGAAAACGGCACCGTGAGAGCCGCACGCCGAGCGAGCGGGTCGCCAGCCCCAGCAAACGGGTAACTCCCTTGTGCTGCACACTGCATTGCCATGCGTTTGCAGGACGGGGTGGGGGAGCGAGGCTTTCCTCCGCTGCCACCTCCACCCGTGCCCCGGGTTTGGCCAGGACAGAGTTAATTTTCTTCCTAGTAGCTGGTACAGTGTTCTGGTTTGGGTTCGGTATGAGAACGTTGATAACAACTGATGGTTTCAGTTGGTGCTAAGCAGTGTTTATACCAAGTCAAGGATTTTTCGGCTTCTCCTGCCCAGCCAGCAGGAAGGCTGGAGGGGCACAAGGAGTTGGGGGGGGACACAGCCAGGACAGCTGACCCCAACTGGCCACAGGGGTATTCCATACCGTGTGACGTCATGCCCAGTATATAAACTGGGGGGAGTTGGCCTGGGGGGGATTGCTGCTTGGGAACTAACTGGGCCTCGGTCAGCGGGTGGTGAGCCATTGCATTGTGCATCACTTGTTTTGTATATTCCAATCCTTTTACTGGTATTGTCATTTTATTATTGCTGCTATTATCATTTTTAGTTTCTTCCTTTCTGTTCTGTCACACTGTTCATATCTCAACCCATGAGTTTTACCTTTTTCCTTCCAGTTCTCTCCCCCATCCCACTGGGTGGGGGGGGGAAGTGAGTGAGCGGCTGCTTGGTGCTTAGTTGCTGGTTGGGGTTAAACCACAACAACCTTGCAGCCAGAGAGACACGACATCCTCCAGATGCATTAACCACAGAGGTGTGCGGAGACGGAGCCAGGCTGCTGTGCCCATCCTGCCCATGGCTGCCATCACCCCACGGGCACTGCCCGGGACACCCACCCAGGGGTGCTACCCTGTCCCCTGCGACCGGGACTGGACAGTCCTTTGTTCTTCCTCTCTCTCTATTTTCACGTGGCTACGATCATCTTGCTTCACAGTGGTCAAATGACATATGAAACTCAGACTAATAGCAACCAAATTATTTATTCTTGAAATACTAATAAATAACAGCCAATTTTTCCGTAGTTCAGTTGTTTCCCAAGTGGCAGTTTACCATATGCCACCAAGGCTGTGGAGCAGCCTTACACAGGAAGAAATTCAAGTTAGCAGAAAGGTGAGGTTTGTAATCAGTATTTTTCTTCCATGAGAAAGAGTATTTTTCTTCTCACGAGATTCTTTGGCTTTTTGAATTTTCTTGCAACAAATTCTATTTCTTTCCAATGTTTTAAAGTAAAGATGCAATTACATTTGGTTGTGCAGGAGGTCATCTGAGCAACAGCCCAGCAGTATTTCAAACCTGCTGGTAAATCCACTCAGTGCAACAGCACCCAGCTGCTTGAAGGTCCAATGCCATTGCAATCCCAGTACTGTGGCTTTATACAGCTTGAAAGGGAGCGCATAGGAAAAAAAAAAATGTTTCCAAAAATGCTGCTGGAATAAAACGTGCAGTTTTCTCCTTCCTTTGCAAGACTCTAGTACTCCCTGAGGGACTCAAACTTTTGTGGAGGATTGACCATGGAGTAAAGTACACGGCCAATCTTTTAACGGCTCTCAGAAAAGTCACGACCTGCACGTATTCCCTATGGACTTGTCAACCCTTCCCAAGTAAAATTCCCACGTGCTCTGTCCACGCCAAGCGTGCCGCAGCCCAGGACGGAAGACCTGCCGCTCCCCCGGTTACTGCAGCAGCCCTCCCCAGTGAGTGAGCACACTCACCCCCTGGGTCCTCAGCCACGGAGAAGAGATCGCTCCTCCGAAAGCAAAAGAGCAGCAGGGTGGAGGAGCCGCAGGTGCTCCTGCGTTGAGCAGCAGAACGATATTCTCCCATCTCACGACGTGCTCTGAAGGTGGCTCCACTGCTGCCTGTGCAGCCCTCGGGTGCCGCAGCAATAGCCCCCGCAAAGCCCCAAATTCCTCTTTCGGAAGAGACCGCAGCAAGCCGGTTCTGGTGAGGAAGGATGGCAGACAGAGAATGCTAAGTGGTTATCCAAGCTGTGCATGGAACCCATCAGGGTGAGGCAAAAGGACTGAGTGATGGTATAATTAAAGACCGAGCACATATGCAGATGGGGAAGGTAAAGCAAAGGTAAGGCTGCCCAGCCGCTTGCTGATGTGCTCAGGCCACAGCTTGCCATGCTGGACTGTGTACTTCTTCCACTGTCTGCTCGTATATTTATCCTCTGCCTCTTGTCTTATATTTCAGAAGGAGACCTTTGGGGAGGGAGATCATCTCCTTGTTTGACATTTTGTGGAAATTAGTTTGCATTTGCTGAGTACTAAATCTCCATTCCTCAGCTAGGGAATTCAGAAGAGTGCTTTTGCTGGGGACTACAGTCCTGAGGTCATATTTTCTCCCTATAGAAAAAGAATAAAAGCGGGAGAATTCTTCCATCTTCTCTCTTTCTCTTCTCCTTTGAGTTATTACTATTGGCTGTTTCGGGTTAGAGCTAGATATCTGGGTATATACAGATATATGTATACATATATATTAAAAAAAACTATAAATCGCTTTGAAATTTTGTTCTTTGAAAGTAGGCCAACAACAATATCAGTTTTTCTCACCTACTTATGAAATAACTCCAAGGTAAAAGTTCTCAAAATTACAATAATTGCCTGCCAGTAAAGTAAAATTTAATGGTTGAAGTAGCCACTTGGGTTCTCACTTCAATAAGCACAGGAGAAAGGCACACCTACATGGATTAGACAGGGCCTTTTTGAGGTTGTTTGGATGGTTAGGTTTGGGATTTTCACCTAATATATTTTATAAAAGTATCTGAAAACAGTCTCAGGTTTGCACATAAAGTATCTTCATTATATATTATGAAGTACTAGGGGTTTGATCATTATTTTGGATTTCAATTAAACAACATGAAAACCTTTAAGAAAAATTGTAAACCGGTTACGCAAGTCTTCAGAAGAATCTGTACCAACCACCTGAGCAAAAGAGAGAAGGTTCCTCAGTACAAAGCAAACTTTGTTTTCCTGGTGCAACGCTGCAGCCCTAACGAAGCACGAAGAGGGACTGAGCCCCAGGCACAGCCTCAGGCTCAGGCTCAACAGAAACATCAAAGGAACACAGGGCCACAGGAGCAACCTGCGTGATGTTCTGCGGGAGGAGAAGGAAGATGCCAATATCTATACTGAAATAAGAATACAGGCAAACTTCTGTTTACCACTTTGGGCCCTTATCGCATGGGACATTGGCACCCAGATTTGATCTGTTCCAACCCACCCGTTGCTCAGGAGACAAAAAAACCTCTGAACTTTCACCAGGAAATCTCAATTTTTGCATCATCCACAGGCATGCTGTTTCCAGCAGTTTGGTCTCTAGTGAAAACACCCAAGCATTTCAGCTTTACTGAGATGAAACGGGCTTACCCCAAGCTGGACGATATCCAAGGGCGGGTGCACCCGTTCCTCTCGGGGACATCTTTCTAATTCCTACGTATTTCTGGAAGTTTGGCCACCAAAGTCATTTCCAGCGGAGCTGACGCGGCCGCCACCTCAGAGTTAGCAAAATTTGCAGCCACTGTTTCTGTGGGCAGCCCAAGGTGCGAGTTACCCCTGAGGACAGGTATTGATCTCCTCATGGGCACCGGTCCCCGTCGGCTTTGTGCTGCCATGCATTTGCAGCAGCAGTCCCTGGCATCCAGGCTGTTGGATCTTCGTGCAACTCCTCGGATGTCTGCTCACGGGACAGTTGTGTGCTCCTAAACTGTCATGTGGCCCCCACACATAACCCGCCTTCACAGGAAAAGGCTTGATAAACGCTTTGCATCATACTTCCATCTTGTCCCAGTTGCAAGGTCTGGGTTGCATGAGGAAGCCTATGTGTAGAAATCCCCACGTTCCTCCAAGAGTTAACATCTCAGCGCAGCAGGCTCTCATCTGCCCACTCTTCCTACCTGTGTCCCTCATCCAGCTGTCCCAGACTCTGGGATGTGGAGGATGGAAAGTAGAAAAATGATGAAAAAGAAAAATCTGTGCTCAAGTTGTGCTCCCCATAAACTGCTGTAATTGGATTTGTAAATCTAATTACAACTGTAGTGTGGAGGGCCACAGTCGAGCTCTGTATTGTATTTGTGAAACTGAGCAACGTGTGTATAAGAAAAAGTGGGCAGAAATGAGCTAACTGCTTTTACCTTGAAACAGCTTGAGAAAATACCCCCTGACCTAATTCTAACCTCACTGAAGCCAACAAAATCAGAGCCTGAGGCGCTTCAATTAGAAATCCCCAAAATGTATGGAGTTGGGCTTTGAATAACAGCAAGTTCTCTGTTAGAGCAATTGCAGACCTGTAAGGGAACCGGCCCAGTGCTCAAAAGACACATATATAATTAGAAATAGTTCAGCTGAGTTACAGAATTTCACTACTGCAATAGGTGATGTAAGACAAAAAATATTGGGGGATAGTGTGTAAACTGCTGGCAAATAAGGAAGGTGGGAAAAACGAACCAAGCAAAATGAAACAATTTGTTAAAAAAAAATAAAATGAGTATGTTCATGTTGCTATGATAGAGAAAATTCATACCTCAAAAGTCTGTTGCAGCCCGTTGATGCAGCCAACATCTCTGTGCATAAAGGTGGATCATTCAGAGCGTGTTGGGCATTAAAAGCATTTTTCATCAAGAGTTTTGGAGAAAAGAACCTATTGTAGGACAAGAGGAAAGTCTCTCTCCTGGGTCACTTGGTAGGCAGAAGACAAGCAGGAGGCAAACCAGGGGGGCATCACACAGGGCAAGAGCGCCGGGGGCTCGCGTGCAGGGAAGCAAGCTCGTCAGGAGCGTCATTAATGCTCTGGGCAAGGCGATGTGCAAGGGGGCAAAATTATCAAAATTACTTGCTGTCAAAACTGAAGTTGGCGAACGAAACATTTCACAGCACATAACGACTTGGCAAGAGGAAGGCTGATGGCACTCAGTGTTGATCAACCTCGGTGATGCGCATGGGAAAAGCACGGGCCCCTTAACCACGGGCATGGGTCTGGTGCCCCAGGAGGCAAAGGGATATGGAGATGTACGTCGGAGATGCTCGGCCGCAGTCCACCGTTTCTTGCCGCGTGCCCGAACAGACCAGCTTTGTTCAGCCTGGAAAAGAAAAGCTCTGGAGATGGGATGTGACAGAGCAGGGAGACAAGCTCTGGGGCTTGGGAGAAACAAAGAGCAAGAACAGTTTTTCATGGCACAGGTTGTAGGTTATCTTGTGAAATTATTAGGCATTAAGCCAAAAATAAGGCTTAAAGGGAAGTTAATCACGTAATACATAATTAAATTGTGGAATTCACTCCGCCACAGAGTATTGCAGAAACCAGATTATAAGCAGTTTCAAAAGGCATAGACAAAGTCAGGAAAAATAGATCCACTGATGGAGATTATGGATAATATGACTGCCTTTAAATTCCAAGCAGCTGGGAAGAAATGCTGGAGGAAAAATCTCTTAATTTTTTTCATCTTCATAGCCTTTTCTTAAACTTTTTTACTGCTGTCTGTCTGAGAATACATCCTTTGCAGGATATTTGCTAGAAATATCCCACAGAGGATATTTTCTCATGTAGAGTTGTTCCCATGATCAGTCTCCAGTGATCCCAGCTGTGCATCGCTCTGATTTCGCGTACCGGTATGTACCCGCACTTTGTGCGGCCGTGCTCAGCACTGACTGCAGCGGAGCATCTCCCGAGGGCTGCTGCAGGATCGCCACACAAATCAGAGTGATGGCTTAGTGTTTCCTGCAGAAAATATTGCTACTGCTCATACAGACTTATCCTTCTGTCTTTAAAATTCAGGCTGCATAAACTACAGTTATCCATTTAAAAAATGAAAATAAAGTCTTTTCCTATAAATTGATGACTTGGTGTATTCAATACCTTTGCTTTCTAGTCAACAGTGAATTTTACTTTTTTCCAACATAAGCAATTGCCAGGTTTTTGAGTGAGAAATGTCACATGCAAACAATATAAGGTTCAATTAACTGTTCAAGCATGTAAAACAGGATTCTGATGGAGCCCTGCTTGGGCTTCTAGCCTTCTTCCCAGAAACCAGGTGTTTCCACATCTGACAATACCATGGCCAACACACAAGGAAAACTCCTCTTAATTAAAACAACCGGAGAACCAGCAGATAAGCAAAAGGGCTACAACAGGATGAGCTTCCCACGTTGTCTTCCAAGTCTGCATTATTTACAGCGTGTGACCTGCTTGA
Organism: Leptodon cayanensis; assembly: GCA_027564655.1. Classification (NCBI taxonomy): domain Eukaryota; kingdom Metazoa; phylum Chordata; class Aves; order Accipitriformes; family Accipitridae; genus Leptodon; species Leptodon cayanensis. Next base: position 21,952,527 of record JANXJC010000042.1, on the reverse strand, counting down.
GGAGGACTCCTGGAGAAATGCAACAGAAGGACAGGGTCTGCAGGAAACTCCACCACCTTTGCCGACAAGGCTGTTATGGGTCCCTACAGTCATACCGCTCCCAAAATCAGTGCTGCACAGGGGAAGTCTCCCTACCTGCAAAGACGTTCAGGTGGAAGGCTGTTATCCTTTCAAATGTCTGGTAGAAACAGAGTACTTCAGAGAGAAAACTGAAAGGCAGAGGGTTTTTTGTGTTACTTGATACAGTGCATGTGGTTTATATATTCCACAATGTATTAGAAAGAAACACTCAGTTGTATAACTTAAAGAAAATGCCTTTTTTCCAGGCATATTCATATTTCTGAGTATCAAATTATGTGGGACCAAGGGAAAATTACGAGTTCTTAGAGATATACACCAGTAGATGATGGACACTTCACTTCTTCCCATTGAAGGAATCTTTTTGTGTGGAGGTAGCTGAAGTAGCTGGACAAGCTGCAGATCTCCAGGTGATGGCTAAAGGCAAAAAGGACTCTGTCATGGTCATGCTGGGGACGTAGGTTTGGTCCCACCAAACCAAAGAAATCAAGCGGATGATCTGTTCTAGAACCAACAGACAGAACTGTCTAGCACAGAAGAACTGGTGGTCAATGGGGGATTTTAATTATCTGGACATTCATTAGCAAAGGTATGCAGACGTGCCACCAACCTTACCTTGAACCGAGCGCAAGCACAGAGCTCGTGGGGTTTGCATGGCACAGACTGTGTTTCTGCAGGTGTGCTGGATGAAACCGAGAGGTATGAGTTATTTATTCTGATTTCCATTTCTTTTGCTAACAAATGACTCTTGCCTGATGCATGTTTCAAGTGACAGAAGATAAGCCTTAAAATACTGAAGTATAAAGAAGGCAGAGGCAGCACATGGTGCTTGCAAACCCGCATAGCAAGCTGGCCAGGCAGCAGACAGAATATCTTCTAGCTATACATCTCTGGCGCAGAGGAGCAATTTGTTACGGCGAGGAATCTGACCACACGTGTGAACCTCCTGATATTTAATGCCGAAATGCAGAAGAAGCGGAAAGAAACAACGTTCAGCCCCGAGCACGGAGCCACCGAGACATTTGCACGGCCTCGGCCGCTCAGCTGCTGCAGGGATGCACAGGGGAGTGGGGGGCTTCACCCCCGACTGGGACCTCAGACATGCCCTGAGAGAGACGTATAGTCAGGTCTCTTTGTTTATATGTTTCTCTGAAAATATATCTCTGATATATTTTCTTTAAAATACATTCAGTACTCTCTGTTTCCGAAAATGAAAAACAAGGGACAGGAGCAATTCGCAGCTTCAATTCAAATTTAGGTACTGTCCTGGTTTCAGCTGGGGTAGAGTTAATTTTCTTCCTAGTAGCTGGTACAGTGTTCTGGTTTGGGTTCAGTATAGAAGAATGTTGATAACAACTGATGGTTTCAGTTGTTGCTAAGTAGTGTTTATACCAAGTCAAGGATTTTTCAGCTTCTCCTGCCCAGCCAGCAGGAAGGCTGGAGGGGCACAAGGAGTTGGGGGGGGACACAGCCAGGACAGCTGACCCAAACTGGCCAAAGGGGTATTCCATACCGTGTGATGTCATGTCCAGTATATAAACTGGGGGCAGCTGGCCTGGGGAGGATTGCTGCTTAGGAACTAACTGGTCGTTGGTTGGTGAGTGGTGAGCAATTGCATTGTGCATCACTTATTTTGTATATTCCAATCCTTTTGTTATTATTATTGAAATAGTAGCAGTAGTAGTAGTAGTAGTAGTATATTCCTTTCTGTCCTATTAGCCTGTCTTTATCTCAACCCACAAGTTTTACTTTTTTTCCGATTCTCTCCCCCATCCCACTGGGTGGAGAGAAGCGGGCAAACAGCTGCATGGTGCTTAGTTGCTGGCTGGGGTTAAACCACAACAGGCACAAAAGGAAGAAGCTTATCCCTTTTCCCTGTGGTGTTAACCTACATAATCTTTGTGTTTCCAACCCCGGGGAAACCAATGTCTTTTTACACAGTCCAGGTCTACCTCCATCTGACCATCCTCTCTATCTACATTTCAAGTCCTCCTATACCAATACAGTACCTAACTTTTTAGGAGCAGATGGAACACAAATAACATTAAGAATAGTAGTTTTTCTAACCCAAAATGATTGTTCAGTACAAAAGGAAATTCTTTGACAAGACAGTCACAACTCAGAGGAGTGGAAATCAGGTAGAGATGCAAAACTTTGATTTGCACCTATATATTTGAATGTGCTAATTGTTCCCCCTGGGAGCTGAGGCTTTTGAAAACAGTGTTTCTTTATACATACATGAAATAATTCCTGAATATTTCAAACATAGTCTTTATGTATAAAGTAAACATATGTTGATCAGTTATTTCTAGAATAATATGCCATCTGCTATTTGACAACATGTTCCTCTGAGTGTAGTGATTAGTGATGGGTGAAAGTGGAAGACCATTTTCTATGAAATTTTGCTCACTTGCACACATTTTGTGCAATTTAGAATCTAGAAATATGAATCTTGAAAAATGATCAAGAGGTTATTTAATCTGGCCCATGGCACTGAGGAAAGGACACCCCGCCAGAGGTTTTCTAACCAGTTCTTGCAAACAGCCACTGGTGGACACACCATAGCCTCCCTGCCAGCCTCTTGGCACCAAAATTTAAAAAGCTTTACCCATTCTGAACTATTTCTGTTGAAAGTGAAGTTTGCATTTTTTTCCAGATTATTGCATTAAAATATTATTGCAATGAAAATCAACCAAAAGCTCAGTACATTGCAACTCCTCAAGCCCTACCCCGAGGACCCACCTGGGCTTAAGCATGCTGTAACCAAACTCCCATACACCATTGTGGTATATGAGATATACTGTGCTTTGCACTCTTGAAGCAAGATGCTTTTTAAGGGAGCTTTTTAGCCTGACGTAATTTCATCCACCAGTGTTAACCATGTTCATGTGAAGCCCACGGTGGCTGGACAAGCCCTCCTTGCGGGGAACTCAGAGGACTCCCCAAACCACCTTTCCAGCTCTCTACCAGCTGTGTGATGGAAAAGTCTGCTCTCTGCTCTGGGAGGAAAATGAGAGCTGTCAGTGTTTTACAAGTCAAACCATTTGAATTTTATTTCAGATTAATCTGATGCCCGATTTAGGCAAAATCTAATCATTTTGTGGTAGGAAAGAATGATTAAAATATAACTGCAAGAAGTATTGAAACAAAAATTCAATTCAAACTAAAAAGAATCAGTGTTTTAAATTCACAAATACTGTCTGAAAAGCAAATTATGATTTTGAAAGATTTAGGTAATTAATCACTTCAGTTGTCACATGACTAAGTCACAGAGAAGCTAATGTCTTCCAAAGCAAGAAGTGGACTTGCTTTCAGAGCAGACTGAACAAGATGGAGATAAAACACCTTAAGTCTCAACAAAGATATAGCCCAGCATGTTGGTAAATCATGAAAACTGGGGTTAAAACCTTCACAAGACCAGGCTGTGGAACACTCTCCTCATTTTTCAACTACAAAAAAACTTGAGCAGCACCTGAAAAGCTCTTCTCATCCCGTCATCCTGAAGCCTAATGCAGGGACAAAGTAGGAAGGGTGACAAAACTGCAGCACACCACGTAAAGCCCAGAATAAAAGTGCTTTTCTCATGTCAGACTCTCAGGGCTCTCAGCATGGAAGAGATGAAGAAAAAATATTAGGAGCACCTCATAGTCCTTGCTGCCAGAAGAGGCTGGCATACCTAATGATATCAGCGTGGGCATCTGTTCTTCATTTGTGGCCAGAGCAGATGGAAATCAAGGCAGCCGATCCAATTCTCCTGTATCACCCGCCGACCTATCTCCATTTAAGTCGAGCTGGTTGGCAGGAGACACCAACTGCAAATCTTACTTGACACAAATGCTTTTTCTGTCATGCACAGGTTGCATTAAAGCCTGTATGAGATGAACGAGGGTGGCAAAAAAACCCCAGATCATAAGAAGATTATGTGTCTCAGCTCATCGTTTCGTACTCACGATTAGAAGACTGGGATTTCTTGCAGCAGTTCACAGCTTCAGATGTGCAGGGTCAGGAGACCGGTGCCTGCAGCACCTTCTGGCCTCAAAGACATGCCTGTGAAACATGGGCTACAGCACTGGTGATGGAGGGGTATTTTTACAGTTTTTTATCTAAGATGACGTTCATCTGTTGGCTGCCTCACCCTCAGGACATTTTTCTACCTTATGTGTACCAGGAATGCCAGCTTACATCATACTAATTCCCTCTTCCCTCATAAAGCAACAGTAAGTAGCTGAACAAATGCTATGCTGCCTTACCCTGATAATTATTAGCCTTCACAGAAATGCATATTTCTTTCCACGGCTTTCATTTTGTCACTCAGATTTGCCCTAACACCTCTAGTTAGCAGGTGCACAAATCACTGATTCTCTGCATGCAAGTTCTCCCTTCCCTCACCTTTCTTCTGGTCATCAGTGAGAACATACATATTTTATTTAAGGCAGTGCTTGCTTTCCCTTGCTCATTTTTCTCCATATTAGGTGAAGTGGCTTGTTTTGGAAAATATGTTCACAAACATCCCTGATCCACATTCATTAATCTTCAGCCAAGTTCATTGAACAGAATTATAAAATAAGCAAAATATTTTGTAGGTGGTAGATGGTTAAAAATGTTGTGATTTCTTTCATCAGGTGACAGGAAAACAATGCTTATAGGGCTGGCAGTATCATGCGAAATAACCAGCAGCTGAGCAGGGAGGGAGACCCCGGGGCAGCCCCAGGTGCCTCTTGTGGGCACCGCATCCGCTGCTCACTCACCTGCAAAGTCAATGGTCAAAGTCACCGAAATACAAACCTGCAAACAAAAAAGATCCAAACAAAAGTTTTGAAACAAAACAAAAAAGGGCCCAGACTAGCTTTATTTCACAGTTGGGAAACTGCAGAAAAGCACATTTTAGCTGCCAACAGCGACATTGCGAGTCGATGATGTGCTGAAACAACACTGTACAGGCTTCATATAAATGTACATCCACAAATGCTTGTATGTATTTGAATATGAGTTTATTTATGTCAACCACATACATTCTCTATGTTACTATGTAAATGTTTATAGACTGTAACAGGTTCTCAAGCAAACCCATCAATATTTCTGTATATCATCAATATTCTGTATGTCCACTAAGCATCCATGCCTTAAAATATCTGGGGTATCACAATGCAAAAGATCATAAATAATCTGTAATATGAGAGGAGCTAATCCAGCCCTTCACATCTGATGTGCAAGATGCAGCTGTAGGGGCTGAGCATTGCGGTTTCTCATGCTGTTGCGGGGGGATTTAAAGAGAGAGAGAGAGGGTGAAAAATGAAAGGTTTGGATCATTTAAAGAATCACCTCCAAATGTATTAGCAATAGGAAAATGATTTAATAGAAATTTATATAAAAGTGCAGCTTCACAGAATTCGATGGCAATGTTCACTCTATTACTTAGTACATGGATGAAATGCTTTCAGGAAGATTAAGTTAGAATAAGACTAAATTTATGTATATAGACACTGAAAGCATCAGTTAAAAAAAAGGAATATTACAGAGAAAAATCAAGTTAGAATTAATTTCTTGTTATTTGTGCAAAGATCGGGAACATGGAAAATTAGAGGAGACCCTCCCGTTGAGTTGCGAGGTTCAGAGAAGACCCCCCTGCTTTCTGAACTCCTGTCAGAGTCCGGGTGCGGCTGGATCGACTCCTAGTCCCAGACTTGGTCAACAGTTTATATCTAAAGGGATTATGAGTATAATAGCAGCCTGAGATTCATTCACAGTTGAATGAAGTTCATGACAGTAATTTGTGTATAGATTTGAAAGTAATAACTTATACTTGTTATAATATACTTATTATAGACTATTCAGGTTAGTACATGTGCATGCATAAAGACACTGAGAGATGTACATAAAAGAGAGTAAAAGAAGTATACCTGTTAAAAATTCCCCTCGAGGCCAGTGAAAAGGTTCACTTCAAATGCTTCGGCATTTGTCTCAACAGGCGAAGGGTCGAGCCTCAAGGAGCGAAGAGAATCAGCCCAGGTCATGTCAGCTGATGGGGACAGACCTCCGATTTTTGCAAACAGGAAAGTCTACGAGCTCTGAGAGGCGTCCCGCTCGGAGGGAGGTGCTGGTCCCAGCCCACTGTGGTCCAGGAGAGCTCAAAGGGCCTCACTTAGTACCGCTCTTTATAGTTTCAGGAGATGATTGACTTTAGTCATCAACAAATCACTGGGATCCCAGCTGTGCTGATACCATTTCACATGCAGATAAGGAAAGCTCTGAGGCTGGCTGAGAATAACTTAAAACATAGATACGGGATGCTCCAAGACTGTCAGGGGAGGATTGTAATGTCTCAAGATCATTATGAGAGAGAACTGGCTGCAGGTCATTGTGAGAACTGGCTTTCTCTCCTCCCGTCCCCTGCACCCACTGGGCAGCAGCAGTCCTTGAGACGCACAGCGTATCTCCCTGGCTTAGCTGTGTAAGAGTTCCTGGCACAGTCTACGTTCGCTTAACTGCCCGACTCGTCACGCTTATGCTAAGGCCTAGCGAGCCTTCCCGAGTTCGTAAATCAGCCCGGAGAGGGGGGAGAAATGCACCAGCACACTAAACTTTGCAGTTTCTCATGCATGGGTGTAACGGGAGTCGTCTCCTCACTCCATCTCTTGGGGAGCTAACTGTGATGGATTGGGATCTCCCCTCTTCCCAGTTAACTTGCTTTATCTCTCTTTGGGGCACCAAGAACTTTGCCTTAGTCCATCAGCAGACAATCTTTTTCTCAGCTACCTATTGGGTAGGTACAGCCATCCCAATGTACCAGTGGGACCACTTTGCTCTCAGAGGTCGTGCTTGGCTCTGCTCACCCTGGGCCTGTCCTGCCCCCAAACAGGGAACTTGATCTGAGATCATCTGAAAAATCCTTCTCTCCAAAATGCAGGTCCAGGCTTGGCGCCACCACCAGGTCACCTCTCGTGGAAGTGGAAGCAACCACCAAAGTGTTGGCTTGTTGCCATTGATCTGTGGGTTTTATCACTTACAGAAGGGAAGTTTTCAGGCAAACACACACAGATTTTCCTTTTCCCACCTTTGACTGAGGTGTGTCAGAGGTGAAGAGCCCTCCTCTCCTGCTACTGCATGACGGGCACAGCATTAGTTGAAATTCCAGGTGAGCACCAACGCATCTTCCTACTCCTAATTTTCCATGCGCTAAGGCTGACAGATGCATTACAGAAAGATTGTCATAGCTGTGTGCCTTCAGTCTATAATTCTTTAAATGTTCAGACATCTAACTCGTGGTAGGTTCATCTGTACATAGCCTGCCCTAAGCCGAGCTTGGATGAAGTTGTTTATCCATAGGTACATGGCCATTTAGCACATCTCCATTCAGGACACATGAATAGTTTGCCCTGAGCTTATCAGCGCTTCTCAGAATTAGACTTTGATGTTTATCCAAAGTGGGAATGTTTGTTGAATTTTCTTAGGAAATGCAGCACTATTTTAAATGCGAACAGTCCCAGATAAAGGACGGCTCTTGCATAAGCAGCTCTGCTCTGCTGACCCTGCACAGTCAGACAAGCTCGGGAGAGGTCAAAGTCTCTTTATTCAGGAGACACTAGCAACGTTCCTCTCACGTCTTAATCCTCTTTTGTACCATTCTACAAGAAAGCAAGCTAGCGGGAAGGCTTACAGCCAGCCTTCTGTAAGGTGGGAGTTCACCCACCACGTCCCATCACAAAAAGGTCTCAGGGCAGGGAGAGGAGACGGTGGGTGATGCCTGTTCCTCCTGCGGCTCGGAGGACAGGCACCAGCCTCCAGCTGCCCTGGGCAACGGCCAAGGGAGCTGCAAATCCTGCCTGCGGCGGGCGAGAGGTGCAGCCGGCTCCCCGGAGGCGAGCAGTGCTGGCAGGGAGGGAAAATACTCTGCTCAGTAGAGGGAAATCTACCCCCAGCTGTGGGCTGGCTGAATTTCTCCCAGCAGGTATTACAGCCCCAGCTGGTACATTCTTCACAGCATGACACACACGGCTGCACAGAATTGCCAGGTGGGCGTTACAGGGACTCGGGATTATTGCACTTCTCATAAAGTCCTTCTTCAACATTGGTATCTCTGCCTGATGCCTTGTGCCTCCTGTGTCCTCCCCCAGAGGAGATGGGGAAGGGAAGGGTAGGAAGATGGGAAGTATAGGAAGGGAAGGCTAGAAAGATCAGCGGCTCATTTTTAGAATCTGTTAAAAAATTGTATATTTATTTTAAACGCCCAAGAGGGAAAGTACCGTAGCCTCCCCATCCTTGTCCCTGCTGGGCACAAAAGCAACGCAGCACTGCGAATGAAGGCTGCTGGCACGGGGAGCTCCCCGGCGCTTCAGCAGAGGAGCTGGGCCTCCTGGATGCATCCTCCAGGATGCAGAAAGATCTGCTGCTTCCTCCTGGGACGGGGATGAGAGCCCAGGAGCAAACGGCTGCTCCTGCAAACCCACTGGGCTTGTGCTTTGAGGGACCGACAGTGCAGAGACCACCGCTGGGCATCCAGGCTGCCCAGAAACCCTGCCTCTCCTTCTGGCTCCCGCCGCGGGTCAGAGGAAGACGTGCAAACCGAACTGCTGAGCTGAAGCGGTCTACAGAACAGGAGAGGAAACAGAAATGAAATCTATATTTGCATGTGGGAGCTAGGATGTAGTAATTCCCTGCTATTTCCCCACAGCAACCTGACGGTCTCCAAGCCTGCCCATCTGCATTAACCTCAGCACCCTGCCACAGGATTTCAGTCTGGAGGACAAAGGGCTGGTCCTGGCTCTGATCGTAATACCCTTAGATACTGTCCCCAGATAACTGGTTGTTATAGAGTCATAGGGGAAGCACACACCCCACCTTATTCCTAAAGACCACGCAGGGCAGAAGCTCCTCCAGAAGATGCTGCTAGCGCAGGGCTGTCTTTGATGCAACCCATCTGGGTGTGAAGCTGAGGTTGGTGGTTTTCCGACAACAGTAAAGAAATGCAGATTTTTTTTGTCACCGTTTTCTCATTAAACATATTGAAAAGGCACACGTACCTGTGACAACCCTCAGTGTACAATCAAGGTGTTATGGGGAGCCTTCGCCAACACAAACCCATGTCTGGAGGCAATGGGGACATCAGCACCCCCAGGGTAGATGCAAGGGAGGCAGGATTATCCCAGTTCATTCCTTGTGTACATGCCCTTGGGGAAGCTGGTAACACAGGGAGAACATGGACACAACAGCCTGCATGTGCGACACAGCTGAGAGAACATTGATTATGTCATTTTAATAGGTCTGCAGAGATTGAGGCTGTGAATCCAGCTGCCTGGCCTGAGCAGAGGTATTGCACCAGGAGACCAATTAGGCACCAGCCACTGGTAATTGCCAGCCCCAGCATGCCTACAGGTGCCTGTGCCTACCCGGGGAGACGCCAGAAGACAACCCTAGGATCAGCAAGGGGCACCCGCAGCCCAGCTCCGGGCACAGGACCCGTGGCTTGTGGAGCTCTGTGCTGCTTCGGGGCGAGCAGCATGGGCTCCTCCGTGATGCCCCCGGGTGCACCCTCGGCACCGGAGGCTGGACACCCACCCCCTCCAGCGCTGACTTACCCTCCTCACTCGCAGGAAGGAGCTGAGAGCTTTCCTCTCTGCGAAAACAGAGCGTGCCAGGGATCGCAAAAGTCAGCAAAGCAGAAGAAAAATATTTTCTGGTTGTTTTTCTAGATGGTTACACACAGACCTGCAGAGAGGATTGATTCAAAAGGGTTCAGCCAAGGGACTGAAGATAAAATGTGAACACTTCCGAAAGTCAGTCTAAGCGAATAACGGCCCTTTCCCTCTCGGGCAGCTGCGAAGATTTCATACATCTGCCTAATTCGTTTGGTGGCGAAGGCAGTGTGCTCTCCTCAATCCCACAACTTCTCTTTAAATTAAAATGAGCAATATTGAATATGGTTTCTCGTTGCATAAGTTGTACGCAGGCCCATTTTGTGTAGGTAAGATAAGCATATGCCTGTATTATTGGATGCATACTTTTACATATACTAGGTTGAAAATAACAGAAAGCTATCCCAAATATTATTATTTTTTTAATAGACTATTTCAGGTGGAAGGGACCTACAACAATCACCTAGTCCAACCACCTGACCACTTGAGGGCTGTCCAAAAGTTCAAGCATGTTGTTAAGGGCATTGTCCAAATGCCTCTTCAACACTGACAGCCTTGGGGCATTGACCACCTCTCCAGGAAGCCTGTCGCAATGTTTCACCACCCTCTCTGAGCCCCAAAACTGAGCTACCATGGAGAAAAATAGCAGCCGTCACAAGTGTAGGAGCTGTAGGCTCTTTGGATAGTCTCACTGTAAATCTAGTAAAGTGAACAGAAGTGATTCAGCAGGTACGCATCTACTGTATCAATATTTAGAGTTTGCAACATGAGTCATGTGGCCATAAATCACACAAGAAAATAATGAAACTTGAAGAGTGTGTCATGGCAAAATCAGGACAAAAGTATATTAAGACTTTCAAGAGTGGGCAGAACATACATTAATTATAGGCCCAAAAGATTGCTGCGAGTTACTAAGATGACAGTATAAAGTATTAGTAATTCCTTAGATATTATTTTGCTCAGTTTACTTGTTTCCACGGCATGTAAATGTTCTGATTTAACACTTAACGATTGGCTCACAGAAGTACATGTGCAGCACTTTTCTCCCGATAATGACACTCTTCACGTTTCTTGTGGCCATAAGCATGCAGCTGAAGAAAGGCTGGAATAATCACATTATATATTACAGCCATTTAGTTGTAGAAATGAAGCATGAAATAAACACTTTAGTTCATTAGCCCTAGTAAAGTAGCACAGTGTGAGTCTGCTATCCGTAATCACCGGTAATCCATGCCTAACCTGGTGACACGCTTTATTACCAAACCCGTGAAGCGGCTCAGGATCTCATCCTGGAAATGCAACGGGTGCCCCTAGGAGATGGCTTTTTGGAGGAAAGAGGCCGTATTTCATTAACGCTGTGTGTGCACCGCCTTGTTTTCCCTGCCCGCCCTTCCCGCCGGGTCCCAGCGGGGACGGCAGGCAGGTGATGCCAGCAGCGCTGCCTCCGCTCGCCCGGGGCCAACAAAATTAGTACCTCGAGGTCTGGCTGATTCACTGCTTCAAACAGTTGGTTTGACAGCGCAGGGGAAGGCACGGCTCTCCTTAGTTCGGGGTCTGTTCGATCCGTTAATTAATAGATGCTGCATCCCTGCTATTTAATGCAAATGCAGCTACACGTCGGTGCCTGCGAGCACCCTGGGAAACCTGTGGCACCCAAGCATCACCCAGGAGCAGCTGGATGTCCCTGACGGGGCTGTCCTTTTCTTTTTTAAGGAAAGTCCTTCTGGCTTTGTGCTCTGGGCAGCTTGTACCCTTGATGAGATGTGCTGTCCCAAGCTGGGTCCGTCTTGAGCAGCACAATACAGGCAATGTCACTTCCACGACAGAGAATGTCACGCTTTTCTGGGATTCAGGATATGCCCTGGCTTGTTTGGAAAAACATAGCTCTGTGTTTTTTCCACGACTAGGGCTAAGCTATAACTCTGTTCTGAGGTTTGCCGTTTGGAAAACTGAGCTGCCATCTATCTCTACAGTCTGATCCCCAAGGCTTCCAGTGGCACGAGAGCAGGTTCGTCCCTGAGACCCCCGGGGAGAAGGACCACAAACGCTGCTCGTCTTCAGAAGAGATTGACCCCGTCAGAGCTTCGTATCGGATGCGAGTTCCTCTGCCCTGAGTTTCTGGGCTCTGAAAATGGAGGCTCAGGTGCAAACCCAGCTAACCAAGAGCCGCAGCGGCTGCGGATCCCTGTGGGCACACGCATCTCTCCAGCACCAGCGGGAGGCACACGGATGTGTGCTGTGGGGCTTCTCCTCCCACCACGGCCCACTGCAAAACAGCCATGGCTGTTCGTGGCTGATGCAGCCCCCTCCTTTTCCCCCAGCACCCCCCGGCAGGGCTGCAGAGGAAGGACGGTGCACAGAGCCAGAGCTAATTGCAATCACTCGGCCAGCACCGGGCAGCAGCGGCTGCAGCATCTCTCTTCCCAGCCTCTGGCTGCTGAGTTTTCCTGCAGGGAATTTCAGCCAGGGAAGGGCAGAGTAAAATCGCCATCAGCCAGGGGCTCAGGACGGAGCACAGCACCGCCATGTCCCCAGAGCAGGGTCCTTCTTTTCCCTGCTTTCCCTCACAGTGTGGTCCCTCTCCGGGAGAAGGTGGTGCCATCACTTTCAGGGAAGTCGACTTTAATGACGAAATGGGCATTAAACAGTCTCACCTCGTTAAAAGCAAATGGAGTAAAATCGACGTGTAGCAAAGCAAATAATTCACCGCAGCCGTCCGACCTGCCCCCCTCCAGAAGCCTGTTCCTCCCCAGCCGCCTCCTCCTCTCTTCTGCCACCAAAGCCTCCCAGACGCTCACAAGAGTGGCTACTAAATGTTGGGAGGCTGACGCCGAAGTTCTGGTGTCAGCACAGGACCTTGGCCATGCCCAGCCCTCCTGGGCCCCTCCAGCACGCCGGGTGCCGGTGGCAGCGAGCAGTCCCACCCGCCGCAGGAGGGACGGCACTCGCGTCGCCCAGCTCGGCAGCTCCGGCAGCGCACCAGCACCGGCACCAGCTGCAGGGGTGAGCCCAGCATGCCGGCAGCTCTGCTTTGTTTTCTTTCCATGGACCAAAGCCTTTTGTTTCATATCCATTTTTTTTTTTTTTTTTTTTTTTTACCTTTTTTTTTTTTTCCATCTCTGCCCACATCACTGCATGGCCGTGGGGGCTGGCAGAGGATCCCGTGCTCCCCACAGCCCCCGTGGAAGAGAAGGTGGTAAAATACCTACAACAGACTTGACCAAAGAGCTAGTCTAACCTGAAAGCCTTGTCTTTTTTTTTTTTTATCGTCTCTTTTTGACAATAATCTGGCAATAAAGAGAAAACTATATTTTCCACAGAGGAACAGAAGGCTGTTGTAGGCACTCCAGGACAAGACAATATTTCAAAACATATTCAGTAAAATATATGCATGTTATCTACAGCTTTACTCTGTGGCTCAAATTGCTCTGTCTTCTTGTGGTGAAAAAATGAGACAGTTTCCATTGGAGGGCAGGAACTACATCTCCTTTAATAATTTCATGCCAGATCACGTAAAATGTAACTCCTGTTCCTGTGTTCTATCAAAACCTGCACCCGGTAGAGTAGCAAATGACCAAAAAACAGTGTTTAGAAGAACTCATTTTCATGCTCTGCAGGCTCTAACCTTGTCTCCAAAAGCCAAGGTTGATGTGTCCCATGCCAAATTAAATCGAAGACGTATGCAGTAATGAAAAGGGTAGCATTCCATGAAAATCCCCACTTTTCAGTTAAAGAGGCCATGGTTTATTAAGTATGCAAAAATTACAATGTCAGGGTAACTTTGCACGTTAAGCTTTTTTCCTAAATGCTCAAGTATCTCACTGGAAGGAAGAAGCTAGCTCAAGATTTTCATAACTTGTTACCTGGATACTCTACTTCAAAAAAAATTTGCTCCAGTGAAAATAAACCATTCGCCCCTTAAAACATGAGGGAAGCATCCCCTGATGGGGATGGGGGATCCGAGCAGAGCAGCCTCCCCACGGCAGCAACCCCAGAGCAAAGCAGCTCATGATTTCACGGTGAGGCATCAGCAAAAATCTCCATAACCTTAAAAGATTTTGCTTCCCAACACAGAATGAAGGCCCCGACTTCCAGATCTGCTTGTGATATTTGACCTATTTACATGAGTTCCCTCGCTGTTGGCAAGTTACAAATGAGAACAAGAGCTCATTACCAGTCTGCATTGCCCGATGAGTACCCAAGGGAAGGCAGAGAAAAGCAGATCCCCAGGTCAGGGGAAAGCAGGAATTAACTGCAGCCATGCAGTTTTTAGGGGTGAACCCACTGGGCTCGGTGCAGCCCCTCGCCCTGGTCCACATCCCGGCGCAGCCCCGGTCCCTCCCACTTCGGAGCATCGGGCAGAAGAAAGGAAAAGGCAAATGATATTTTACTGCATCTGTAAAGTGAAACTATGTGTGAAGAAATAGAAAAAAAGGAGCAGATTCAAACTCATTGCAAACCACAATAAGCTGCAGAGGACATTTAATCACGATTTCCCTTCCGAAGGGAAAACAATATTAGAAATCTGCAAGGCCTGAGATTTGCATCTAAGGCCAATATGCTTTCCCTTTCTCATCTCCATTCCCCTTAAATCTTTTATAGGAGTCATTAAAAAATGTTGCGCACTACCACAGTCATAACAAATAAACTTATGCCCATTAAGAACTGCCTGAAGCACAGCAGGAAATCAGACAGATATATCAGTATCCCCGTGCAAAACAAATCTGCTTCCACTAATAGCAGCGTTTTTTGCACAGCCTGTACCAGGGAAGACATACAACTTTCTCTCTCCAAAAGAAGCAACCTTCCTCCTCCACGTGCTCCACGCTACCCTACAGCCCCAGCTCCCGCAGCTCAGCCCCATCAGCCCTTCCACTCCCCAATTATTGCATTAAAAAGTCAATTAGAGCAAACCGCCCAGCTCGAGGCAAGCGCAGGTGAGAGGAAGGCAGGCAAGAAGCCATTCCTCACGCCGTGGAATTCATATAAGCCTGCGGTCTTCTACTGGGAGAAACCTGCTCACTACTGATGCTGGGACGAACAGCAACATGGTCCTCAGCTGTGCCTAATCCTGCACAGGGCTCTCCAGACCCCGGGCTGCATTCGGAGCATGGGATGCTTCCAGTAAGAGTTTCAAGAAGAGTTTGTGAGCCTTGACAAGTTGGTATAAATCATGTTTGCTCCGTGCAAAGCCTGCTGAAGCGAACCAGGGGCTTTGTGTCTTCTGCTGGTTTCATGTGTGCTACCCTGACGTAGTCGGGGGAAGTGCTGCTGTGATTTATTCATATCCTAGCAAACAAGTCTTCATTAACTACTAAAACTTGCATGTGGAAAAAGCATGTACTGTCAAGTGCTGGGTGCTGTTTAATGAAGAAAAATGAGGCAGCCACCAAATACACGGCAGTCAGAACTGGATCTCTTATTGACTTTCTTCCCTGGGCAGTTCCCTCCTCCTGCATTACTGATCAACATTTTAAGACTTCTGCAGCGTATCCCTCCTGTGAGTCATGGCCAGTCTCCTCTCAAGATGCTGCCCAGAGCTGGTACAGGCGATGCCCCATCAGCCCCACGGACTTTATGCTATTCCCATATACGCATGGTCGCATCCTCCCCGTGCCCCGGCTGTGCACCAGCACAGTGGTTGGGGCTTTTCAGACCTCTGGCTCGGCTCCTGAGGACAGTTAAACACTGGTTTTTAGCTAATTTAGCATCCATCATCCAGAATAAAGAAAAAATCATGGCATTATCTTTTCCTTATTTTCGGTGCAGTCAACGAGCTATTTCTCTGCTTTTGGCCAAGCAAATTACACATGATACAGTACTGCATATAAAATATTGGGCTGCATTCAAAATTCACTTTCGATTTTAATGCATTTGAGGTTTAGCTGGCTATTCAAGGGGAAAGAAATAATACAGACGGGCAGCACTGTTAGACATGCTTAGTGCTAAACAGCAGCCTGAAGGGCAAACAGCTTTGGTCGGAGGTTTCCCCTGCTCCCCCATGGTTTCCCACGTAGGACCCCGCAGGGGCAGCGGGGGTATGAGCACCCCGCTCTGTGCTGGACATGTAGTAAAAAGTAGATTTTTAGGTTCAAAATGTTCAGGTTATAGAAGCCCAGGCCAGTTTGGGATGTTTCTTCATGGACGAGATGAAGTGGTCTCTCCGTGCATGGTGACCCACCGGCGCTCAAAGCCTATCCCACCGGCAGCACCGCTGCCGGCACCGAACGGGGGGTTCTGAGCCCCCGCGCTTGGCGAGGCAGCCTCCCCTGCCTGCAAACAGCCAGCCCCTGCGCACACCCATTTGGTTAAGCTTTCTATTTTTTGTAATTGAAATATTTCTCATGCCTGCTCAAACACCTCTTCAAGAGTACTGATATTTATCTAACATATTGAAAAATTATTTTAATTTTCAGGAAATCTTTTTTTTTTCTCCCTGGCAACCTGGCATAGATAACAAAACAATGAACAATTCTCATTCATTTCATGCATTTCTGAACATCATGGCAACCACTGTCAGAAAATTTAATCATGTTGCTTTCATAACATTTATTTTGCATATTTCCGCACTCACTCTGCGGAGCATGGCCGTGGCAAACATAACTTGCCTAAAGTCATATGCAAAAGATAGTCTGGTACTTCATCAAAGTTTGCTACTGAAAAGACCTGCAGAAATAAAAGCTTAGAATATAAAAGGGAAGTGTTCATTGCACCCTCCTTGTGCTCTTCCCTGCACTTAATTTAAAGCTTGCTTGTGGTAAATAGGTCGGAGTCTGCTGTTCCTGGTTGCACAGTGGAAGGGTAAGAGAGTCTCAAAAACTGCTCTTCACGTGAAACACTTACTTATCTTTAATTCCACCGATATCAGATGTGAAACTGCCTCTGGGTTCATATATCTCAGCTTCACTTACCTGGATTTAGCAGATAATAATAAAGGAAATAATATTACATGCCTATAGCACCATGTGTGCACTTAGACTGCACAGCACCACTAATTAATTCTGCCTTCAGTGGCCTTCTGGACCAGTCACGGGGACATGCAGGTACCAGCCATAAGTCCCAGACCACCTTTCCTTCCAGGCACTTCATTTGCGTTTGACATTTCAAAGTTCTCGAGCTTCATAAAATTTATTTCTGACTTGTTTCATGTAAATCAAATTGCATGAAACTTCTGCCTTCAGATTATAAATGATCACATTAAACCAGAAGATGCTCTTGGCCACAGTGAGTCTAAAAAATGTGATTTTGTACAGTTGTTCTTTTTCTTTTTTTTTCGTGAACAAGCAACTTTGTATATTCCCAAATCAAGTCATTTGCACATCTGTCTGCATACAGATTGCTAGCTGGGCATGTGCTGTCCTCCCACGAGACCCCCCCCTGCAGTCCTGTGTTCAGCTCTGGGGTCCTCAGCACAGGACAGACATGGACCTGTTGGAATGGGTCCAGAGGGGGGATGCAAAAATGATGTGAGGGCTGGAGCACCTCTCCTGTGAGGACAGGCTGAAAGAGTTGGGGTTGTTCAGCCTGGAGAAGAGAAGGCTTCAGGGACACCTTACAGCAGCCTGCCAGTACCTAACGGGGGGCTACAGGAAAGATGGGGAGGGACTTTTTACAAGGGTCTGTAGGGATAGGACAAGGGGTAATGGCTTTAAACTGAAAGAGGGGAGATTTAGGTTAGATATAAGGGAGAAGTTCTTCACTGTGAGGGTGGTGAGGCAGTGGAAGAGGTTGCCCAGAGAGTTTGTGGATGCCCCATCCCTGGCAGTGTTCAAGGCCAGGTTGGATGGGGCTTTGAGCAACCTGGTCTAGGGGAAGGTGTCCCTGCCCATGGCAGGGGGGTTGGAACTGGATGGCCTTTGAAGGTCCATTCCCACCCAAGCCATTCTGTCATTCTGTGTGTCTATTTTGGCGCGGGGTCACCGCTCCCTGCCTTGTGCCCTGCGCAGGTGGGAGGCTGCTGCTGGGACATCCCTTCTCCGAAGGGTCCGACCTTCCTGCCCTCACAGCACCGTACGGGCGGCCACACCGCGGGGGTGCAAGCTGTTTTATTTTCTGCTCAGCCTCAAACAGACCACGAACATGCTCCATTCCTGCTAGCGACCACCGTATCACTTCATTTCCAACAGAAACATAATTCTTAGAGTAAAAATAAGTCATAGCAGCTCAATGAACAATGACAATAAGGCTTTGCTTCCTCTTTCTATTTTCCTTCCCCCCCCTCCCCTGCCCCTAGCTGGCTGTTGCATGAAGCTAAGTACCGCAAAGCAAAGAGGAAACCAAATGTGTAACTTATCACAAACGTCCAGGGGACTCTGCCAGGGCATCCATGTAGATGCCAATCCACTTAGTTATGCTAGAAGATCATTTTTCTAATGGTATTAAGATGCAATATGGGAAATATTAGTGGGATTCAAAGGGCTGGCTAGTAATGTCCTCCCAGATACCCACAGCTGGGATAGAAAATGATAAAATAAAATCCGAGCATGCAGGAAGGGTTTGGGGAGCTTAAGCCGTGGGTACAAGCCAGTCTTTAGGTCACACTCAAGGGGGGGGGAAAACTCCTTTGATCAGGCATCTGAGCAAAATCTCCATCCCTTCCTGAGCGCATCCTGCAGGCAGGATCACCTCCGTGCCCACACCCCGCAGTGGGTCCCCAGACCCCCATGGCCACCGGTCCAGTCCCTGCAGCCCAAGGCAGGCAGGCAGGGAAAGGGGGGGAGCTCAGTCTGCCCCAGCCCCCCTCATGCTACTCCGGTCCAGGCTGCCTCAAGCTGATTTCTTGTTGTTTCCTTTAATTAAGCAGGAAAATATCTCCCTGAGCTGAAGGTAATTGGCAAAGCAGCCTGGGCACTCAGGAACTTCGTAAAAATAAATGCAGGAGGCTAAATTAGTTTCAGCATTTTGAAGTTGCAGAAGTGCAAAGGCAAAAAAAAACCCCCAAAAACCCAACAGCAGTAACAACAAATATTCCCACTGAGCCCTGTTTGCTTGAGGCTGTGGGAGGGAGGAGGGAAGCTGGAGCGAGTCCTCAGCCCCAGCGCTCCCAAACCCACAGCTTCCAGCCAGGTCCACCAGAGACAACACAGCATCAGATCTCAAACGCCAAGCCCACCCGTGCCCGTGGGCAACTACGGCCACTGCTCCAGTCCCCCCTGCCCTTTGGCCACTTCCGTTTCAGGACTGACCCACGTTTGGGCATAAAAGTAGTTGTTTGGATGGGTCTTGGTACCTCTTCTCTGGGCGCTCCCAGGGAGGATGCCAAGCAGATGATGCTCCTGCCGCATTGCCGTGGAAAACTGGGACTTCCAGGGAACTACTTGGGCATCTCCCCTGGGGCAGCAGGACCAGTGGGACAGCACTTGTCCCACTTAATTCTGGGACCATCTGATCCATCCTTGGAGGAAAAGAGAGAGCGAGCTGTGACCAGCCTCTGCTTAGTGTCTGGCAAATCCCACACTTTGCCAAGAACCCGTGAGCGGGAGCAGCTCGAGAGGCCCTGCTCCAGACTGCCTGTAAACCTGTAATGAGCTCTGCCAGTTACAATTAAAATTTATTTCACCTTCCCGTTGACAGCCTGCAGGGAACCCCCGCTCATAGGGCTGCTTGGCAGGACACCAAGATGCACAAGGGAAGCGTTGCCCTAAATTATGATGCTTTAAACGAACAGGACTGAAGGAAGTACCAAGCTGAAGTCTTTGGTGTATGAAACGTATAAATAAGGAAAAAGCTCCAGCACCCGAGCACACACGTCCTGGAGGCATCCTCCGGCTCCACGTTGATTTAAGCACTCTGCCCTGAAAGTCAAAGCGCTCTCCCAGGCACCACTTGCTGCTTGGCCACTGCCCGAAGCACTGCCATCAGTGCCTCGGGGAGAGGAAAACCTCAGCCCCCTCTTCCCTGCCAGTCCTCTCCCTCTTCCCGGGAGGGCAGAGGATGCCCTTTCCCTTCCACCACCCCTACTCAGGGCACCCCTCCCTCTCCCCCAGCTCTCCAGTGAGGTTACCCCACGTACCTACAACCTTTTTTACCTTTTCTTTAGACCAGGTCTCCCATGCAACCATCCAGTCTAGGAAATTTACTGCGACACACCAATAGCTGCGGAGTACCCGGAGGTGATGTTGGTAGGTACTCTCCAAGCGATGTCCTCACCCAACACCCAACACCAACATGCACAAGCGATACCCGAGATAAGGTGCCAGCAGCGCTGCCCTTCCCACCAGGCAGCACCAGCCGGGCGAAATATGGCCACGGTGTGACACGAGAGAGATGGGAAAAAGGGAACAGCTGGCATCTTCTGCAAAGTAATAACATAACTATATAACTAGACATGTATATAAATATCTGTGTATTGATTATATAATACTGTAATCATATACAAATAATATTTTTATTGTCTCTTACTAATATTTTGCAAAAAACCCTCAACTATCAAACATTTCCCCAAATGACTGACTCTGACTATTAAATCTCAGTCCCGGGCAGAGCATCGCCTCCCTCCCTCGCACACACACAGCGGGGCACCCTCAAACAGCGTACGCCTGTCGGGGGGCACAGGCCAAGTCAGGGACGAGCTGCTGGGTTTTCATTTTAACCACTTAATTCTGCTTTCAACAAGTCTGAACCAAAAGACTGCACATTGAGCCCTTTTGTCAAAGACCGCAATGGCTTTGCTCTCTTAATCAGGCTCTTCCAGCAACAATATTTAATTATTTTTTGTGGCTGGTTTCCCCAGCAGGCAAATAGCCAACGTGTCGCCCATCACCCGTTTCCCAGCCCAACCCCTTGGGATGCATCCACTGCTGTTTTCAGCTTCCTTTCCTGCAGGAACCGAACAAGCAACGTAAAAACCCTCAACAATGTGTAATTGGCTTCCAAACTTGTGCCAATCAAAACAGTTACCTGGGGAGCCTCTGGAGAGACAGAGACTGGCATTGCAAACAAACATTGCATACATATTTTCAAAAGAAGAATAGAATAGGAAACAGGTGGGAATTTGCTTTGTTATTTTGCTACACTGCTGTCCTTCACGTTATTTTGCTACAGCCCACCCAAGCCGTCCTGCGGAGACGGCACGGTTGCCAGAGCCCTTCACGCCAGCGGGGCAGCAAGCCCCACGGAGGGCTGGGGGCTGCTGGGATGCTCGGCATCACTGTCAGCACTAAATACTGGGGAAAAAATACCTACTCTTGGGTTTTGGGGTTGATCAACCTCTGCGTAGGGATCAGCAGGGACTTTTTAGCCTCCCCGAAGCAGCAAAACACAGAACCTCAGCCTAAACTCTTATTATTTCTAGCTAAAATTCTTTATTTCTTTCTTGAGAGCAACATTTACGTACCCACTTGGAGGGAGCCAAAATGTCAACCAATGAATGTCCCATGGTGGGGAGGAGTCTCCACCAGCAAGCTTGGGACAGGCTTGGGTCAAACCCGAATCTCCCAGATCCCACACAGCCTCTTGTTTGCCCGAATATCCTGCCTATTTTAAAGCATTTATTTAAAATTAAGTTTCATGTGCAAGTTTATTAAAAAAGTGTGGTTTATGGATTTAATTAAAGTACTGCGTATGAGACCTTGCTAATCCTGTTTGTGCTGCAACTGTATTAAAGTGCTAAAAATCAATATATTTGAGTTTAAATATTTTATTATGGCAAGCTGTTAAATATTAATGATGTAACAAGTAATCAGTGTCACTGCTTCTATCTGTTCTGTAAGAAATGTGCGGGAAATGAGAAAAAAATAAAAATGTCTGTTTAGTTTGATGGCCAGGCAGCTATTTATTTCTCAGTTCAGGAAACAAACATTGTTGGTGAGTTACGTAAGTCACAAAAGCATCTTCCCATGGCTGTTCCCCACCTCGTTGCACAAGGCCGGGAAGGCACGGGGCTGCAGAGCGGTGCTGGAGGGCCAGGAGCACGCTCACGTGCATCGAATTCCACAGCACAAGCCAAGACGTGAGCTTGCATCATGTCAGCTGCCGGGACCTCTGGGTGCTGTGTCCTCCTCCACCATCTCCATGGCCCGAGGGACATCCCCTGCTCTCATCCCACCAATTGCTCTGGCAGTGAAAATGCCCATTTTTCTGCCCTTCTGGGGACTTTTCTTCTGGGTTGCTCCCACCAGTGGAAGCTGGAGAAAAGTCCCAGGACACTCAGATATAAAGGAGGCAGGCAGGTGGCTTACTGCCACGCAAATATAATCATGAACCTTCTTGGGGCAGATAAAAGGCTCTTTTTAGCATACTACATTTGGCAGTGGCACCAGTCTGTGGCCTGATGGAAATCCGAAGGTTGCAGCCAGCTGCCAGAGGACTTCGGAAGTTTTACACCCAAACCTTGTCCCTGGTATACACAATCCTTAATGATGCTTCTGCTCAGAGAATGTCAAATTATACTGCACAAAATGAATCGCAAACACGGGTTTTGTAATCACATTTTAGAGAGATCTGAGTTTATTAATATACATGATCTTGTAAACCTGGCTCCCGCGAAAAGGCAATGAAGGAGCCAATTTGTTCGTGATCAAATCCCAATTCTAGAGCAAGTCAATCTTAGTTTCTGTCCTGCCACCAGCATGCAGCAGGGTGATTTCTGCCCAGGACGGCCTCCCAGCCGTGCCTTGCTCCCGGAGGAGGGCAGCAGGGTGCGGATGTTCCCAGGGAAGGATGCAGAGTGTCGGGAGAAGGAACACCTCCGCTCACGGGCTGTGTGGACCAGCCACTTTTGGAGCACTTTCCGTGACTGATCGTTGTTAACCCTGTTTTTAAAAAGTCCATCCTGAGCTTAAGTGGGATGCAGGGACCGTGAAACCCTGTGTGCCACGAGGCGGCTGCGAGCCGCGTGAGCCTTGGCGGCTTTATCCGAAAATATGGGCTCTCTCCCATTTTAAAGGCCAGATCCTGAAAAGCGTGACTGCATTAGACTCCCATTCCCTCCGTGGTACAGACACACATCTCGGGTGCCGTGCCTGGGCCCCAGGGACCCCCAGGTGCCCCTTTCCCCCTAGACTGGTCCTCGCATTCGTCATCTGCCTGTTTCGTCCACGCAATGTTGTTTACACCCTCCCGGGTAAATTTATGCACCGAGTTTCTGACACACTCATTCAGCAGCACCGTGCATCTAATTTTTAATCTGAGCAATAGGGTTGAAATGTCACACTAATAGCGACTCCTGTGCCTCGTGGTTTTCTCCTATCAATCAACCCTTCGTTATCAGGTAATTGGAAATATTTATCTCATCCCGCACTGCATGCTTTTTCCCCAAACAAAACCTCAGTTGATATTTCCAGGGGGTGGAAAGGCACTGGGGATGCAGCAGGGGATCAGACCAGCACAGGGATGGGGTCCAGAGCCTCCCCTGGGCTGGGCACTGCCCGAGGTCACGTTGGAAGAGGTCTTCTCCTGGGCTTCAGACCCCCGCGTCTCCTCCAGACACATCATGTGGCCACTTTTGGTCTCGGGATCCAATCTCAATTACCTTACTGGAGGGCAGCACACCCACGGCCAGCTCCAGCCCAGTCCAGAGACAGCGGGGAGCCCTGTGCCCCATCCCCACCTCCCCCCAGACAAGACTCGGTAGCAGCTCCACCAAGCAGAGCCGAGGTCCATCCCACTGCCGTGCATCCCTTGGGGAGCCGGGGAAGCCCCAAAAACACCCATCTCTGCTGGGGTGGGAGCGGTAACCCCTGACCATGGGTCCTGAACAGGAACGAGTAATTGCCACCAAATTCCTGGCAACTGCAGGAAATGTCAGCGGCAATCAGGGCTGGCACCGGAGGGGTCCCGGCCCCGGCAGCACAGCTCTTTGCTCCCGGGAAATGCATGTACCCCATCCTGGGCACACGCAGTCGGGTGCCCCCAGCGGGATGGGGTACTGGGGTCACTGGTCCCCCGGCCGCCGATGGTGGGGGGAGGCAGCACAGCCCTCAAATCACATAATTCTGCTGTCGCTTCTCACTAGCACTTTTGCAGAAATGTTATTTCTGCACTTCAGTTTGTGTTTTCCAGGGTTTTTTTCTGAGAAAACAAAAGACTGGGGGAAAAGACCTTCTCAGGTTTTAGATGTTCTGAAAAGAAAAGAAAAAAAACCAACAACAAACTGATTCTGCTTTAAAAGCCATTAAAATGTTCAAATGGAGAGAAATCAAGTATCTGTAATTATTATCACTGGAAGCAGTTATTTTTCCTACTCTTGTTAGAACCTTCTTTGAAACTAATAGCATCCTTCCTGCCAAATGAGATCCTCTTCCATTACCTTCCTTTTTTTGGTATAAGGAAAATCGCATCTTTGCAATTCACACTGAAAGGGGTACCCTTGTTCCCGACACACACGCACACCCCGGCAGCGCTGAGCCGAGCCCCTCCAGCTCTGGATGCAGCCTGGCTCCGGCGGGAGGGACGCCGCTGATGGGACCCCCTGCCCGCGCTGAGGGGCTGCCCCATCTCCCACCACCGCCCCAGCGGGAGGTTTCATGGCCATGCCCGAGCTCCCAGCTTGGCTCTTGGTTCCCCCCCCCGGGGCAGCAGGTTTCTGCTTGAACATCTGCACGACCCTGGGCCAGGCAGCGATGCTCCACATGGGAGCGTTATCACTATAAACACAGATAGCCCAGTTTGCCGGTGATTTTTGTCTGTACGTACTGTTGCAAATCCTAATCCCTACTGCAGTTAGCCCTGTTCTGTGTAGCTCCCTGCAAGCACAGGGATATCAAATCACAAATACCCTCTTACCTAATGCTATTAAAAAAAGACAGGGAGAGTCACGTGCTACTGAAAATGCCTTTTCATCTCACAGGGCTTCTTGCTGCGGAAAATACTTGCCAGTGCTCAGCTGTGAGGTTGTAAATCTGCTTTGGCTGGGTTTAAGGGAGATCAGGAGTTGTTTTTTAAGCCCCCTGAGTGACCCCTCCAGGTAAATCCCGGCTGCCCGGTGCCATCAACCCGGGGTCCACGCCACGGACCTCCTTCCTCGGCCCCGCTCGGGCTTGCAGCAAGACTGGGAGCGACCACGGTTCTGGGTGAGACTGAGCAAAGGCACCTTTTCCCTTCCCAGAAAGATGTGCAAGAAGCGCATTTCGGAGCAGTTTAATTCAAGGCACAGAGCGCTGCTCTGCAGGCGGCTGCCTGCCGGGGGGGGGACGGAGGTGCAGCGGTGGGCTGCAGCAGAGCTTTGCTACCATCTGCCGGGCACCCACCGGGACCCCCGCATCCTTAAGGCCTGGAAGCCCAAGGCCAGGTGAAGGGAAGCTTTACCTGCCCCTTGGCAAAACCCCCGAAGGCAAACCTCAGCCTCGCATCTGTCATTATCACAGTGGAGGGCCACAGGCACGGCCCGTCACCATCACGGGCGGCTTCCCGCACCCCTTTGACCTGTTTTTAATAAGAAACAAGCACCAGGAATCAAAGGAAGTGTTTTATTGATGCCCCACAATGCAAGCACCGACGTTAACACATGACATGCAATAAAAACTTTGCTGTCTCTGCCCCTTGCAGGAGGCACCCCCCAGCTCCAGGACCCCCCCTCCAGCTCCAGGACTGCTGCATCCCGCGGTCCTGGCACCGGCATCCAGCCCCTGGCACAGGGCGAGGGATCATCTCCGAGGAGATGGAGGACGTCGTGTCTGTGTTTCCATATTTCGTTTAGAAAAGCCGGGGAGCGATGGAAGGTGGCACTGGCCACAGGGCTGGCCCGAAGCCCAGGAGGTGATGCTCAGGCGAGGCTGGTGGTCCCAGCAAGCCCACCCAGCACGCCTCCCCGTGCACCCTGGCTCCGTCCCTCCTCGGCAGAGCCAGGCGAGCGCCTTGCTCCCACCGCAGTGACGACCAAACACATCTGAGGGCAGGCAGGTTTCTGGCAGCGAGGTGGGGATGCGTTCCCCCCCCATCCCTCCCCAGTTTTCCTGCTCCTCAAGCACGCAGAGCCATGGAGGTACCTGTGCTTTCTGCACACTCTGATTTCCTGAAGGATCATCAGCATTTCTCAGCCAGGATGTCACTGTCACAGCTCCACTAACACCTCTCTACAAGACAGACCGTCCCAGCCACGTGCATTTTGCTTCACGTTTCCGAACGACTGACAGCCGGCAAGAGTGAGCGCAGAGGAACAGCCCTCCAGTCCCCTGGCCGGGAGGTTTCTGGGAGCCACGGGCAGCCTTTCCAAGGACCTTCCCTGCCAAAAGCCGATCCCCCGCTTCCCATTGCTGTTCCTCTGTGTCCCAGGACAGATTTCATCCTTCTGCTCACATGGAGCCACCCAACCCCACACCAGCACTGTGGTGGACCGGGCAGTGGGGTGGTGCCACGCTGTCAGCCCCGACAGCTCCATCCATCTCCAAATTAACCAGGGCACTTGGAGTGATGTCAAGGGTGGATGGCAAACACCCCAGGCCAGTGCTTGCAGGAGGAAGTTTTCCTGGCGCAGAGCCGGAGGACAGCAGCACTGGAGGGTCCCCAGCTGCCCCGGGTCCCCCCCGTCCCCGGCTCGGCGGTGGCTGTGCAGTGCCCCTCACATGCCCACTGCCCGCAGGTGGCAATGCCATGACGGCAAACGCCAGATGAACCGAAATGGAAACGACTAAAAGCAAATTCCGTCGTCTGCTCCGGTGACAGAGCCAATATCAGCACCCATCTGCCTGCATTACTCCCCTGGAATTAGAGCGACCTGGAGAGAAAAAGCAGCAAAGCGAGCGTACACTTACTGTCCTCGGCTTCAGCCGAAAATCACTCCTCCCTTCTGCCCACCTCCCGTCCCCCCGCCGGCATCCCGCAGCGGGTCGCCGCTGAGGCCAGCGATGCTGGACGAGAGCAGGACCCCAGCCCCGGGCAGGGGGGCTCAGCCTGCCCTCGGCAGCCCCGACGCCTGCTGCTCCTGGGGGCGAGGACCCTGACCCAGCCGCCCTCCCCGGGACGGGGTGGGTGCCCCTCGGGGGCCCGATCCTCCCCGCGTGGCGCAGTGTGAGGGGTGGGGAGCCGACCCCACGCGCCGGCTTCCCGGAGCTGCTCCAAAATGTCTGAAGCACTGGAGGCAGGAGGAGCCGCAGCTCCCCGCTAATTCCTGCCCTGTCCTCCTCCCGTGAAACTTGTAATTCGCTGCTGGATCGTTCAGAGAAATCCTGTGGCTTGCATTATTATTCAGTACAATCTCATCAGCTTTTATCCTTTAGCAATGACCTTATGATAGTAAGTTAAGCCTACAGAAATAGCATTTGTAATTAATCTATTTCCATAAGATTAGCATGTCAAATGTCACAGGGATACATGTAAGATCCCTTCAGAGCTTAAAATCCTTTTGTCCAAATTGCTTTAAAACAGTGACAGTCTCATCAGTAAGCAAACAGCCCTGCCGGGGGGGGGCAGGGAGGGCTCTCCACGGACGCCTCCCGGTTGGCCCCCAACCTGCCACAAAAACCACCGGCTCTGGTTGGCAATGCCAAAACCCGCTTTCTGCCCCGTCCACCCAGCGTGGGCCAAGGCCAAAGAGCCACTGAGCCCACCCCAAGCGAGGGGGCAGCCCCCTGCGCTGCTGCCATCGCACGGGCTGAGGCCGGGGGGTTCGACACCCTCACCCCCACTTCTCTTCCCACCATCCTGGCCCCAGCTCCGGCACCGCTGCTGCAGGACTAGTCGGTGCCATCACCGACCTCTTCCACTTCAATGCTGATGCGTCGTTTAAAAAAC
This sequence comes from Leptodon cayanensis, assembly GCA_027564655.1. Classification (NCBI taxonomy): domain Eukaryota; kingdom Metazoa; phylum Chordata; class Aves; order Accipitriformes; family Accipitridae; genus Leptodon; species Leptodon cayanensis. The sequence goes on along the minus strand of JANXJC010000042.1, from coordinate 21,925,147 downwards.
AGTAGAAAAATAATGCCAGAAGATACCGAGGGATTTATTTTATCTTTCTCTCACATGAAGATGTTGTGTACAAAGTCCTCCTTACCTGTAAGGAAAATCCCCGTTTCATTCCAGCACAAGACTTTTTTTGAGTTTAATGCCGTGTATGCTCCCGGGGGTTGTTAGAAAACACCCCAAATCCCTTCAGGTCTCTGCTGTCACTCCTCGCACAGCTCGGGTACCCTCTGCTCACGCCAGCGTTTACGTTTCAGCTTAGCCAGGCTGCTGGCTCTCAGGCCGTCTGTCCGCTGAGCTGGGCTGGATTTGGGGGTTCCCAGCAGCCCGCAGAGGACGGGGAGCCCCCGCTGCCGGAGCAGGCTGGTACCCTGCCGCGGTCGTACGTCCTACCAAAGCAAAGCAAACACCCGCCGAGGGCGAGCAGGGGCCCTCAGCAATTTCACTGCGTGGACTCAAATATCGCAGCCCCCCCACCACACACC
>JANXJC010000042.1:21891028-21914589 GCA_027564655.1 Leptodon cayanensis | reverse complement strand
TGCCCATGGCAGGGGGGTTGGAACTAGGTGATCTTTAAGGTCCCTTCCAACCCAAACCATTCTGTGATTCTGTGATTCATGTTGTAATTGTAACAAGTGTTATTGTCGTCTTAAATTTCTTGTGGGTGAGTGTAAAATAACAGAGTCCCTGTAGCTGCTGTAGCTGTCCATGAAGTGGTAACAGGTTTGCAGCTCTCTGAGAAGCTGACACCGAGTGAACGGGCTCTCCCCAAAAAGCCTGGCTCTGCATCTCTGCCACCAGCATCTCTCCCAGAGACCCACGGTCTCACACTGCATGGACAGCACATGCAATTCCCACCACGGACAGGCAGGCAGAGATGTCTGCAACCAGCCCTTATTTCTGCTTTGTTTTACCTCCTCGTTTTGCCCTTTCTCCGCTTTAAAAAACACACTAGCTTGTCTTCTGGGAAACCCTAACCTTTGCTGTTTGAAGTGTGAAAACCTTTCTCTGCTCGAGCGCTGTCGGACCCAGGAGGAGGACCTGGCAGCATGGCAGCGGCACTAGCCACCGGGCAACGGCACTCTGTGCGGCACGGGGTGCCGTCCCGGCAGACTTGGGGCAGCCGGTGCCGCGGGCAGCCCTGCAGCAAGGCGGATAATCTCATCGGCGATACGGCGGCTTTCTGCAGGGAGGCACAGACCGACTGCAGGGAGCCCAATTTTAAAATTCAGCAGATGATAACACTCCGCAAGGCATAAAACACGAGTTGCATAACATCAAATGTATTTTCCACCGCTCCTGCTACTTTTAGGCAGCATCAATATTAAAAGGACCCCAGGAGGAAAGGCTGAGAGTGGCAGGGCAGGAAAGGAAGACCGAAGCTGGGGAGCAGGGACAAGCTGGGATGCAGAAACCTGGGCTCAAAAGCACAAAACAAGGGATAGAGAAACCTGAGCTCAAAAGCACAAAACAAGGCGTGGAGAAACCTGGGCCCCCAGCTGTACCTAGCTGGGTCATACCCAGCCGGGCTGGCTTCGCATCGCTGGTGGGTAAGGCTCCCTGGAGATAAAGCAACCTGATGGAGAAGGTGCAGTCTCCTCCAGCCTTTAAAGACAAATTGGGGAAAAAAACAAGCTGCAGCTCAGCTGCTTCTGTGCTTTAAGGTCCCTCTGTGAAGCCTGTGGGTGTCATGCGGAGTGTGGCGAGGCGGCGGGGGGGGCTTGCAGCCTTGGCTCTCCTCCCAGGCTCCTGTAAGAAAGAGCAACCTGACAGCTGGGGAGGGTAGGGACCCGCTGCCTGCATGTCCCCGGACCCCTGCCCGCAGGAGGGCACCTGCCAAGACATCGGTGTAGGCACCAACCAAGGCATGACAAGACGTAACGCTCCCTGCTGTCGGAAGCAGCAACGGGTACATCTTGCTTTGGTCTTTTAATGTACTAAGATATCTTCACACAGCTCCCCAGGGCACGCAGTCCGTGTGTGCAGGCGTTATTCTCACGGGCAGGGCAGGCAGGAGCCTTGCATTACCTCTCCTTCTTGCTGCAGCATCTATTTTGCTGGCAGAACCGCGCACAAACGGTTGCAGTCAACTGGTGTATGATCACCTGCTCTGAGGCTTCGCTCCCACCCGCAGCCTGGCTCTTGCCTTCAGATCACTCCAGTGGCCCCGGCTCATTGCTGCGGCTGCCTGGACAAGCGGCAGATCCACGCTTGTGCTCAGGAGGCTGCCTTCGCCTCCGCTCGACCTCCTCCGCTTGCACGAGGGCTCGTGCCTGATGCCGCATTATTTCCACGCTGTTTCTTACCAGCGCTGACTTTCCGGCAGCATTTGCCCGTGTGATTTGGGCATTAGCTGGGCGATGCCCTTGCTTTGGCTCAGGCCTGGCATCTGCAATTGAGAAGAGACGGCAGCAAGCTTCGCTCCAAAAATTACTCGGAGAGCTGCTGCATCACAAGTTGATCTAAAAGGATGTTGCCTGCATCAGTGTGCAAAGAGGCCGTGCTGTGTACAGCTTCCCAGCTTTAAAATGCCATTCAGATTAAAGCTTTGGGAGAATTACTGTGTTTTATAACCTACATGCTGAAGAGGTGACCCTTGGAGCAAAAGGTCAGGCACATGCAGTGCATTGCCCTGTTAGTAAAACAAAAGCAGACCCTGCAGTGGTTTATTCACTGGTGCAGGCAGAGCCCGGGGCCCTTGGCGAAAGGTTTTTGACCCATTCTATTCACAGCTTCAAATACTTTCCCCGAAGGAGACAAAAACATTGTGCCTTTAGGATGCTGGTGCCGGCAGAGGGTGACAGGATGGGTCCTTGGGGCCCATAAGGACCCCAAAGTTTGGACCCTCGAGGCCCTGAGCATCTTCCACGGTGCTGACGGCGATTTGGGGTGCCAGCACCCAGCACGAGGGGAGCAGGCACAGCCAAGGCCCTTGCACTTGGAAGCAGGTGCAGGGAGACCACATTTCCCCATGCAGCCCAGGCACGGGGGGGGTTGGGGGTGCTGGGGTATGTGTGCCAAATCCTTTCTCCACAACAAAACCCTACAGGCATCTCCAAAACAAATAGTGAATCTAAACGTAGGTCCATGTTACTGAAAGATTTTTTTACTGGAAGCTGAGAAAACGTGGTTTATCATGATCATAGGAGGGAAATAGGCTGGGCTGGCTTTCGGTTCAGGGCTGTGCAGTGCCCCGAGGGAGGCTGTCACATCTCAATTTCTCAGGACAGCAACTCAGGTTTGCTGATTCCCAGGTCAGGATTAAGGTGAAACGACACCAGGGATCCTCTAACTCACAAAACTCAACTTTTATTCACTCACAACAAGAATTGGCATGAAACTACATCAGCAGACTGTGTAAAGTGCTGACTGTATGTCACCAAACATATACTACAGGCCTTGCTTATTTGGGGATCAGTTCAGGGAAGAAAATAAGGAGGTCCCTCCCATTGGGTCAGGAGGTTCAGAGCAGACCCCCTTGCTTTCTAGACTCCTTCTCAGAGAGGAGCCATGGGCCGGCTGGATCCACTCCTAGTCCCAGACTTGGTCAGTGGTTTTATGTCTAAAGGGATGAGGTGTAGGGATTATGGAAAGGAAAGAGAAAGAGAGAGCAAGACAGAAGGAGAACAAGGAAAAGAGAAAGATTTCACTGGTCATGGGTCCAACGTTGATCTAAAGGTCCAGTTCTGGTAGGCGCATGCACATGGGGCTTCAGTTTGTGTCTTTTTATCATCTCCTTGTCCCTCCTTTGGGCAGGCACTCAAACTCATTAGAGTAATTAGGTGTCATGAACAGTTTGTGCTCCCAGAACCTTTGGGAAATGGGTCAGTGGGCTTTGGGGGTCGTTTGGGGAGGAACGTCCCCTTCCCTGCAGACATGACCATGGTTTGATCTTTGACCGTGCAGGGTGAGCTGCCCTGCTCGGCACATCAGAACAGCGTTATCAGAACAGCCTTATCAGACCAGGGAGCTGCGCACCCTCCGGCATGTCCCCCCCTCCTGTTGCCGATGGGTGCTGATCGGCTGCTTTTCACCTGGGGTTCCTTGCTGGGCAGGGCTCCTTGTTAGGCAGAGTTCCTCGCTAGGCAAAACTTGCCCCACCACAATGTTCGAAACATTAACCCTTTCAGCCTCTCACAGTCCTGCAGCTCCCCGCTCCCCCCTGACTCTGCTCACCTGCGGCTGGGACAGACCAGGGCTGTCGCAGGAAGGGTCACAAATACACAGCTTTTTTCAAAGGGCAGCTGAGCTGTTGTTTCCCATCTGCAGGAAACTCAATAGCCCAGCTGTGTTTTGCTCAAGGCCACCCCCCCCCCAACAGAGCTGGTGCTCTCCCAGATGAGGCAGGAGGGGTCCCACAACCCCTTACCCACCGCCCTGGGAATGCTCTGGGCACCAGTGGGCTTGTTCAGTCCAACAGCAGTGACCCAGGCAGAGAGTTTTCTTTTCCACTTCTTTTTTCTTTTTTTTTCCTCTTTTCCTAGGCACTACTGGAGGGGGCTGCTCGGTGACACTCATGTGTGTCCCCCCCACATGCCCTGCTCACCCACACTGTAGAGCTGCAATTGCCTCCATGGGCAGACGAGAAGATCATGCTGTTACCTAGGCTTTTTTCCTGAACTGTAAATTGGTTTTGGCTTCAGTGGAGGTTTTCTTCTGCATTTGACTGGTACGCTTTCCCGCAGACAGCAGCCCCTCTGTTTCCAGGCTGTAGGGCTGCATTTTCTTCTCCCCGGCTGGTGGAAGTCTCTTCCCTCAGCTCGTGCATTGGCAGCGGTTGTAGAATCATGGAATCGTAGCATGGTTTGGGTTGGAAGAGACCTTTAAAGGTCATCTCGTCCACCCCCCCTGCCATGGGCAGGGACATCTTCCACCAGACCAGGTTGCTCAGAGCCCCGTCCAACCTGGCCGTGGATGTTTCCAGGGATGGGGCATCGACCACCTCTCTGGGCAACCTCACCAGTGCCTCACCACCCTCAGCATAAAAAATTTCTTCCTTACATCTAGTCTAAATCTACTCTCTTTCAGTTTAAAACCATTACCCCTTGTCCTATTGCTACAAGCCCTACTAAAAGTCTGCCCCCATCTTTCTTCTGAGCCCCCTTTAGGTACTGGCAGGCTACTATAAGGTCTCCCCGGAGCCTTCTCTTCTCCAGGCTGAGCAGCCCCAACTCCCTCAGCCTCAGATGAGATGTTTCTGCTCATCCCTGCTCTGTTCACACCCTTGATAACCCTGGGAATCAACCTGTTCCATGGAGTCCCGCTGGGATACCAACTCACCGGCAGCTTCTTCCCCTCCACTGGCATTTTCCTTGGCAATCTTCTGCTGCTGGCAAGGAGAGCGTGGTGCAGCCCTTTGGAGGTGGGGAGAGGGATTTAATAGGACTTCCAATTCTTTCATCATGGTCCCCTTGCTGCCGGCAGTAGTAGTGCAGTTGTTACGTACAGACTATTGCATTTAGTTTAGCATACACGGGAACCTTAAAATGCACCTATTAATATTGCAGAATGTGATCGCTTTGCTCTGCATCGTTCAACAAGCGTGGAGGGATTCTGCAAGGCAAATCCCCGTCCACATCAGAATGAAGTACCTGCTGCATACTAACATTAATAATGGGCCGAACGACTGCTCTGCAGCCTGGAGGTTTTAGGACTAAAATATGTACCCAAATCTGCAGCTCAAAGATATTGGTATTTGAATTTTGTCTCCAGTTAAATAAAGCACTCAGTCGTGCACTCAACTCTAACTCTCAACTAACACCACCAAAAGCAGTATCATTTTTCTGCTTCAAAATGCACAGGACTTCCATTTCTAATAGCACCACCTAAGGATGCAACCTGCCATATGCCTCTGTGAGAGGGGGAAAAAAGAAGGTTTTCTTCTCTCCTCTAGAGAACCGAAGGGCAAAGGCTATTTCCCTTCTAGTTAAACACCGTTCTACCTATTCTGAAAAACTAAGTTTTGAAACTGAAGCACTTTCTTTTCACCCCCCACCTTCCCCAGCCCCTGCTGTCCCTTCGGTCACCGGCTGTAACGCATCCTCGCCCCAGAAAACATCAGCTCCGGAGAGGCGGCAGCGGGAGAGCCGGCCTCTTCCCGCGCTGCCATCGCCATAGCCGGCAGGGTCACATCACACCAGACCAAGGAGTTAAACTGCCAGGGTTTCACCGTCAGCTAGCACGGTGTGCCTTGAGAAGGGTTATCTGTATTTGTAGAGGTCACCGCCGTGAGCTAGGGAATTATAGTGTAAACACGGCAAGTTATTTGAAAGGGTAATTTACCCTGGTGGAGGGTGGGCAGAGGTGGGAGGCAGCCCGGAGGCAGGGCTCTTGTCCTCCCTAAATGTCTCCTCCAGAACCGGGCAATGCAACCCCGCGGCCCTTTCCCCAACTCTCGTGTAATTCGGGCATGGCTCTCGGGGGCGGATTTGGGACGTTTGCCATTTGCTGTGTGCTGAAGGGACGAGTTTTTCTCAGTGGCTGCGTGAGGGAAACACCAAAACAGTTTGGATGGATGGTCATGACAGCGCAGTTGAAAGGAGAGTAACTTGTTGCCGTGTTGCTTATTTTTAAGACAACAATGAAATTGTCGGAGGAATTTTTGTATTTTCAAGTGTATTATGTAAGGAAATTATTTCGGTTTTGCCAATATCCTATTTTTTTTGCAGCTGATACTTTAATGTTTGGAAACACTTTAATCTGTCCGTGGAAGATGAACGTGTGCTTCTGGCTCACACACGATCTGAAGACTGTGTAATACAATTTCCAAATCTTTGTCTCACTTGCCAAAGGCATTTCAGAATTACAGAAATGCCGGGAAGTGTTCAGGCATGGGGTCTGCAGTTTGTGCAGCTGGTAAGTTCTCTAGCTATTAAAAATTACTTCGTGGAGTCATTAAGACATCATCGTGGCAATTTTTAATTCTGACAAAGTTCAAGATGATGGAAAGACACTTTAAATGACTGGACGTGTCTCATTTTACAGTGCAATAATCGTTTTTATGCCAAGTCTTAAAATCAGAGTACTCTGATGCTGTATGGGCTGGAGCTTGTGAAAGTGCATTAACAGTAAATTAAAGCAATAGCTGGGAAAAAAAAGGGGATTTGATTATAAACTGCCTTCAGAAAATGGGGGGAGAAGGGGCCAGCAGCCACTGCAGCTGTGCAGGAAGGCTCGGGCTTTAAAAGTGGGCAGGAGGCAATTGCAAGTTGTGTCCGTGTGATGGAGGTTTGACCAAGAGAGGGCTCGGCAGGGCGCTTGTGCTCCGGGAATCACCGAAACGGCCAGAAACGGGTGCGAGAGGAGGCTGGGCGCCCATCCCAGCCATGCCTGTTCTCTGGTGGGGGGGTGGCTTGTACCCCTGGCGCCACTGGCACGCTGGCCCAGCCTGCTCCTGGGTTCGTACCTTCTCTGGAGACCCATCTCCACACCTGCCACGGACCTGAGCAACCCAATATAACCTCGGTCTGCTCCTCCTTTGAGCGTGTGTGGTGGCAGGGCTGGAGCCGGCGACCTCCAGAGGTCTCCTCTGACCTAAATGATTTTCAAATAATTTGTTCTTGTCCTTCCCTGTTGTTTCTATTTAAAGAGTTTCAGTCTATGCTGAAGCTCTTTGATTTTGTTTCGGTTTACCTTATGTACAATTAGAAACAAACTCCTAAATTTTTCAATTTACAGCAATATTTTGTGTATTTTGAGATGTACATTCATGTTACTTGATTAATGCATGAAAATCCTAAATTTAATCAGTCAAGAAAATTTGTCTTGTAACTTACAAGGTTAACAATTTTTTTCCTTAATTTCAAAGCAGGTGACATACAGGCAAGAAATAAATACTCAAAAAAAAAGTCTTCTTTGTTCTATTTAAAAAAATCTGAACTTTCACAAAATGGGTGATTTTTTTTTTTTTTTTTACGTGTATGACTCCTAGAAAGACTCGTCATTACTGTTCTGCGTTTGCAGATTATTGCAGTTTAATAACCAGATCTAGTGATTACCATTATTTCCATCTTCCCCAAGAAATTCCTTGTGGAGCCTGGACTCAGCCAGCAGTCATCCCCAGACAGAGCTGGGTAAGTGCCCGGTAGGTAAGGTTCAGTACAGGCTGAAATGTGCTGGTTTTTTTGTTTTACCTAGAAGCCCTTATTCTGGCTTGGGAAAAATCACAATAGCTGAAATTTTCTGTGCCCATGTCCTATCTCTATCATGCCAGCGTCCTGCCAGGTGACATGTAGGTGCCCATCTGCTCACAGCAGCTTCTTTTGGAGACTCGACTTGCACGGGTGGATGGCCAGTACCCACATCTGTCCTGGTGGCAGAGGGAAGGTGAACAAGGAGTGGGATGGGAGTACAGAAGCATGAGAATTTTTTGTTCTGCTGGTTTCTTTTGGCCTCTGACTATGGGAATGACCTTACCCAAGGAGGAGACCACACACTAGTAATAAGTAGCAGAAGATAAGCGCATGGTGAATTCAGTATAGGCACTTGGACTCTCTCAGTTCATCTGAAACTTAAATAACTGAGTAGAAATGTGAGCACATTGCAACTGGTAATAAACAGTTTTGTTTTTTTCCTAGACTGGAGCTTTAGTAGCCAAGAAAATTACCACTTGAGAAGTTTCATGTAATGCTAATGCAGTTTACTTTGTTGTATCTCCCAGTTAGCACTTCTCATCCGTCAACGCTGGCTGTTCAGTTAAATCTGGGTACCAGGTGCCGAGGAGCACGAACCGCCGGGCTGCCTGACCCACCTACAGCAAGGCATACAGTACAGCCAGCTAGATGGCCAAAAGGGAGCACAGGTGATCAAGGTGGTGTTTTCCAAGAAATATAATAGTTGGATTAAACCTTTATAGGCTGTGAAATAGGAAAACAGTTCTGCTAGATCTAAGCACCAGGCGCCTGCCCTTTCCTTGGAGCAGAGCAGTTGTAAGGACAAGTCATAAGTCGTTTAGGACGAGAGGAAACAGCCTCAAGTTGCACCAGGGGAGGTTTAGATTGGATATTAGAAAAAATTTCTTTACTGAAAGGGTTGTCAGGCATTGGAACAGGCTGCCCAGGGAAGTGGTGGAGTCACCATCCCTGGAAGTGTTCAAAAAACACATAGACAAGGCACTTCAGGACATGGTTTAGTGGGCACGGTGGTGTTGGGTTGACGGTTGGACTCTATGATCTTAAAGGTCTTTTCCAACATAAATGATTCTATGATTCTATAAAACAGCACCGGACTGGCTGGTGGGACCCAAAGCTGTCCTCCGGGTAGCCCAGGCACGTCTTGCCTCGTGCTTGCTTTGTGAGTTGGTCACCTCAGGGAAGACGAGTGGTCTCTGTGAGAGCTGGGTTCGGGGGTGAGCTGTCTGCGTGAGGGCAGTCGCCTGCCAGACACTTTTTCCATCAGCAGACGCCTGCATTGGATGCTTGTGCTATCCATATGACTTTTTGTTTTCAAACAGTTCTCGGAAGGTGCCTTGCTCTTCAATAAAGAAAAGCCCCAAATCAATGTTTACTGGGTGCACCTATGGTGGGCTATAAAATGTCATTTTTTAAAAAATAAAGCATCAGATTTCTATTTTTTTGCTATCTCTAGTTAATATTAGACAGCTAAACCCCCCTAAGTTATGTTGCTTTTACTGTTATGTTCCTGGCCATTCCTAAAATTAATGTCTGTGTATTATATATATATATATATATATACACACACACTTGGGACCCAAAGAAAGAAGACGACTACAGTAGTTGTGTAGTGTACTGCCTAGTGCTGGCTTAGGTCAAATGATATGCAAGGTGTTTGCATTTTTCTGACACAATCTTATTTTTTTTAAAATGGGTAACTTATGCAAAAATAAACTAGAAAAAAACATCTCCTGCCCTGCCTATCTGCCAAATGTGTTTTGAAGTACCTGCTGTATCAATGTGTAATAGCAACCTTTAAACTTAAGGAAAGCTAAAACATAAGTCCTTGATGGGTATTACCCGAGTGTCTTTTATTAATGTAGCAAACATGTGAAGAGCTGTCTAACAGTAAACCAAAATCATGTAGGTGCAAACCCCTCTGGCCCTGAACAGATCATGTTTCTGCAGTTACTCAGCGATGCTGGGTCTTCACCAGGAGAGAACAGTTCGTACGGGAGCTTTCTAGAGCGTGCTCTTCTGCCAAGGAAAGCAGGAACAAGCCGGTTTGTGTGTTCCTTCCGTGGTTACTGATTCATCAGGCTGATAATAGTTACGGCTACAGGGACAGATGGGAAATAGCAAGCCACATACTAAAATCCTCTTCCACGGGAGCTTCTAACACCAATGAGGCAAAGACCCTGGAACCTGGCTGCTGGGGTCAGGGTCTTCCAGCCAGCTCACCCCTTCCCAAGAAGGATAAGCATCCTCCTGCTCCACCAACCCTTCGTTCTAGCTGTCACCTTGTAGGGTTGAGGTACCACTGCTTTTGAACAACAACTCACCAACATGTTACTGCGTTAGAAGGCTAAAGCTACAGCGTATTTATATTCACCACCCAGCGAACACATGAAGTTTTTCCCCAAGTTTATTTACTAAATTTTCACATTCAATGAAATAGTTACAACAATACTTACAGAGCATTATCACAAGAGCAAACACATTGAGAACACTAGTAAAGACCGAGAATGCAGGTTACAGTTATTTTCCTGTTTAACCTAAATGCCGCTTTTGTAAACAATAACAAAACCAGAACATTGCTGCTAAAAAAGACGTACACATAAAAACACTCTACATACACAAAACTACATATATCATTTTATACTCTCAACCAAAGCACTCTGGTCAAGTCCAAGTACAATTTGGTATTCTCTGTACAATTATTAAATCCTGCTAAAAATTATAGTTATCCTTGGGTTTAAAATACAGCACAGCGCATAAGGCAAAAAAATAGGAATTATCATCCAGTTCTTTGCGTTTCAGTTAAGTATCAAGAATTTAAGGCAAGTTTGGACATTTTGCATTGTTTCATGTAGTGAATGGGGACTTACAGATGGCAGATTCACAAAAGTAATGTGCTATCTCCCAGAAACAGTTAACTGTTTGTAATGTGTACTGGACACATTTGCCCCTCTAGAAATTCCAACTAGACTTCCTGAAAGAAAAGCATCCCTAGTAGAAGAGACTGTCAAGAAGCTTACAGATGAATATCTTAAAAAAAAAAAAAAAAAACAAAACCAGAACAAAACAAAAACACCCCACTCCCCCAAAAAGCAGAAATTCAGGAACTGTATGTACATATATAAACTCATACCCATTTTAAAGTGCTTTGCAGATAATTTTGAGTGATTAAGAAATAGAACTGGATGATAATTTATAGTTGTACGACATCTTATTTGAAGGTCCTTAATTTTTAAACTGCAAGACAGACATGACAATGAGAGTGTTGTTCTTTAAATGCAGATTTAAACTGATTGTTGTGTCTGATCTTCCTATAACCAAGCACTTTAGTGAACAGGACAACAAGCACCCAGAACAGAAAATGAAGACAGCATGAGTTTAAGTGACACGATCCCTAGGTTGATACACTATTTGATCCATTTCTAGCTAAACAGTTCATCTAATAACAGCAGTATATTTCATTAGGCATTTTTCCCGTTCTTCATACCAAGCCTACATACTAAAAAAAATTGTTTATGCTGCTATTTTAAATTTAGGAATACATTACACAATACAGGGTCAATCTCTATGACCTCATTTAACATTGCCACTGCCCAGGTGAAGAGAGTGAAACATTTAACAATTTTCAGTGCTTTGACTTCCATAAATGAAAGATATTTGTATAAACATTGAATAACCATCAACACCACCCTGACCTATGGATTTTTTGTTCTGATGAAGTCAAAACGATTTCTATACCTTGCACCACTCTCTGCTAACTGAAAACAGTGTTTACTAATACTTCCAGTTAGAACGTGTATGTGAGCATCTTCATTCATGGAATCCTATTGTAGTTAAACTCTAAAAGGTACGGTACATAACGAACTGCGTGGAAAGCCTCCTTTCAATAAAAGGCATAAACCTGTCTTTTAGGTAAGGAATTTTTCTTTTTTTAATATTAGTTTGTTAAGCATCTTTATCTCCGGTGTATACTGGAAAATATGATTATCAATGGCACCTCTGTGAAACAGACTGAAAAGTAAAACAGCACACGTAAGCATTCAGCTTGTGCATTTATCTGAACAAGAAGGCAATCTATGCAACAGGCTGAAACATCTCCCTTAATCCCCAACCCAAACCTGCTCCCCTTCGTCCTTCTCCCCACACACAAACATGCAACGTACAACCATGTAGCTACTTGTGTCCTATCAACAGATTCACTGGAATAATTAAATCACGCTATTATTGCTATGTAACTAGAATCCTTAGTGGGTCAAATAAACTGCATTGAAAACGCTGAAATTGTTAATTTTATTTGCTTTTAAAGTCCTGCTGAATTCTACCAAATTTGAAGAATACATGCAGGATTTTATAATCTGTGCAAACACCTGTTATCTGTGAATAATGTTTTACGGTGAAAACACCCTCGGCTTCTTGACTGTTTAAAATCTGAATGTTAGCTTATGGAAGAACAAGGAACACCACTGTTTGCCCGGCTGCAATTAGCTTTGCAGGAACTTAGAATAAATCAAGCACACTCAAAACTCTCCGCTTAGCACACTTACAAAGAAATGGCTTTTAAAGCAACTATTTCAAATATTATTGCACCTTCAAAAATAACACTATATGGGCTTGAAAAACAAGGGGAAACAAACATTAATTTAACATGTTAAAACAATGGGAAAATAACTCTGGATGCAGAAAAACTCTTCAGTACCAGGCCTGGCAATACACACTCAGACATCAAAACAGAAAATCAAGATAACCATGATTCATAGTTGAAATTAGAAGACAAACCAAAACATTCTAAATTAGCTAAAATTCATATTTATTCAGTCATCTATTTTAAATAATGGTTATAGCCCACAACATTGCTTTCTATTTACCTGCCCAAATTTTCACTAAGTTTAGGGCTATCACAAAGTTATATCTCTCAAGATTCTGGTTAGTCACAGAAACCGACCTTCAGTACTCTGTTACACAGGACACACACTTGGGATGAGCAACTATGCCCCACGCTTTGCATTCATTGCAACTTGTGTTAAAGGTAAGACTCTCTGAAGAACGTGAGATGGGATCTCACTGTTCACTCCCTATTGATGTATTTTTGAGAATAGGAACAATAAACGTAGATCTTCTGAAAAAAAAATAACGTAACAAACCTAGAGCTCATTCAGTATATTGTGTTATTCTTGACAGTTTTCATAGGCACAAATGTATCAAGCAAATAAGAAACAAAAACACTAGAACAAGCAAAACAATCATGCTTTATGCATACTGCACTAAATCAGTAACAGCTTTATCGTTAAGTCCTACATTTAGCACCATTTTTTATCTGAACACTCTGAGAAAGCAATCATACATTCTTTTAAAAAAGGAAGTTATACAGAATATGGACACAAGTGCGCTTGGGAGAAGGATGGGATGGATTCATTTTTGAGTACTTATTTTATATCGTGCTACGAATGCTGCTGTGGCATCTTCCGATGCATGACTTTTTTAATTTTTCCTTGCATTACAATTGAAAACACACAGCAGACTAGCAAGACTAAGTCATTTAATCTAGCATTCGTTTATCCACAAGAAGAAAAATATAAAGGGAAAGTTAAAAATGTGATTTCTCTTCAGCAGATCCAAAAACTTCATTAAGAGGCAATAAGTTTGCCCTGTAAATTTCTTTTAAATAGTTACTCATTACCATCCCAGCCCTCCTACCAGTAAGTGGGTAACAAAGGAGAGTGTACAGGCAACATACTATGGCATTTATTATTTACAAACCTTGAGATACAGAAACAAGGCAGCCCTTTAGTTACTGTTCATAAGAAAAATTATGAAGCACTGGCGTTTTCTTAATACGAAGACACAACCAGACAACTGTCAGCAAACTGTCCAGTCATACAACACATTCACACATCTCTCACCCCAAGCACAGTAAACATGTTTCATAGAGGCAGGAGGAAGAGAGAAAAGCTCTAGAAAGTGAAAGGGTTAGATATACAGTAAGTTTTCTAACCATATGCCAGGCATGTACAGTACTCTCCAAAATTCACTGCCATTAACAGGATGCTATCTAAACCCAGCTGGTAATAAGCTTTCCATTCCTTCTGCCTGTGTCACTAAAGTACCAAAGGCAAATTACCAGAAGAAAACAAATCCTTCCTTATTTCAGTCCCAGCTTCACCACGTTCCTCCAGCTTTCTAACTTCAGAAAACGCAGCTTATGGTCTCTACCAGCCGGGTTTACTTTCAAGCAGATTAAGCTCCATCTTTGCATCAAGTCTGTAGAGTCCTGCTTTTCATCAAAGTGCAGTCAAACCAAAATTACATCGACAGTACATCATCCCAGCAGAGTCCAGCCAGGTATCTGAGATGGGATCGTATTTCTGGACAGTGTTCAGATAGGATGACCCTGAATGACCTCCAACCACATAAAGGTAGTTATCAATTACAGCTGCGCCAACTCCTATTGGAAAGGAAAAAAAAAAAAAAAAAAAAAGCACAATCACCAAGTGTGGAAATAAGTAGTATTATTGTTCCTAATTGGAACCACCTCCCCACACCTGAAGGCTGAACAGACAAGTTCTCACAGCCTCTCCTTCTTTGAGCTGTCTTGAAAGAAAATGGGTGTAAATGAAAAGTCGTTCTCTGTTCAGGTCTTACACTCCTTTTTGACTTTTCTCCTGCCCCTTCCTATGACAAAACAATGCTCTTCTGTCCCAATACTCGTCATGGAGACAGAAGAGAGGATGCACTACTGAGTCTCAACATAAAGTAAAATACAACAGAACAGTAACCACAGAATTGCTGAAATTCACTCAAAATTAATGAAAAAATAGAAGACAGAAGTAGAATAAAGATAGTAGAATAGTAGATAGTAAAGATAGTAGATAGTAGAAGTAGAATAAAGAAGTAGAATCTAGATAAAGTAGAAATATTACTTCATGTTATTTTTGTTACAGCTCAGTATTAATAAACTGGACTGTAATTAAAATCAGAGAAATAAATACTTATTCTTTCACAGAGCTGATTAAGAGATCTTTCGTCCAATTCACAAAGTACAATGCTCTGCAGACAAGTCACTGCAACTTTACTGCAGCTTCTATCAGGTCAAACAGCAATTTATTTCTGAAAGGATATCCGAGTTAACTGCTGAGAGTTTTGTATGTCCCTACCTGTTCTGGGTTCCTTCATGGGTCGACACACAGTCCACTGATTTTGATGAGGATCGTATCTCTCAATGCTGGATAGGTGAGACACACCATTGTGTCCACCGACTACAAAAATGAAGCCCAGCATGACACCGACACCGAAGTTTATTCGTTTATCAGCCATCGAAGCTACTGTCTCCCACGAGTTTTTACTTGGATCATAACGCTCCATGCTGCAAACACAAACAACTTGTGAGGCTCAGATTTTAGTGACATTTGAATTTCATTCCACAGGAAATCTGCGTTTGTCAGAGGTACATCTAGTTCTGCCAACTAATATTACCACGCACAGGAATAATGCAACAAAAAGAGCGCTTGAGTTGATGGAAAATTCTGCAGTGTGGTTGCTTTGCGCTACCTAATGGTAGCGCACAAGAAACTAAAGCCAGTGTTATCACCTCAGAAGCATCAATCACATCCTAGGGTCCTTCAACAACACGAAGCAGCTGGAGGGTCTCAACAGTGTTGCCAAAAAGCAGTTTTAACATATTTCATCCTGACACAGTGACTCCAGTTGTCTGATGTCCTCGTGCCACTACCCTGGATCTTCAGGTGACAAATTGAAACAAAGCAAGATTTTTCAAAGCTGGTCTCAGAACCGAGAGCTCTTTCCAGGGTGACTGCTGCTATTTATAAAAAAAGCAACTCATGAAAAACTGTACACAATGTAGATCTGAAGTGTATCTATTTGGGTAACACATCAAATAAAAAACTTCCTGGAGGCTTGCCTGAAAATAACAGACAGAGAGGAAAAAAAATGTGGAGAGCATATCCCTCAGGAAAAGCAGTAAAGACGCTGCTGATCAAAACACTAAGGATAGAAGAGGCCTTCAGGATAAAATGGAAATGAATTATCATCGTTATTACTTTCTTTAATCACTGGAGCAGTACAGATGGTCAGAGTCATTAACACACTCATAGCATGTAGCCATTCCCTGTCAAAGTGTAACTTCAGTAGCATGAGAGGGCAGAAAAGAGGGGAAGAGAAAATCAGAAGCAACTACAGAGTTGGAGAGAAGGCGCTTAATTACAGAGCAGTCAGCTTTCTTTTAATGCTAGAGCTTGTATGAGTCTAGTGACTGTATGGCATGGCATATTACTTGCACCCTTGAATAATTAATAAAACAAAAAATATTCAATAAAAAGTAAATTGAATTTAAAAAGGCAAATAATGAAATATCAGATTCCAGTTACTCTACAGGAACTGCTGGCAATTCCTTTCTGACTGAGGAAGAGAGCAGATGTGGTACAAGGAGTGAGGCTACTGCAGAATTTTAATGTTGTTAAGCACTTCCCCTTTAAAGGTACCAGCTTGATAAAGACATTCCCTATTGCTCCAGTGATAAGTCTTACCTTTCCTGAAAGGAGGTTACTGAGTTTACCTTTCAGAGGCTTGTGTGCACACTGAGAATTCAACTTTTGGCCACCACTTCTGGCAATCGCAAGGGCTTGATTATCTTCTTTTTTTTTTACGGTCTGTGCAACAAGGCTGCAGTGGAGTCAGCACCCCAAAGGTCCCACAGTACCTCCCGGTACGCCTACTCTACTTTGCTACTGACTTTGCTTTAAGCTACTATTAAAGCCGATAGTTCAGTGTGGTACAAAGATGGTACGGAGCTAAGAATGACCACATAGGACAACAGCGCAGCTTAATGATTCTGGGTCAAATTCCCATGTGAAGAAATCCTAGAGTCAACAGAAAACTTTGAGAGATGGTTTGCTTGTCTATTCAGTATTTCAACTGCTATCACCTTTCATAATTTAAAATATAAGAAGTCAGAATAATGTCACATTAAGTTTCATAAAATCCTGTCACAACCACACCAAACAGTTTAAGTTATTGCTGTTTTTATTTCAGTAATTTAAAAAATTGTTTGCATTTTCCAAATGAAAACTACTTAGCTATACTTCCCTATTCAGGAACTAATCCTTTGCTTCACAAACCATTTTATATAAAAACATATCGAGTATGAAAAGCACAATTAATGATTAGTGCAATGTCATTATACTACACTGTTAAACAATCAATGCATCCCTTCCTATAAGCAAGACTTTCATTTTCATTCTTTATTCAGCTATTTAGGCTTGTAGTTATTAATTTGCTTCCTGGAGGGACATATGGTTGATTTGTTCCCATTTTAATGAAGGAGAAAGCACAAATGATTTCTTTGCATAACTAAATGCCCCTGTCCATCCAAACGGAGCGATGTGGAACAGAACAATTAAAGAGCACACTGGTACCAGGAAACCTCCTTGTGAATGTCAGGGCTGAAGCAAGCCCACTTCTACGCAGGAGCCAGACCAGTAACCACCATCCTGAACTTTATTATTATCATGAAGACTACTTTAACATTCCGAGGTATATACTTATTTTGTGTATATTAAGCATGTGAAAAATCCTTTTTATTTCAAATCAGTATTTTCAACATTAAAGCTAACCACGCTTCCTAATATTCTGCAGGCTTGAGGTACAAGGATTTACATAGCGCTGGCCCAGTGCTAAGCAAGCCTCTCCCAAGAGCTCAGTAACGGAGGTGCATCACCGTGACACAGATAAAAGTACACTACCTTGGGGCCTGAGCAAATAAGCCCACACCATACTGATCTGCTGAGTTAACCAGCTTGGGTATCTACAAGGTCAGGTGTCTTGCACCACCTTGCTTAGTAACAAGGACATACGTCTTTGTCTTTACCATTTTTCCTTCTTAAGGATTTAAAAACAACAAAATAAACCAACAAAAAACCCAACCCAAACAAACCAGGTCTGAGCTGGAACACATCAAGGTAAGTTAAAAGAAAGACTTCCCAGTTGAATTATCAGACTGACACTGCAGAACAAGGATTAATGAGGCCCACTGTGGATTATCGATCTATCTTAGAGTAATTTTTAATTGGCTGCTGAACACAAGCTTAACAGTGAGTTTTGCTGATTTCCAGCTTATGATACTGAGCTACACACATGGAATGCACATACCTGTTCATGTGGGCAGGACCATAACCACCAATGGCATATATCATTCCGTCCAAGACAGCCGCAGCAAAACAACTTCTTGTTTTGTTCATTGGGGCCACTAGCTGCCATTCCTTCACTTTAGGAATGTATTTCTCTACAGTTCGTAAATAAGACTGCCCATCATAGCCACCTAAGGCGTAGAGTTCTCCTGCCAGAACTACCACTCCCAGAGTACTCCGGCTCTCAAACATCCTTTCAAGAGATGTCCAAGTGTTCGTATCAGGGTCCCAGCACTCCACTGAATTCTCATGCTTTCGGTAACTGATGCCTTGACACACGTGGGTTGCAATCCCTCCTACAACATATATTTTCTGGTCTAGGACACATATTCCAAATTCATAGCGGGGAATGCTAAGAGGTGCCAGGCCTATCCAGGAGTCATTCTGGGGAAAATACATTTCAACACTGAAATAGAAAAACAAAGATTATGTGAGCAAACCTAACTTTCTGAAGCTCTGTGAAGTGCAAATGAGCATCAAGGAACACAGTCTTAAGACTACCTCGTACGTCTCATCTGATGTTTGCCATTTCTTCCAATAGCCCAAATGTAAGCTAAAATGAAATGTTTACTGTTCTAAAGAGTTAAAATCCCAGAGCCTCACAGCATACAGTGCGATGCAGCAACACAGCAAGTAGCCACGGCACCAAGTCCGAGACCCGAAAGGATGAATTTTGAAAGTACAAACCAGGCAGACTACGGAGTAGGCAGGACAGCACCCTGGATAATGCGAGGGAAGACAAAACAGTGTTGAGGCCACAGCAGCTTTTGCAGGTAGGCTGTGATTGTGGTAAGCTAAAAATACAAACCGAAGGGATAAGAAGGGTAAACTGAAAAAAGTCAGAACAGCCACAGAGATGGGAGAGAGAGAAAAAAGGAGAATTAGAGAGGGCGAAGCATACTTCTATATATACGTACAAACATACATTTAGAAAGTACAATCTGTAGTTTTATAAATAAATATTTTACACGCACTGTATAATTTAAATGAAATGTCAAAGTAGAACAAACTAATTTGAAAAATCTGTTTTCAAAATACTGCTTATTTGCGTTTTCTTTTAATTATACTCAGTGTTAAAGTATGGCGGGTCTAGCCTACCACATATAAAGTCTAGTCAACCTACCTAAATAGTTTAGTTAACAAATTACTTCAATGACTTAAAAGAATATGTAGTACACAGGAAATATGATCTGTTCAAAAAAACATAGAGGAAAATGAAGCCACTGGAGAGCTGGTAGCCACTGACTAAGAACCTAGAAGCAGGGACTGCTGAAACACCAGACTGGCTCTTGACAGCAGCAGCCCAGTTAGAAAAAGAGCAGTACTACACACATTCTAAGTAATTTTGTTATTACGAAGCAGTGGCTAACTTTAAGTGAAAAACCAGCCTTCCTGCAAGTACAAATGAAAAGTAGAATGAGAATAGTAGAATAAAGGTTTCCTACTTCACGATTTTAATTGTATTAGGAATTATTCGTTTAATCGATCCGTGACTTTTTTTTTTTTCCCTATGTCAAGGGCAATTGTTTAAACTTAAGTATTAACTGAAACAACAGTTTAGGAAAGACTAATATGAATAACAAATAAAGGAAGAGCAAATTTTTGAAAGCATTAAAATGTGGTTAACAGTAAAGAGCATTTTTGTTTAAAAAAAAATATCAAAATAATCCAAACTACGTGGTATGTAATATTGTTACAATCATTGAAGAAGCTGTGAAAGAAACAGAGCTGAAGAATATCAGAGGATGACTTTATTCACTCAAACAGATTTTTTTATTAAGCACAAAATCCCCTTTACTTTTTAAATCTGTAAACCCAACAATTCCCAGTCTCAACATCTAGTTTACTATCGATGCCTATTATCGGGAAAGTTAACTTCAAATAACTTTGACAACATCTCTAAACACAGGCAAAAAGAACATACAGATCTTCCCAGGTTTTTAAGTGTATGTATATACATGCAAGCATGGAACTGTCACAGAAAAAAAATATCTCAGAGTAAAACATCATCCCAGAATTCAGCTGTAGAACCAGTTTGGATAGTCTGCCTTAACACAGAAAACATTTACTGAGCTGATAAGGGTACATTCAACATCAAAGCACTATATGTGTATGTATAAGCATGCATACATATGCAGACCCACACATAGTTTAACTACCATTTCTGGAAATGTTAATACAACATTATAAGTAAACCCAGCCATACCAGTATGGGGAAGAAAGCTATTTTTCTCTCTATTACATTCCTTTTGCTCACATGATTAGCCTCAGTGATGTACTCCAGTAACTGAGGAGGAGGTTCATTTTGAAAACCAGGTAAAGAAAGATGGGCAATTCTCTGTTTCTGCCAGCACAGATGCGGACACCTACTCAGCAGCAGAGGTTAAAGGCACGATTACATTATGATCAAGAACGTGACATTGCTAAGAATCATCTCTTCGTCCTTCTCTGATTAAGTCTGTTTTAATTCCAAGGACTTCTGAGCTATCAGGAAGAAAATTTCTCATATATTAGGGTAAATTTTATGATTTGATTGTCTGGAATAATAATAGGTCAGGGAAAAATTATGTAAAATGAAAAGACCTGAAAGGATAAAGAATGACAGAATGGTTTGGGTTGGAAAAGACCTGAAAGATCACCTAGTTCCAACCCCCCTGCCATGGGCAGGGACACCTTCCACTAGACCAGGTTGCTGCTCAAAGCCCCATCCACCCTGGCCTTGAACTCTTCCAGGGATGGGGCATCCACAACTTCTCTGGGCAACCTCTTCCAGTGCCTCACCACCCCCACACTGAGGAAAGTGAAGCAGCAGCATACAAACTTTTATTAACCACTTTTATTAACCAAATTTCTCAATCAACAGAATTAAAATGGTAAGATTTTACAGCCGCTTGTGTTGGCACAAACAAAACCCTGTAACACTGAAGATTACTCATGGAATCAAAAAGCATTTTGAATTCAGTGCTCACCCTTGTTCCAAAAAAGTCTACTTATGAGTTCTTATGAAGGAAAGTAGTAACTACAGTCCTGCAAACCACAGCTCGTCAATGATTGTCTTAATCCTGACCCAGGGCGGTAACAAACATGTGTGAACGTCACACCACCCAAGTGCTGCAACAACTTGACTATTACTTACCTTTCCAAACACGCAAACAGTCCAGCTTTTCCTCCTACAGCACAAAGAACTTTAGGAGCACAGCGAGGTCGTGTCATCAACATGGTCTGGTGCGAAAGTCTGTGTTCAGGCATAAAGTGGTATTTTAGGGCCTCATTTAGCAGATGTTTACAAGTGTGGTCATCACGAATGAGATGGTTCGCTTCGTATAACCTTGTGAGAAACTTGACGCTCAGCAGTGGCAACCGAACGCAATGTAGCAGCTGTGCCAAGTACTTCTGTCGCTCCTGCACATCATATTTGATCCAGGACTCCAGTGCATAAAAAACGGTTTCTTCTGTCACAACATTCAAGCAGTCATTGGAAATAATTTCATCCAACTCAGAATGCGTAAGCTCAAAAAATTCTTCCGTCTGACAAACATCTTCAAAGTTTTGACAAATGTACTTGTTAGCAGCCAAGTAGAGGTCATGGCAGCCGTAGGTCTCTGCAAAACGAGAAATCCCGATGCAGTTGCCAGGATCAAGCTGGCTTTCAAGAAACGCACAACACTCCTTCACTACCAGCTTGATCTGGAGAAGATTCGCAGCTGGAAGAAGCGACTCTACAGTGTCTTGCGAGATAAACACAGTTCCTGTGTAGGCATACTCCACGATGGCCTGCAGGGCTGCCTCATCAATGCACTGGAACTCCACCTCCGAGTTCTCCTTCTCAGAAAGGTTCCCAGTGAACATGGCTTTGAAGTATGGACTGATGCTGGCAAGCACCACTTTGTGGGCATGGATCTTGACATCGCCAACTCTCAGGATAATGTCACAGAGCTCGTGATGTTGGCGAAGGAGGTTCAAGCCTTGCAGAAGCTGTTCAGAATGCAAGTGGGTTAAGTTGGCAAGCATGTAGGTTGGAGACGACTGGTCCATCTGTGACAAACAGAATTTTTAATGCATTACTCAGGGCTTCATTTCAACAACTTCATTACTCATGTTACTTAGACATGCCATACATAACATTTAAAAAATATTTTTCCAATTTTGCTTTTGTTTTAATTAGGTTTATTACTTTCCAATTTACTTTTTCAATCCCTATGCGCTACGCTGTTTCATGCAAGTTAAATCCAGGACAATCAAATGTTTATTAATAGCGTATGCTATATTAAACTTTGCCTTAAAAAAAACAAAACCTACCAACCACCACCCTTTTTTTTGTTTCCTGTTCTACAGTAAAATGCATATTATCTGCAGCGTTGAATACATGATAGGATTCTACATCAGATATTTGAGAGAACTGAACAGTGACTGAAATAAAAATAGAGATAAACAAAGAATGGCATTGACTTATTTGAGACAAAGTTTTAGAAGTTATTAAACTACTTCCCGCTACTTGCCTTGCGGCCTACTTAGCGCTACCGTGGTGCAGCCAAGCCCTGCTGCGCCTCCCGTCCGAGCAGTGCTGCGGGCAGGGCCCCACCAGTCAGCAGGGACCAGCTCTCCGTTCTTCCTCCCTCACCCGGAACAGAAGAGTCCCTCCCTCTGCACAGAGGGGAAAAAAAGACCCACAGAGCCAGTGGGGCCCTGGGCTGCAAGGAGAGGGGTGCTGGAGCAGAGGTTACTGTACTCTGAACGGGCAGAGGAGCACAGAAGAAGGGGGAGATCCTCGCCTCGCCTCACCGAGTGGCTTCCACTGCGAGAGAAAAACACCAGTGGACATGCCTTCAGCCTCTGGAGAGATCAGAGCCGGGGAAGGCTGGGAGCAGGGCCTGCCTCCATCATCGAGAGAAAAGGGGTGGCAGCTGGTGAGGTGCTTCCCAGGGTGAGCAAGGGAGCAGGTCCCAGGTGGACAGGCCGAGCACCCTGGTGACTATCACCGTTTCCACGTCCTCACGGCACCAGCAGCTACCCACACTCCCTAACATCACTAGCAAGGGCAGAGAGCAGGATCCTCATTCCTACCTACAGCTCCACAAAACCCCTGGATGCTTCTTCCAAAAAGCTTTAGTTTGCATCGTGACACTTGAAGGCACTATGATACCTGTTCTAATTTCAGGATCATTAAAATTCAAATGGTGCTGCCCACCACTACCTGTTAGAGAAGCAGTTCTTCAGCTCTTTATTCAGACTGAATTCTTATACCAGTGAGAGGGTGGAGGGTACGAATGCGTCAGGATCGGGGACCACGAGGAAATACAACTATTGTTCTACAGAGAACACTGCAACCATCCAATTTCTGAACTGAAAAGCTGATTTAATTTTGATTTGCTAAATGACTACACAAACTTCAAGACCCCACTTCTTTTATCTTATTATTAAGAAGTTCATCATTTTCACAGTTCCTTAACTGACATTTAATTTGCAGTGAGCCTACTTACAAAGTGCTTAATCTGAAAGAATAAAATTAGCTGCCAACATTTAAGTACAGAACATAATAGCACTGACAGAGAAGTGAAGGCTTACAGCTAGGGATAGAGAACCTCTCGCCCATTAAGAGATAAGTAAGCTCATCTCTCTCCTACTACAACCCTATACTGGAAAAAAAAAAACATATCTAAAAGAAAGTATTTAAGCATACCTGCAAAAGGCAAGATTCCATACAACAACATTCTCCATATAACAACATTTTTGCAGCACAAATTACATGGGGTTTGGGGGGTGGGGGGGGGG
>JANXJC010000042.1:21865396-21890928 GCA_027564655.1 Leptodon cayanensis | reverse complement strand
GGTGGGGGGGGGAAGGGGAAAGAGCTGCTCAGCAGCTGTAACACTTTCCTTTCGTGTTTCTGCTCAGTTCATAACCGGATTGTACATATATGCAGAAATCATAAAACACAAGGTAACACCACATGGAAGGAAAAAGGAATGGTTACAGTTCAGACGCAAAACCTGTAAAACCAGTTATAAATAACTGTATTTACGCTATTCTGCGGAAATAAAACTTTTTGCACCGCCTTGGTAGAGGTACCTACTGTTGCATCTTGCATGCCTCCTGCATGGCAATGCTCGCCCAGGCCACGAATTTGCATGTATTTATTTTGTTGCTGAGCAAGAAATCAGAAGCCAGAACATTAACCAGCCCTGAAGAATGGATGCTAGTCCAATGATCCGCACTCGCAACACAAATCAAATGGTTGCCCCTAGGCTCTGGACTATCAGATCCTTTTCGCAGTCAGTAGATCAAACTTGAGTAGCAGAGAAGGAGTTACTGGAAATGAAAAGGCTAACCAGAAATGTAAATACTTAAGCTCGCTCACTAAAGGTTTTTACTTTTCTAAAAACCACGGCAGGCGACAGTGCCCAATAAGCAATGCAGAGCGCAGCGTTTTCTCTATGTGAAAACAGCAGGAAGAGCTCCAGGCGCTTTTCTGTTTGAAGGCGGTATTGAAGTGCTCGCCAGTTCCCTATTTAGGCTACAAAATGGTTGGAGCCCCTAATCGACTCGCCTAGTTTTGTTACTCACTAGAGAGCACAAAACCTGAAAAGCACCCGTCCCAAGTGCCGAGCTAACTTTGGTTCTAAACACCTGACACATCACAACCCCCCCCCCCCTTCTGCACGCCAGAAAAAGCGCAAGAAACAACTCGCAAGCGTAAACCGCCTGCCTTAAGACATTTTACGCTCTCCACGCCGTCGCCCTTGACCCCTTGTGCTTAAGCTCCAGTCCAGGGCTGTTTCAGCGGGTGGGGGGGTGGCGGGGCAAGGATCCTCAGCGATCACTCCGGGATTGCCACTCCCGTCTCCCACCCCCCACAACTCCCCGCAAGCTGCACACTCGGCTGCGGGGGCCCGCTCCGTCGTGGCGGGGCCGGGCTCACCTGAGGGCGGGGGGTGGCGCAGGCCGCGGCCAGGCCCTGGCCCGCGGTAGCCACCACCGCCGCCTCGCTCGCCTCCGCTCCTACGGCAGCGCCCGGCAGCGGCGCGCGTCACTTCCGGGCGCCACCGCCCCGCGCTCTCTGCCAATCAGCGGCGGGGAAGCCCCGCGCACCCACCGTCCCCCGGGCACGGGCGGTGCCACTCCCCACACCGTGGAAAGCGGGGGGAGAGAGGTGAGGGAAGGCGGCTCGTTCCCCTTCAGCCGCGCAGCCGCGGCACCACCCGGCTCCCGTCCCGGGGCTCTCCGCTTCTTCCGCTCCTCACCCGCTCTCCGCAGCGGCGGCGTAGGCGAAGCGAGAAAGCATCGAGTCTTGTGCCGTCGTCCCACTCCCCCCCTCCCCAGCTTGCACCGTGGGCGGTGCCGCGCAGGCGCGCTGCGGGGCCGGCCCCTGGCGACCGCGGTGTTGTGCCGCGCGGCGTTGCCGGGGCGGGGGCGGCTCCCTCCTCTCATGGCCGCCGCCCTCACGCTGCCGCCGCCGCCCGCCCGCGCCATGGAGCCGCCGGCGGGCCCCAAGCGGGGGGCGCGTGGCGGGGGGGGGCGGCTGCCGCTGCCGCCGTGCCTCAGCGCCGAGCGGGCGGAGGGCGAGGGCGATGGCGCCGCCGCGGAGCTACCGCGGGGGCCGCGGCCGGCCCTGCGCGGTCCGTCCCGCGGGTCCGGCCGCCCGCCCGCCGCCCGGCGCGGGCTAGGCGAGCTCTCCCGCAGCCTGGCTTGGCAGCTGGGCGGCCCCGGGCCCGCCGGGCAGCGGGAGGAGGAGGAGGAGGAGGAGGAGCAGGAGCAGCCCGGCGCCGAGACGATGCCACCCGCCGGCCGGCAGCGACGGTTGGAGGGGCGGCCGGTCGGTGAGGGCACGGTGCCGCCGCCCCCCGCCCGGCCCGGCAGCGCCGGCCTGAAGTTCGGTCTGTTGCCGCCGGAGCTGCACGCCCGGCTGCTGGACCAGGAGGACTACAAGAGCCGCACGCAAGCGGTGGAGGAGCTGAAGAGGGTGGTTGGAGGGGCCAGCCAGGCCGCCGTCACCTCCACGCCTGCCCCCAGCCTGCTGGGGCTCATCAGCTTCCTCTACACCCTCCTGGATGACTCCAACTTCAAGGTGGTGCTGGGGGCGTTGGAGGTGATACATCTGCTGGCCCTGCGCCTGGGAGACCGGGTGCCGGCTTTCCTGGCACCCCTGGTCTCCGCTGCTGCTAAGGTCCTGGGGGACAACAAGCTGGCCATCCGGCAGGAGTACGGCCGCCTGTTCCTGCGGCTGATGAAGGCGGCGGGTCCTCAGCAGGTGCTGGGCCTGCTGCTGCAGCAGGAGTACCTGCAGCACAAGAACTCCAAAGTCCGCGAGGAGGTGGTCAATGTCTGCATCGTGGCCCTCCTCACTCACCCCAGCGAGGAGCTGGACTTGGCCAAGCTGGCGTTTGGGCTGGCTCCAGCACTGGTGGACAGCAAGCGCAGGGTCCGGCACGCTGCCATGGAAGCGTTCGCTGCGCTGGCGTCTTCCATGGGCCCGGGCAAAACTGGCCTTCTCTTCAAGGCGGTGGATGCCGTGGAACTTGAGGACAACGGGGATGGGGTGATGCACGCGGTGCAGGCCAGGCTGGCCAGGAAGACCTTGCCCAAGCTAGTAGACCAAGGGTTTGTAGAGTACGCTGTGCCCCTGCCGTCATCTGGTCATAACAGGGGGTCCGGTTTACCCCCCGGAGCAGACACGGACTGGCTGTTGATGGGCAGCAGGACTCAGAGCGCGCACAGTTACTGCGGGTATCACGCAAGGGATGACGCTCTGCAAAACTCCAGTTCGCACGGTGCGCATGACGATCAAGGAATAAGTCCAAGGAGAGTCTTGAGTGCGGGTAAAGGAAAAAACAAACTGCCTTGGGAAAATGAGCATGCTGGAGACAGGGAAGGTGGTTCAGGAGTCAAGATGCCTTTCACAAAAGGTGTGGAGCAGGTACGTACTTGTAGCTCGTTTATTCTAAGGCATGTTCCAAAGGGAGATTTGAAGGTTGTCAAAGGCTTGTTAAGTGACAGGTATTTGCGAGGTATGGCTAGTACTGCTAATATTTGATGTGCAAGGATCTCTATACGTACATTGATCTGGGAAGGCAAATTCGAGAACTCCTTCTGTCAGATTTAACACTAGTAGGAACCGGACAACTTATCACTTCCAAAAAAAAAAAAAACCCTAATCTTTTTTTTGGCGTTAGCTGGACTCCATGAGGCACTTCTTACCTCTGACTCTAGTGACCTGCCTCTGACAATGGCTAGCTAAGACCCAGGGAATGAGTAGAAGAGAGGGGAAACTATTTCAGAGCTTCTGTTTGTATATTTGCGTTTGAGAGTACCTGACTGACTGCAAAGAGTTTCCTAAATCCAAAAGGTGTTTGGAGGAAAACTGACAAATTACTTTAACTTGGGCTTTGAAGGCAGAGTTCTGGAGTGTGGCTGAGCCAGTGCTTTTTGGCAGTCCACTAACCTGTAATAAAACCTGAGGATTGCCAAATGTCTGTGTGACTCTTGTTCCTCAGTCTGATTTGACTAGGAAGAATGTAGGTCAGGCTGAAATAGCAATTCTGATTGACCTGAGTTTTGATTTTATCACTTGCTGACTATGTTGGCAGCTGCAAAGGGAAGGAACCTTGGAAAAATTGTTCAGGTCCCTTTTACTTTGGCAGTAGTTCTGTTACGTGTCATCTGTTTTGGATACCATCCGTGCGTTTAAGACCTGGGGGTCTGTGTCTGTGTGTGGTGGGTTTTCTGTTGTGTGGGTTCTTTTGTTGTTGTTGTTGTTGGGTTTTTTGTTTGTTTGTTTTTTTTAACTGGACAGGTTTAATTTATCATAACTTGATCTCCAGTGAGTGAGTTTAATCGAGTAGATCTTTTTAGAAAATCGAGAGCTGTATAGAATAGACTTCCTCCCTACCACCTTTACGTATTCAGAATGTAATTCTTAGTTGCTTAGTAACTTGTTCCTCTATTGGAGGTCATGAACAGTGCTACTTTGTGATGGCTGGCTTTTAATGAAGTCCCTTAATAAAAAGAAACGTGAGTGAACATTATTGTAGTGTAAAAACTTTGACATTCACCTATATACTTGTATGCACACATGCTCATGTCCTTCCTTGGTTTATATATTACCTTTATTCCGACTCCTAAATAGATCTGTCTCTTTTTGAGTTGATGAATCGTGCAACTAAGTTCCCTTAGGTTACCTACAAAGCAGATAGGGTCTGGACAACAAGTTATGTAGGAAACACCTCTATAGCAAGAAGGTCTGTCTTTTTGAAACAGCTTTTCAGCATTAACTAATACCACTTGTAGAAATAATAGTTAATTGCCAGCATTCTCTTGGCAAATTGGGCTGAGTTCTGTACTGCTGTTGTTTGCTGCTGGCTGGGTTTGTGTTTTTCTGTAGACTGCGAGCAAAAAGCAAGCCAGTACATGCACCAAAACCTGGCTGTTGCTTAGAATGGTAGAAGGTCCTCTGTCTGAGACAGCCCTCTCTCGAAGTCCCAGTTAGGTGCTGTGGAAATGGTTCTTTATATTGATTTATTTTTTAACCTTTGGTGGTTGTATTTATCACTGTAGATTGGGAGGAGTGCCCAAAGTTTCCAACCCTGGAGAGAGGGAGAGAAAGCAATTTATTTATGGTTTCTGTTTTGTTGCATATGTAAAGTGCATTTAGAAATAGTGTGAACTCAAATTTAATCTGGGGAAGTAACTATGTATTCGTGGCTTCAAGTCAGTGATAATGAGGTACTTGGTTTACTAGGGAGCATCCTTGATACTAACGTGATAAAAGTTTTTTAGACTATATATATCTTTATATGCGTAATATAAACTTAATGGGCGTAAATCCCATCTCATAATATTTGGATGAAAACCAACCTAACTGCCAGGGATCTGGAGTGCTAAGCATGCATATGTGGGGTTTTGGTTTTGTTTATAGTATTCCTCTCAAAGGTGGGCAAATCATAAGCAGACTGCAGGAAGGTCTCATGTAAGACTGCTAGTTACCTCCTGTATGTAAAGCCTAACAGGAAAAAATAAAGACCTTCAGATTGGCTTCCTACATCTGACAACCACTTGGCTTGTCTCTTCGTCATCCCAACATTTGTCTGCATGACTGAATCATTGTGGGATGTCAGGTTTTCTTCTTTTCTCCTCGGAAGACTTTTCCAATTACATACCGTCATGCAAATACTTCAAGTATAAATTAACGTTTTCCTTTTGGGATCATCTTTATTCTTACATCCTTCCATATTATGCCAAATATTTCAATTTGTTCTCACTTATGAACAGATGTAGAACTTATATTTGTGCTGTCTGTTTTTGTAGAATTGGAAGAGATCACTTTCAGCCTTTATTTGGTAAAAGTGTCATTCGGAACAGGAACTACTTGTGACTATCAGGGCAGGTTACTTGCCTGAATCTCCTTTCCTTTGCTGCTGTGCAGGGGACTCAAGCTGTGAAGTTAAGCAGCCTTGCTTTGCTTTCCCTGCTGCCACATAGTATGCAGCAGGTGGCAATGACAATACTTCTCCAGGGAGAAAATCCTGTTTGTCATGTACTGCATTTATTCCTTTTTAATAAGAACTAATTTTTTTGCGTCTAATGACTGTTTTTTCTAAGACATCCTATACCTCCTAGAGATTCTGTTTGTTCCTGTCTCTTCCCGCTGCTTTCTGACTTGTTCTGTTTGCCTCTCACTTCCATTTTATGTTGTTTTCTTGCATATTTATGTTGGTAGAAGGCAGATCGATAACTTTGAGGTGTCAGAATTTGAAGGCTTCATCAGTTGCACCCTACCAAAGGAAACATGTTAATGCTCCTCTTGCACTCTTACTTGAAAGACGTCTGAATAACCAGAAACCTCCAGTTAACCAGAATTCATTTTACATTGAAGTATAACTCTTCTCCACATAGCTTTTTGCTTACATGCAGGTAAGTACTGACAAAAACAACATTTGATGTCATGTTTGATAGAATTTGAAAGTTGCCAATTTTGACTTGGACATAGACGAACACGGTGCTAAAATTACACCTGTGTTACCAGCTTGCTTTAGTGGTGTTGGTTCACCTGATGTAAACAATGTCAAAAGCGTTGTTCCCATCATGACAACAAGACATCTCAAGGCTGATACAATACAGCAGCTAGTATTTTGCATTCAGTGGGTTTGAAAAATTTGGTTCAGTCCATGTGAAAACGCAAGCTGTTTCTTTGCTGGTGGACGGTTAAGAAGAGCATACTACTGGCAGACATAAGGTTTTACAATTACTCTTCAACTGGCTTTTGGGAGCTGTGGTTTTAAAAATTGCTGTGGATTAACAGCTGTCCACCTGCCATCAAGACATACTAAGTTGAACGTAAGTTGAACCTGGCTCGAGGAGTAGCTTTGTGTCTCTGTACAGTCTCATACTAATTGAGTCTGCTTACGCTGCTCTAACCATCACCCATCTCTCTCTCCAGTAGCAATTGTTCAACTGGTGCTGGTGGCACCTGTTTGTCACTCAGAAATAGTGGTGGCACTCAGTTTCTTAAATTCCAATGATTCCTTTTTACTTCAGTGTCTGCAAACATACAGTCTGGCAGTAACGGTGCTCCTATGAGAGACAAAAGTATGATTTAATGTAGCCACTGCATCTTTGCCCTCTGTGAGGGAAAGGAACAGCCTTGTTTAAAAACAAGTGCGTCAGGGAGGCTTTTTATTGGAAGGTAACGCAAATGCTGCTCATCGTTGTGTATAAGGGAGAAAAAGAGTGAGAGATTCATTTTAGTTACCTATATGGCGATTGCTTAAATAGCCCCATTGTCAATGGAGAACTACTCTGTGGAGTCAGTAGAGTCTAGAGAGCTGTCTTTGTGACCAAGGACCTAATTTGGCATGAGATGAATTGTTTTCGAGACTTTGAGCACTATTGCCTAGACCCACATTTACTGTAGTGGAAATTTAAACAACACGGTGGTTTAAGTATTGAAATATTTATCCAGTCACTGTAGGTTGACAACTTTGTTATTCTGTCTTCACGTCCTGATCTTTTGTCTTATCTTACTGTTACATCTGTCTGAATATATTGTAAAGCTCGCCCGGGCACGGGACATCTTTTTATCTGGCTTTGTTATTTTTTTTTTTTTTTTTTTTTTTTTTTTATACAGTACTTGCTGGCTCCTTGATGGTACTTGTTTTGTTATACCCATGCCACAAAGCTGTTTTTTTCCTGTGGTGTGTATGTATCTTCCATGCAAGTAGGTGAACTCTGTTTTCACACTGGGACGAGTAAACTTGGACAGTGTTTCCTGTACTTGAAGACATTCCTTCTTAACTGAAGGAGATTGCCATAAGCTGTATAAATAAAGCTCTTTTCCTCAAGGCATTTAGCAATCAAGGTGGGGGGGGGGGGGGAAGAAAGTTCGCCCTGTATCTCTTCTTAACTATTTTCAGTAAGGTATATTGCGCATAAAATTCAGGTAGTTGACTTGTTCATGAAAATGTGAAAAATTAATAATTAATTCAGACATTCCTTTGAAATGAATTTGCTTAAAAATTAACTTTTGGAGTCATTCTGTGGCTGAAAGGATGCATGAAATTAGCTTAATGTTTAAAGTTGTTTTCCTACTAGTATTTTTAGGGTCATGTTACACAGTGATTGTCCAAGGCCATGTCTAGACTTCCCTGATCAGATAAGATGTGAAGTAAAACATGTGTAAGTTAATGTGTACTAAAAATGTAATGTAGACAAAGCACATTGCCTTCAAGGGTTTGTCTTTAAACATAGCTTCTGTCAGTGATGTTAAATAGGGTTATTGATGAAACGTTTCTCTGTAAACTCTGAAGTCCTTCAAGACTGATTTTGTTTCCCACCCATTGGGTTGGAAACTTATGGTTGCCAGCTATGCCGCAGGATTCGGAACGGCGATCTGACTACGCTGACAAACATAACCAAGAGTGTCCATCCCGCGCAGCGTGTTTCTGTACAGCACAGAGTCCAGGTGTGACTGTGCTAACACACGTGGCTGCCACCTCGAGCAGCGGAGATGCCACCACCTAATCATGGTTAGCTTGACGCTGGAGATGCAAGCGCAGAGTTTCTCTTAATTTGTTAGATTTGCATGAGGCTGTAGTTACGTTCAACCTTACAAACACCTTAGTGAGAAGCTCTAGAGTCAGAGGTGCTTGAACTGCCATCGCCTCAACTTCCAGGGGATGCCCTTCTTCTGCGCTCAGAAAGGAGTCTTCTCCCTAGTTGTAACGGCAGAAGAAAAAGTGACGGATAGGTAAACACTGCAGGGCCTTTCTTGGGAAACCGGTGCCTCCAGCTGTCTCTTTCGGAGCCAGAGGGTGCCATCGAAGGCCCGGAGAGGAGCGATGAGTGCAGCAGGACTGTTTGGTCACCCAAGGAGCTGCCTTGCCCTGATGCTGCAGCTGACTCGGAATAAGTCACGCAGGCACGGAGTTCTGCTGGAAAGGGAGTCATCTCCAGTGACGTAGCTCAGCAGTGTTCTGCCTTGAGGTGCGCTTACAAAAATGTGGCACTCGTGGGGTATATAGCACACACCCCTTAAAAAGGCCATTAAATAAAACATTTATACCAGTCTTTATTTAATCCATGGGTCTTATTTCTGACGACTAGTATCCTTTGGTTAAAGTGCGTGATTTCACGCTTCAGTGTTTTATATGCTGAAATTGAAGTCTTATGGCTTAATAGCTGTTCATAGCACCTCAGCTTTCAATTTTTCTTTCTTTCTGAAAGCCAAACCTGAGTTTACTGGATAAAGGATAATTATCTGTACTTCTACGCTTCTCGTTCTTGGCAGCTGCACCATATGTCAAAGCTACAGGACAGACTCTGCTTTTGACTCTACCCTCTTCTAAAGCCAAATTTGAGTAGCCTGACCTCCTCCTCCTTACATGGGACAGGGCTAGTTGCTATCACCACTCAGCTGAGTGGTAGGCTGAAGCTTCTCTTTTTTTTTTAGCTAAATTAATAAAATGGTAACTGTTTTATGGTTGTGTTGGGGGTTTTTTTGTGTGGTTTTTTTTTTTTCCCCTAAGTACCTGTAGTTTTACGTTCTGAAGCATATACTTACAGGAACCTTTTAACAGCATCAGAGGAATGTTTTGTTTGCTAGAGATAGAAAATACTTGGCAACGCAGAGTGGTAACAAAGTGTATGACCCCATGAATATTTTCCTTTGTACTTCAGTAAGGTCCCGTTCATTTCTAATCCTGAGCTGGCAGAGCCAGGGTTGTGATGTTCAATTTTTTTTATCTGTAAATCCAACAGAAAAAGTTGTCTGAAGTCGCTGAAGTGAGTGTTCTCTTTCTGGAGATGCTTCTGTTCCTTGGGTTTAGCCTTGGAAAGTGTAAACAATTCCGATCTGAACCGGACCAGATCCTATTCCGAAATAAAAGTTTATGTTGTTTTCTTTAGGACTTGACATGATCTACTGATCTTTTGGGTGCTGACGTTGAGTAATTGAAATTAGCCTGCTGTGACCAAACATGTTGCATTCTCCAATGGTTTCCCAGCTGTGCCATTCGTGAGAGGTCACACAAATGAGTTTAAGAACACTGCAGTAGCAATCCCCCATTCCCTTTTTAATTTTCATCTTCTATAATTCCAATTTAAGCAAGCGATCAGAACAAAAACACTCTGCAGTTTGAGGTACAAAAGCACTTTTTAAAAAAATAAATGCTACTTCTCTGTAGACCTTATTAGCTCCACTGCTCTGCTGAAACATGAAGAACTTGGTTGCTGCAAAATCACCTAACAGTGTGCTGGGAGTTCCTCACTGATCTTTTGTAGCTAAGCCTTCCTGTGTCTACCTTGAAAATTTAGCGTGCTGTATATAAAATATAACATGCCTAGTAATTATTGCAGTTAGAGAGTTACCTTGCTGTTTTTCCCCTGTGAAACATACACATTGTGAGTCCCTGCACCTGCTATTGAAAGCAGTGCCCTTTGGGGGGGAAGCAAGAGCATTTGAACTTTTTACTGAAGTTTTGAGCCATGTTAAAAAGTATACGTGAACTACGTGCAATTTCATATAACTGCACTGTTTGGCAATATGTGTGGAATTCTTCTCTGTTTACGTGCTGATCTGATAACCAGAGAACTTAATAACTGGGTTTATGAAGACCTTAGCAAGTGTTCAAATGATCTGTGAAATTAGTTTTATGAAAAAAATACTCTTTGTTTTCTGCAGTGATAATGAGGATTAAAGGGACACGGAGGTTGACCTGTCTGTGTGATAAAGCTATCCTTTCATTGTGAATTTAGGTGTCAGTCTCTGGGATGTGAGCTGTGGTTTTTCTGGAGGCTGGGAGAGTATTTTGGGGAGATATCGTTACATATTTGTGCTATTGTTGTCTCATCCCTGGGAGCATGTTGTTGATGGCTGCTGCGTATTTGATTAGGAGGACTTTTGTCTCATCCAGTGCTGCTGCTCAGCTGGGAAGGGAATGGAGGAACACAGCCGTTGTCGGTGGTGGGTCACTCACAAGGGCTGTGCTTTGGTAACCAAGTTAATATTCCTTTGGGTGGATGGATTCAAATATTTTCCAACATTGGTGGTACTAGTGGCATTTAAATGAACCTGAAACCTTTTGAGAAATCCCTTTGCCGGGATCTGTAATCTACTTCAGTGAAAAATCTGGCAGCTTTAGGTTTGTGTTTGTTTGCCACCACCCTGCATGCCTATGTTCAGGAAATTTATAATCGCTGTAATTATAATTTGCATACAAGAAAACAGGTAGTTTTTATTCCTGTAGCTGGGATTGGAACAACTGAGCAAAGTTGTACAATCATGTCAGCGTTGTGTAATTTGCTCCTTCTGCATATGTTGTTTTGTCTATGGAAAAATGGGGTGTAAGTAGTTTGTACAAGTAACATTCATTTATGGACTGAACGATACATAGATTGAAAAGGCTGTTTTCTAGCCGGCTGATTGCAGAAGCAGGAATGCCGAGTTCTCATCTTCTCTTTTTTCCTGACTTGTAATAACCTGGAACAAACCACTTCAGCCATTTGTCTACTGTTCTTTTTTCTCATTTGTAAAGTAAAACTGGTGTCCCTCAGGGTACCCGGGGGGTAAAAAGCCAACATAGCGCTGAGTGTTATTGGTGTTACTGGTGTGATTTAAGTCATTGTTCTTACTGTATATCCTGCAATCAGAACTTGTTTCTTATTCTTTGCAAAGCTTCGCATTTCCTGCTCTGGTCCTACTAAATTATTTCATACCTGCTGGATTCCTTCTGCCGTCTTCCATTCAAAATGGGATTCAGACAGATCCATTTTGTATCGAGGCTCCTTAACTTTTCCTTTCCTGTTGTATGCTTTAAGCAGCTGTCCGCAAATATTTTAAGTGAGAGGCTAATCCCTGAAGGCTGATTAAAAAGTCTGGCCCTGCATTAGCACTGGCTTTCAGGGAGGAAGATTTTATGTAAAGTTTTAAGCTTTTGAGCATTTTGGTGGGTTTGCTTAAAATGCTTCAGACTTGAGACTTTGACTTGTTAGACGGATGTTAATCATGTTAATCATATCTGCTGAGCTTGGAGCCCGTGAAATGCAGTGCATGACAGTAAATTGGAACATGCATTTTTTGTAAGTAGAGACAAAATTTTTGCCATTTTTGTTAACCACAAAAACCCTCCCAGGAACAGGGAAGCTGTTTCATTCAAGAGCCTGCGTCCACGTAGCTGTGTACCTTGGCGCTCGGTGCAGGGATGAACCCCTGTCCCTTTGGGAACTGGTTGGGTTTTTAGAGCATTAAATGGAAATACAGGCGAATTGCTGCTGCACTTACTTATTTACTGCTAACAGGTACCATGTGTGAGTTACTTTTTTCCATTTTTAAGGGGGGAGAGTCTTGGAGGAGAATTAGAAATACATAATTTAAAAGTTTGAATTGTGAGGTTTATTTTTTCAAGAGGAGTCCATGAGATTTATCCTGGTGCATGGAACGTGTAGCAGACCTCAGAGCCGGCTGTTGTGCAGGGTCTGCTGTCGCCCAGGCGCAGCACGGCTGTACCGTGTGTGTGCGGAGTTTGCCGCTGACCAGTTTCTCCCTGTCGAACAACTTGCATTGTGTGGGCCAGGCTGTGAATTGAGGAGGTAATTGAATTACGGACTAATGGAGAACTGCAATTTCATGTTGCAAAAGTTTTTGTGAAGTTCCCAGTTTGAGAATCCATCTTTTCGGTGAACTGAGATCTTCAGTGAAATTTAAAAGTACATATTTTTATAAATTAATGTTCTGTGTACGGTTAGACTACAAATTCTCTATTCACACAACCAGTATATTGAGTAAAGGAGGTTTTTAGGCATAATGTGATGCTGTTCTTTCCAATACTGAATAAATATTTCCATTTCTGTTCAGACTGCTCTTTTGACCTCTTTGTGGAGCCTTGTCTATGAAAGGGGAGAACAGAGTTAATATAGCCTGGAAATGATTTAAATTACTGATTTTACTAATTAAATCAGAAAGCAAGAAACATTTATTTAAAGCATGATCTTTTCTTTGCTAAATATTTATATTACTCAGATTTTTCCTTTACATATAACCATTTCTCATTACAAGGTGCTGATATTACCAGATACAGCTTTTAGACTAAATCTGAAGCATGCTTTTGTCACACCTCAAGTAGCTGCTGTCTGTTTAAACACTTATATAGCTAATGTATATAATTCAAAATGTTAATGTTTAATTTTAAAAATTGATGACTAGTGCAATTCTCTACCAGTTTGTTTTTTTTTGTTTTGTTTTGTTTTTTTTTCCCTTCAGTGTGCATAGTGTCAACCTGTATTAGAGTAAGATCTGGAAACCAACTAAAATGCTTTCTAATGCTTAAAATACTTAAAAGTATTAGGTAGCTGGGAAAAGAAAGCTTTCATCAAAATATTTTGCATTTAAAAATCAACTTCCTTTTTTAAACATGGGAAGTCTTGGCAGTTTGTGTCGATGAGCCATGGCACTCAGTGCTAAATTTTAAGGTTTTAAAAAACTGTCACAGTTTTTTTGCGTGAAGGATCTGAATTTTTAAACTGCTGACCTGGCCATGCTGCAAGAAACTTAACGCTTGGTTTCACGACAGTGAAAGGCTTCATATCTTATGTTACCAATCTTTTAATAAAGGGTTGGATGAGACTGTTTAATGTTCGAAAACAGAATTTTTTTTTTTTTTTTTTAAACTCGGGTAGTGCTTTGGGTTTAGGCTGCAGGAAGACGAGGTTGAAGGCAGACTGAGCCATGCCCCAGCCCCGTGTCGGTGCCCAGGGCCTGGGGGACAGCTCTCCCCTCCTTGGCACTCTCGTGTCACCCCCGCAGCAAGGCACCCCAGGAATGGCACACACCCCAGGAATAGCAGCACCCCAGGAATAGCAGCACCCCAGGAATGGCACGGCAGAATAAGGCAGCTAGAGCGTGCGCCCGCGCCTGGGCAGTTTCTGTCCGTGGGCGCTGATTTTGGTGCCTGTCGTGGCTCCCGTCCCCCACCACTGCGGTGCACAGGTAATAAATACCCGGGGGAGCTCCCACCCGGCACCCCGACGCTGGAGCAGCATTGCCGCTGCACTGAGACGGGCTGCTGCTGAGGCAGGAGGCTGGGACAGCCGGACCTGGGAGCTTCTGCTCTGGCCTGCTGTCACCATTCTTGGGGTCTGCTTTTTTTTTTTTTTCTCTCTTCATTCAGTAAGCTTTATCTGTGGATATATGCATGAATCCCATTTGCTTCCGTGAGTGAAAGATATGGCACATATAGACGCTCTCTTGCTTTTCATTGTCTAAGTGATAGGGAAGAGAAACCTTTATTTGTCGTCAGTTCTGTCTTCTTAAACATATTGACGGTGGTTTGTGTAGCTTCATTGTAAAGAGAGACAGGTCTGGGCTGTGGTGGGGTCTAGATGACAAAGATACGCAGGTAATTCTGCTGTTTGTACAGAAAAGGGTTGTGCATTCATTTCACACACATGAATGTTTCTTTATTTTCCTTTTTCCTACAGTTCTCTACATCCAATGATTTTCTTCATTCTCCAAAGTTAAGGCCCTCTCAAGGAGTACCAGTCAGTGATGAGTTATTTTTTAGTAGAAAAAGAGCTTCAAGGAATTTATTTCAGAATAGTATAGATTTTAACTCTGAGCATTCTTCTGTTTGTGCTGGTAAGTATTAACACAGAAGAGTCTTTGATCTGCCGTTTACAAAATAGATTTAGAAGAACCTGAGCATAAATTTGTGGTGCTATGAGCGTGATTTATAATTTGTTGATTATTCGTTTTGTTATTTATTTTCTTTTACTACAAAGAATTGAGTACTGGGCACAGGGCTACGCCTCCAGCTGAAGCAAGTGGCAGCAGTCCCATTCCTGCTCCTGGAGACACGTATGCCATCTCAGAACCTAGACCACTGTTTTCCAGTCCTGCTGTACACACACAGATTTTCACTAGGTAGATCCAATAGAGGTTATAGATCAGGGTTTTTTTCAGACAGCAAGACCAAAAAGAAATAGTGTGGTTATGTGAACAGATGTATTGAACAAAAGGACTCGGGATATCCCTGAAGTATAGAGCTTTCTTGTGCTTTTGCAGAATTAGGAAAAAAAAGTACCACGTAGATCAGCAATGGAGTAATTCAGCCAACATTCCTTCACACTGTAAAATACAATATGAATTGCAGATAAAGCAGTAAATTAAAAGGAGACACAGAATTTTACTGACTTTTGAGCAGGAATACGTTGTTGGCTAGAATAGCAGTTGTTGTCGGAAAAGGTATGCTGTCAAGAGTTAGCTGATAGTAGCGGCCGGGTATGAAATACCGTAAGCTGGACGACATGTTGGGAAGGTCGTATTTATGTATGGTAGGCTGTTCGGGAGAGCAGGTCCGTGCATATCTATTCTAGATTTGCGTATTTTCTCTTTTTGCTTTGTATAAGCAGCTAGGGTAGAAAGCTGTCTGAAGAGTGAGCTCTAAAGATTGTTTTAAAAAACAAAAAATGTCTTGTTTTTGAAAACCAAGTCTGTAGAAGATCGCAGGTATAGCGCTACACTTAATTTATACTAGCAATGTAGACTCAGTGATTTGTATTTTAATAGCCAAAAGGCATGTGAAAAGACCGGGCAAGACCAGACCTGATTTATTCTCTTCGCTTGGCAGTAGGTTATATTCTTGGCTTTGTCTGAGGAGCGCTGACATGTGTGGCATGCAGAGTTTACTCATGGCTATGCTAGGAGTGACATCACTCTAAAGGAACTCACTGCATTTGGGGGTTTTCAGGTGTTGTCTTCCCTTTATTGTCATATATTCAGAGAGGGAATTGTTCTGTTTTTTTCTTTTGACCCCCTGCAATTCTTAGTTGGAAAAGTGCCCTGGAAAAACAGTCAGCCATTTTTCCAGTTTGTGCCTGTGAACGGTATTATTATGAGGTTGCTTAGAAACTCTTAATTAGATACTTTGAAAGTAGTTATATTTTACACTGAAAGTTAGACAAAGAGTCTTAATTCACTATTAAATATTATTGTGTAGTTTTTGTTGAATAACATACGTGAAGTATTTATCTAGTTATTTGTGTTTTTCTTTTGAAAGGTGCTATGGGCTCTCATCAGCCGCAAATTTCAGGGAAATGTGGAACACTTGGATACACGCAGACACGTGGGAAGAGTGGTAGTGTGGACTCTGATTTACAATTGTTAGGATTAAATAACTGTCAGCAAGACAAAGGTATGTGGATTCTAACTGTATTGTAAGTCAGTGCATGTTACTTTGGAAATGTCTCTTTATTTCTATGCTGCCTTAAGAAATAAAAACAATTACTAAAATGTTGTTCAGTCCCTATTCAGATGTATTTGTGCCTCCCTCCTGTGTAGTGCTTTTCATTTATGGTTATTAACTTGCAACCCACACCTTTGGTATCTGACTGTACCAGCATGCTATATAAAAAGTGGTACTGTAACAGAATCTGAACTTTTTTTGAAAAATTGATTTTTAGAGTTCTGTTAATGATATAGGTCAGATCAGTCCAGCCTGCTTAACAGCAAGGGCTGGGTCTGAGCCTTGCCCCTCTGAGACTGGTTAATGTACCTCTTTTGGTCCCCTCCAAGTTGTGGAGGGCAGCCGAGGTGTCTGAGCAGGAGCACGTGCAGGAGGAGGCACAGGCTGCTCCTTTCTGCTGGGCACAACAGCCAGGTGGAAGTAACCTCGGTGTGCTGCAGACGCTGTGTTGGCACCTGTAAAGCTTTTAATTCTCATAGCGTTGCTTTAATTTGTGGTGGTCTCTGCACAGCACAGCTTTTACTAGACAGATGGCCAGGGTGATGACATGTCAGGCGGCTTTTGCTGCTAGCTTAAAAAGTGAGGCTAGGGACTTGATTGAGGGCACCTTAACCCTAGAGCTGGAGGCTGAGATAAATCAGGGCCTGTAACACGTATAAACTTGCCTATTCATCAGTACTAACAATAATAAAAATGCCAGATGTACACTTAGTGGAGGAATAAACTCACTGTCCTGAGGAATAGATGATAATGATACCAAATCTGTGGACAGGGCTGCTTTAAGTGGTCCAGCTGTGTTGGACAAGGGATAGAGCTGACAGCCTTCTCGGAAGATATGTAGGAACTTTATTTACTCGGTTTACCTCTAGCCACTTATGGGCTCTAGATACTGTGTTTTTCTCACGCCTATGGGAAGAAAGGAGAAATTTCCTCTTTGTTTTTTGCCTTTCTAACTACAAAGTCAATGTTCTCTTCTCTTAGCGTTGGTCTTCAGAAGGCTGTCCAGGTATGTTGCCCACACTTGCTGATTTATTTCTCTGCAAATAGTTTTTGTGCCAGATATTATTGTTACTTGAGCCTTTCTCCGGTAGTACAACCCACACCTGACATGGTTGTCTCAGTTTTTCTGCCCTGTGATACCCGGGGAGCGCTGGGGTGCTGCAGCCTTGGAAAGTAGCGGGAGCAGAAGACAGAAGACCTTGGAGCGATCTGATTTCTAAAGGGATTTTTAATGCTATAACTAAAGGCACAATTGAATGGTTTTCTTTGGAGTGACACAGACCATTAATA
The DNA here is from genome assembly GCA_027564655.1 of Leptodon cayanensis. Classification (NCBI taxonomy): domain Eukaryota; kingdom Metazoa; phylum Chordata; class Aves; order Accipitriformes; family Accipitridae; genus Leptodon; species Leptodon cayanensis. The sequence continues at coordinate 21,873,738 of JANXJC010000042.1, read as the reverse complement.
GCTTCTCTGAGCCCGACTCAGACTGTCACTTTTTCTCGCTCCTGGGCTGTGCTTTCCCATTCACCCAGTTGTACTGGTGGAACTGTTTGTGGGGCTGTTCTCTCAACACGATTGCTGAGGTGGCCCAGCATACAGTGATCCTTCCAGAGGCTGTCAGGAACTTTGTTAAGACTTGTCCTCTTTTTCACTTCCATGGCTAAAAACTTGAGTGCATGCAGGGAACATGCGTCTGCTTTTCATGGGAAACAGTTAAAACAGTCTAGTTCCAAATCATCACTTATCTTTCCATTTTTGACCTACTGGTTTCTTGGAAAAAATAATTCAGGGATTTTTTTTTTTTTAAAGGGTGTAGAATTTATAATATTTGTGCTTTATTTGTACTCTTGTATCACTGAGTTTTGAGAGTGGTGTTTGCAAATTTCATGCTATGCAGGCTTGGAATACATAGCAGCAAGCAACAGAACCATGTTCAATCTACTTGCATCATTCGTTTTTTTAAATATAGTTCTTCAAAACATGACTCTGAAATAGCTTAGGCTTAAACTCATTTGATCAAATGCAGAAAAAGGAAATTGATATTTTGAAGGACAATGCAATTTGCAAAATGAAGTTAGCTGATTTGTCTGCTTGAGTAAAATGCTGACCTTCAGTTTTTGACTGTCTAGATGGTGTATTATTTCATTGTAAATTATTATTATAAGAGCTGTCAGAGGGGCTAATTACCACAAATACTATTCTCTTTTTCTTTGCTCAGTTTGTGCCAGCCTAAATTTTTCCAGCAAGACCCAGAGAAGTTTTTGCAATCAAGCAGAACATAGGATGTCCTTCCAAGGTCCTAATGCAAGCCAGGGCGCCTTCATTCTGCCATCTTACCCTCTGTCATCGCCCAGAAACAGCCCAAAGCACGTGTCCTCTCCAGCTGATTCTTCAAAGAAGTCACAAGATAATACCATGAACTTCTCAAACTCCTGGCCTCTTAAAAGCTTTGAAGGACTGCCTAAGCCATGTTCACAGAAGCAGCTTCTCCGTCAAAAACCAGGAGATAATACAGGTAGGAATGTCGTCAATATAATGAAAACAGATTTCAGGTTTGCATTTTGAGTGACTTTAAGCAGTGGTCAGAAAACCTACAGTGGCAGATAAATGGGGAATTATGCCATGCTCCAATTGCAATTAGAAACATGAGGATTTTCTACCTGCGCTACTCTAGTCATATCCCTGGAGGGTTCTTTTTAAAAGTGAAGTCTTTGTGTTCTGTCATAAAGCATAATATGCTACAGCTCTGCTTTTATTACCAGTAATATATCAGGGAAAAGTTTTTCTTCAAACTAAAATAAAAACAACCCCCAAAATCTAGCACTTTTAGAGAAAGCCAACAGAGAAATACCTGTTACTTTTAATACTCTTAATTAGTACATGTGCAAGAACAATATTACTCATTGCATTTTCCCTTTTGGCCTCTTTATTTACATTTGGAAATGTACCTATTGAATTCCCCACACTCAGAATAGCTCTTTAAAACCTGGGTACAAACAGCTACATCTCTACTGAGTAGAATCTGTGCCAATTTCATCCCAGTTTACACTGACAGCTAATGGCAGAGACTGCTGTTCATGGTCTGATTTCTTGACTTTGAAGACCTCATGTACACATTGGTTAACCTGAAATAGTTTTAAGTTTATTTAAATACAATTGCTTAAGCGATTTAGCTGATTTCTTTCAAATACTTACTAAAGGCAGTCTTATTTTAGGTTAAAAATAGCTTTGCTCTCTGTTTAGCTTAAATTGATTCCTAATGACTCATGAGGCATACCTTCTGTAAGCAATACAACAGTTTCCACATAACATTTTGCACTGATTTAAAGAAATCTGTTTTAAATTTCATCTTTGTTGAGACCCATATTTTTGTGCATATGTAGAAAATTCCTAAATTAATGCTTTGGAAGTCACCTGTCCTTGGAATGCATGTAACATGTTGATGTGTGTTCATCACTTGCTGATTTTATGTATGTTGTCCATATGCATTTCATTTTTTTTTCTGTTTCTTTGGAGTAACTTTATTGTTGTTACAGCAGCTTACAGGAGAGTTTGTTAGGGCACTAGTCTTTTTTTTTCATAATTAAGAAAGTTAATTACTTTTTAAAGGTACTAAGTGTATGTTGGTATGCATGTGCATGAAACTATTTTTTTAAAAGGAGACACCAAAAGTAGAATTGATTGGTAACCGAGCTTGAAATGCAGGGAGATGGAAAAGGTAGAGTCAGGAGGTAATAGAAAATACCGTGGAAAGAGGCAAGTCGCGTAATGATCCTAATGATTTTGTAAAATTGAATATTGAAAAATGTGCGTAGTACGTATTCAGGAGCAGGGGTTTGGTGCATTTGGAAAATTGATGTTGGAGAAGGAATATTGAAAGTTTTTCAAATTATGAATGGTATAAAAATAAAATTAGATAGAGAATCACTGTCTACTGTTGTTCAGGTGAGAAACTTACTTTCACCTGCGTGTGTGTGTGTATGTGTGTATATTTATACACGTGAATACGCATATACATGCATACATGAAGGAGCTAAGGAAGGGGTTTGGTGACATCGGGTTTTAAATAAAGGGGAGTATGTTTTTAATGCTCATTGTGGAGCCGACTGCTACAGGCTGCTGAAGATCCCAAAAGCAAGAATTTATTGATAAAGGAAGTGGACTTGTGTACCAGGACGGTGGGTCAGCTTGGGTCAAGCCTCTGACTGAGGAGGCTCCTAAATCCTGTCTGAATACTCTTTAGTGTTGGTTTCTTACCTTGTTAGGGAACAGGCCCTTCGTCTGACTCACTACAGCTGTTTTTATGTTCTTACTGTTTTTATTAAAATTTGCTCATACTGAGCCAAACAAAATTTCCTTGAAATGTATTTATAATAGTAAATAAAATTGCATGCATAAGTATTTTTTTTAACACTCATCTCAAGGTGAAAAGGAGTTTTCTGGTGTGATATAGAAATGAGACATGAAGTTTATTCCAGTGAGTGCTGTGTTCCTGCCACCCCTCCAAAGGACTGACATCTGCTTGTGTCTTCTTCAGGGGAGAATCTGCAGGAGAAACGCTCTCCTCTGCAGCTGAAACCCACCCTGGGGAGACCCCCAGCCTCCAGCAGGGGCCTGAATGGGACCAGACCTGTCCCCCCCATACCCCGGCTTGCTAGCCCACTGCCCGATAAGATTGAATTAAATGTGACGAAGTGGAGAAAAGAAGAGTGTGAGGACGTGTGGCTGAATGAAGTGGATAGGAAGCTTGCAGGTGATCTTTCAGAGCTAAATGTTGATGACGAGGAAGTGGATCAAGAAGAGGTTGGTTTAAGTATGACATAATGCACTTTTAACAGTTGATCTACTGTAAGCTTTTCTTTTTCCTAAACAAGAGCCATAAAATAATGTTTCTGACTTAAATTTTGTGGCAGTCATCACTAAAGCAGGTTTCCAATGAGATTCCATTGGGTGTCTGGTAGAAGCTAAGTAAAGCAATAAATACCAATGTTGAAGCACACTTCCCGTGTTTGTTCCAGACATCTTAATTTCCCTTGTTTTTCTCAGAGCTCAAGTTGTAATGTTTTTCGGTTATTGTAGTACCAAGGCAGAACTGTGGGCCTTTATACAGCTTCTGCTCTCATTATCTCGACTTCATTTTAAATTTCATGCCAGATTTAAGTAATAATCCTCTCTTTAGTTATAGCAAAGTGCCTGAAATAACAAATAACTTCCTTGATGAAGGTTCATTTGACTCAGCCTGGGAGTTTCCTCAGCTTCCTGGGGTTGCTGAAGCGGGCTGTCCCTGATACCCTCACAGCATGTCCCAGCTCTCTCAGAATTCAGTCATTTTTTCATGGAGTAAAACAAGAAAAACTGATGTAGAGCTGGGTGAATGTGGTGTCACCTGCAGCTGATTGATATGACACAGACACCTTTGGCATTAGGCTCGGCAGGTCAGCATCCCTCCTGTATGTGGAAATCCACTAGTAATAATCTGGGCCAATTATGTGTATTCAGTGGCCAGCGTTTTGAGTTTGCCACTCAACCTGTGACTTAGAAAATATTTGAAATATTTAAAACCTTTAAAAATATATACCTTCTGTGACCCATGAGACTTGTCGAACAGACTTATTCTAGTGTTTCCCTTTACTGGTCCATGAAATACTTTGCAGCCAGCATAGCTGTATATCCTGCATGGCTGTTTCTCCATCGCATGGGTTGTCCAGTGAGATCCCGCTGTGTATGGGAGCCTGTGTGTACGCCGACCCCTGCCACTGTGCCCAGTTCACGCCAAAGGCTCCTGTCCCTCAGTTTGTTGCTCAAGTCTCTCTGATGTTTTAGAAACACCAAATAGCTGCACCGGTCTAAGATATAGAAGAATACTGCAGAGGCATGCTAGATTATTTCCAGGGGTCGTGGAGAGGTGGAACTGTATCCACAGTATCCTCTTCAGTAACCATTGCAACGTTGATTACATGAGAAGCACAGGTATCATGTGTGATTGGATTTTGTATGATCTTCCCCGCATGATCCCATGCAACACGTCCGTATTTCTGTCACAGTTTATAGAAATTGTTTGAATCTCAAATCCTGTCTTTAGTCCCTGTGGATCTGAGAGCAGCTGCAGTAGGACTTAATGGCTTTGCCTTACTGCCTTTATTTTCCATCCTCTAGTCAGTACCGAAAGTAACTTGAGGTGCTAAACAGACAGAGGAAGAATTCTTTTTACGTCAGATGTATTCAGCAAAAAGAGGAGAGACTATGCAGTAGCATGAAGCTCTAGTCATTGTAGATTTTCCTGCTTAGCTGAGTAGGGGCTCTGCTTGCTAGGCGCAGTTTTGAGTATTCACTTCTGCATATTTTGCAGCGTTGTGCAGTCCTGTTGTGAAAAGCCTGAGGTCCCAATTGTGTGTATTAGCAGCCATCAAATGCTTCCTTTAGTCTATTAAAAAGGGTAAGAGCAGCTGATGTATTTCTGCAGGAATCTGTTCTTGCATTTTGCAAAATGAAGCTAGGAGTCACTGTGAATTTGCATTTACTTGCAGGATAATTATTCTTGTGAAGTAAAACAATGAAAGGGATCATTACGATACTGCACAACCTATGTAAATGGTCAGTCACATTGCCCAAGAGACACGTGCACTGAACGCCTGTGAACTGAACTGAACACTCAGAAACATACTTTCTTTTCCTTAAAAAAGCTTTTTTCTTACGCAGTGAGTAAAACCTGTGATTTTGTTTTCAATCCTCTTTAGATGCAGAATTCACTTAGATCTCTACGAAACAGTGCAGCTAAGAAAAGGGCAAAGCTAAGCAGCAACATTTCAGATCTTGAAAGTCCCGATTCTGCTCTTAAACTTGATCTGTCTGTGGACTCCCCCTCCCACGCTTCTTCCCCGAGCGCGGGCTCCTACAGCGAAAGCGGAGTTTACAGCCAGGAGTCTCTGACTTCACCTGTGTCCACAGTCCCCCAGAGAAGGAGAATAACGTGAGTGGAACTCGTGTGTTAACTCTGCTTTGAAATTCTCACACACAGTCTCTGCTGCTGTTAGTTTAATATTAAAGGGGATGAAATCTGTAATCTATTTTTATACAAGATTGCTTTGCTTAATAGCTTGATTTTTAAATGTAAATTATTTTCCTATCTAGAAATACATTGCTCTATACAATAGCTGCTTAATTATATTGCTGTAGTTTGTGCTGGCTTTTAATTTGAAAGAGTTCCCTGGTGCAGCCATAGTAACACAGTGCAGTGAAGTACTGCGGGTGGTAGTAAATATTTCATTAAGACTTTAGCCTGCCATACAAGGTATGTGAACCATAGCCTAAACAAATGAGTAAGAAGGAGAATGAGTTAAGAGGAAGGATAAGGTTTGCTTGTTATAGCCTGGAAATTGAAGAAGGGATGGCTTGGTTTTTTTGTGATAAGTGGAGGACAACATAGATATTTCTTATTACTGCAAATCATGAACTGTTTCCATTTTATTACTGACAGTCTATTGTTAATTTAAAATGCCTTCACAGGGCTCTTCTAAAAAGAAATTCTGTGATGACATGGGCTATTCTGATTGTAAAGAGAAATGACCCAGTTGGTTGTGAGCAGTATAAACTATTTTATTTTTTAATTAAATAAAAAAGTTTTTGAAGAATTTTGCAGATTTTGCAGTACACAATCTCCTTTTCTGCTCTCTGAGCCCATGATAATGCTGCTTGTAGCTCTGATCCAAAGATATCTTTTATTTTTGTGTGTACTAAGTGCATCTTTATGTAACTGGCATACAAGTGTATAAACAGAATAGGAAAGAAGAGAGGGAATATACAAAAGAAAGGTTTTTGAGACAGAGGGAGACTGGAATGATTCAGAAACAGAGGGTTTTCACAGTCGTGCAGTCTCAGAACTAATTTATATGTAGGTTATCTTCCCCATATGCCTTACTGCTGAATCACAGTTTTAAAAATAATCTTTAAAATAACACATTCAAATGCTAGAATACCTAAAAAGTCATGACTATAAACTTCTGTGTATAATGTTCTTCCAGACAAGGTTTTTACTAAGGACACATTCTATACAACATGCCATTTCCATTATTGAGTGACACACAAGCTTAATGTTTTACAGGATTCACAGATACAGGAATTCTGAACTAGCAAGCAAGAGAGGGGACATCTGGCAGTAAGACTGAATTTGTAGAGGTGACAAAATATATCCTAGAAGACATTGAAAGCCTTGGAATGTTCATAAAAATACCAGAGAGTTTAGTTCAGATGCTGGTTTGGGACCATTGGTAATCAGCATTGTCTGTTCACAAAATCTATGTAGTTGGGCAACAAGAATGTAGGCTTATTCTGTTTATTTACTTTTAGAGGAATAGGTTTATTCTACTGATAAACCACCACAGAAATCGGAGCTTGATACTGATATTAGTGAAGTTTCTGAAGCATGGGCTTTCCTCAGGATCTTAAAAGCAAGTCTACTAGTTGTGTGTATTTCAGTCCTAGCAGAAAGTGGAACAGCTGCTGTTTCCCTGTAACTATTACGTACCTAGGCACAGTACTTAACAGCACAGGGCTCTGGGTTCAGTCATCTTTAATATTCAAGTAATCATTTTAAAAAGGAAGTATCAAAATTGTCTTGTAGATAACAGCATTTTCCTGGTGAATGTCTGTGTGCTAGACACTGAACTGAAAACAGCTCATTTCTGGAAGTGAAAGGTTAGTGGATTTGGTCACTCTCATTTCCCATTCTTTGCCAGATTGGAACCAGCATCATCAGTCCCTACACCAGATGATTCCTTAGCTTTTTGACTGTATGCTAAATTTAATCCTAGTGTAAAGTTTACTCTTAAGGGTCGTCTTTATGGACCTCATAATGGACCTGCTCATCAAATAATTTCTACTGAATTAATTTTCTTTTTCTACTCAGTGTGAACATTTGTGGAAGTACACTGGAAATATTTGTCCACCAAGTACGTTGGGGAAGAGAAACTGAAATCTGTTGTTGTCTTTGCTACAAGGTGTTATTTAGCTGGGCTCTGACTAGTGTGTAGAATTGTACCTATAAAAATTTGTTTTATATTTTAACAGGTCAGACACCTTTCCACTACTTGGCAGCAAATCACAGCCTGCAAGAATATCTTCAGCAAGAAACAGAGACCCACATGTGGCAGAACATAATTCCAGCACAGGTATTTTGCTGTTGACGTGGTTTAACCCCAGCCAACAACTAAGCACCATGCAGCTGCTCTATCACTCCCCTCCTCAACTGGACAGGGGAGAGAAAATACAACAAAAGGCTCGTGGGTCGAGATAAGGACAGGGAGAGATCACTCGACCAATTAACGTCACGGGCAAAACAGACTTGACTTGGGGAAAATTAACTTCATTTATTGCCAGTCAAACCAGCGTAGGGTAATGAGAAATAAAACCAGATCTTAAAACACCTTCCCTCTGCCCCTCCCTTCTTCCTGGGCACAGCTTCACTCCCGGATTCTCTACCTACCCCACCTCAGCGGCACAGGGGAATGGGGAGTGGGGGTTGGGGTCAGTTCGTCACATGTTGTCTCTGCCGCTCCTTCCTCCTCGGGGGAGGACTCCTCACTCTTCCCCTGCTCCAGCGTGGGGTCCCTCCTATGGAAGACAGTCCTCCACAAACTTCTCCAGGTCCCTTCCATGGGCTGCAGTCCTTCAGGCACAGACTGCTCCAGTGTGGGTCCCCTGCAGGGTCACAAGCCCTGCCAACAAACCTGCTCCAGCGTGGGCTCCTCTCTCCACAGATCCACAGGTCCTGCCAGGAGCCTGCTCCAGTGTGGGCTTCCCACGGGGTC
>JANXJC010000042.1:21842865-21864971 GCA_027564655.1 Leptodon cayanensis | reverse complement strand
AAGCTTCCAGCAGCTTCTCACAGAAGCCACCCCTGTAACTCCCCCTGCTACCAAAACCTTGCCGTGCAGACCCAATACAGCTGTGCTTTTCAGTATATACCTTGCTTCATTGATGTAACAGAATGGTCACTTGATGTGTCTTTCTTACTTGTTCAATGAGTTCAAGTCCCTTCAGCGCTTAAAAAAAGGTAATTGCTAGATGCTGTTTGGTCAAACCGAGATTATACTGAGGTACTGCAGGTGAGAAGGAACTCCAGGGTTTCTGCCTTTCTCTGTCAGGATAAAATGTGTTAATGCAAATGCCACCTGTGAGTATGTGCACTTCAAAATTCATTGCAGTATTGTTTGAAAATTCACTGGACACCAGCTGGATAAGAGTAGGAAGGATCAAAATGTTGCAAGCAGTTAATTTCCTCGTAGGAAATTGAAGTTGAGTGATGCTGTTCTATTTTATGCTTACAGTGAAGTACAGGTAACTGCAGATTTCTGTTATGGGCAGAAACTGATTTTTTATGATTATTTATGTTTAATCAATTTTGATTCAGCTGGATGGTGGAAAGGTACTGAGGGAGCTGTGTCCACAAAGTTCTTTTCTGACCTCTTCCCAAAGACTGCTCCGTTGCACCCTGTTGCAGCCTAAGGAGCTATATATTTTTTCTAAAAGTTTGCAAAACTTAGTTCAATTAAGATTGGAGGGCATCTTACAGACCTGAATTTGCAAAGCCATCACATTCAAAAACCAATAATTGCTACTGAGGCTTATGATCTTTTTCAGAAATTGAAGCTATTGCTCCTCATTTCAGCTGAGGCCACTTTTCTCAGAATAAATTAGCAAATAGGTTTTTCAAGTAACAGCATAAGTCAGAAAGCAAATACTGCATGTACATAGTAATATATGTTGTGGTTAATGATTTTGCATTCATTATGTGAAAAGACCTTCTGTGAGAAGTTGACCTTCAGTGTAAAATAATGAGCAGCACATTTATTTTGCTTATTGAGCCAGTTAATAAACCAGGATGCACAGCACTGGACCTCCTGTGAAGAGCTGACAGCCTACTACTGATAAGGTCATTGTAATACATGTGCAGCTAACTGGTAAAGAAAAGTCCATCGCTCCCACTACTGACTGGGCTTGGCCCATCACACAAGTCAAATCTCAAAAAGCTCTGAATTTTTACACTGGAACTTGGAGAACTTGTAAAAATCAGTTTGGTATTTAACTGGTATCATCAGATGAAAGGGTTTTTTTAACACTGAACGTAAATCCCCCTTGCTGTAACTTATCTCATTACACTTTTATTTTATATTGAAGGATGGAAGATTTTCTTCTTCCAAGCAGCTACCTTTTTTTGTATTTTTCTTTCCCTCTTTCATTTTCTGTCCTTTAGACTAACTCCTGTTTTTTCTAGCTTTCCTTCATAGGTCAGACTTTATGGACTTTTTAACTGCTGTCATCTAGGCTGTTTTCAACAGATCTACATGCAGTATCTGCGCAATGCCCCTTGTGCACTTTGAGTTGAAAGGATAGTTATGGTTGCATTGTTGTAAAACATGCAAAATCAGTCCTGTCCTACCTGAGTCTTGTTCTTCTTGAATCATTCTTCTACTTTATCATAAGCTCCTTGAATTCGGATCCTGTCCTCAAGCATGCATACATGCTTCCCATCTGCTGCCCTTTATTTGAATGCAGCATGCTGCCTCATTATCCAGCTGTTTGGGCAAAATATTGGATAGTACCGGGTCTGTCTGAACAGACTGCAGCAGAACACTGCTTGATACATCCCTCCATTTGGAGAATGAAGCTTTTGGTAACTACTCTATGTCCCTATGCCTGGGATGGTATATGGCATCTCTCACTTCTTTCCTGCCCACAAGGACTGTTGCTGTGTTATAAAAGGAGACCAGATTTCTCTGATCATACTGTTTTCTGGTGCGTGCTTCCAAATACATTAGTTTCCCTGGTACAGTCCTGGGAACTGTATTGCCCAGCATATGGGTCAGTTGTACTCTGGCTCCTTCTTCAGCTTTTTTTTGTAAAGAGTTTAACACTTTTGCTCTTTTCTGTTCCGGAAACTTATTTGTCCCTTACCTATCATTAACTTGTAATTGAGCTCAGATTGCTTCAGCTGTTTCTCTAAGATGAATTTTATCAGCTTCTTTTAGCTTTGTTATAATAGAGTGGCAGCTTTCAGATGTTTCTTACTTCCCAAATTCTTTCTGTAACATGTAAGTTTGTGCAGCTTTTAATAGTTGACACCTTGAAAACCTGTCTGCCTGCTGTCAGGCCTGTAGCTCATCTTTTGCCGGGGTCCTGACAGTTTCAGAGGCCAGAGGGGGCTGTTGTACCAAATACAGCAATTAATGGATCAGTCCTGATGTGTGAGGTCTTAATGTTGATACATGAAACGCTGTAACTGCTAAGCTTCACTGGGACAGTGCAGAAATTCATGGTCAAGGAGTTCTTGGACTTTCAGGGCATCTGGCCATATAGTAATTTTCCAGAGCATCTCACACCAGCCCGGACCAGGGCACCGTCCATAGTGTTCCTTGCTGGGAGAGACTCACCGTGTCAAATATATCCCTCAGCAAAACCCTCCCTTCAGTTTTCGTCCCCTAGCAGAACAAAACAGCCTGATCTGATCCAAGTTCTCAGCTGAAGAAGAGAACACAAGAAACCTTTTTAAGGATTTCAGTACGGCTCTTGATCTCATGCGGACATGGTTGGGTTGACAGTGACGGCCACCGTGCAGAACTTGAAGACAGATGGGCATAGGCGGGTGGTAGGAAATGCATCAGTACCGTCACGCCTGCGGCAGTGGGAAGCAGAACTGCAGCTGGTACCCCTCGTAGCACACTAAGGAAGATGCCCGGGTCACTCTAGGCGCTGGCATTGCCAGAGTTACGTCACCTTGGTCCTGCCTATCAATCCCTTCAATTAAATGCAGGGTTAGTTCCCTGGAATTTGCGGAATATGTAGTAAAAGCACGTATATGAAAAGACTTCTGTCTTTTTAGGTATTTGAATTTTAGGGGTGTTTGGAAAAGCAGAAGTGATCCTTTAAAGGATTCCTGAAGTAATTAGTGGTGGTTTTGGTTTTTTTTTTTTAACCAAGACTAAAATGTGTTGAGAACGTTTTGCAGGCATAAAAATGCTCTGTTTCTGTTGTCTCCAGTTGTAACATTAAAATGTGTTTTATGATTTCTAGGGTATGTGAATGGAAAGATTTCTTGTGTTTTAACCTAGCATTTTACTATTTTCACTTAGTTGACCTATGACTTCATTTGGTTTTTAATGCTGAATTACTTAGTATTCAGTTGTTCATATTTGAAAGACTTTAAACTAAAAAAAAAATTTTCAAGCCGAGTTTATCAACATGGGTTTATCTGTAGTTGAAAGCCTCTGCATGTGAAAGATGAATAGAGCCTGAGCATCTTTGTTGAAATGCTCAGATTTCTGTAGGCAAAAATGCTCATACTGTACCCATAAAACCAGTCTGAGGGACTCTGAAAATGTAACTATTTGAGAATCCTGTAGTACACAGGAGAAACTATTTCTAATTTTATTTTTAATATTTGATTTTTTTCCTTTTGCATGGCCAGCATTTGATGATAAGGAGACTTCTAATGTTAGCATAGTTGGCCAGCGTTTGAACTGTGGCAATGGATGTGGAGATTATGAGGACAAGAAGCAAGAAGTGTCATGTACTATTATTCAGAGTCAAAATATGGAACACCAAAGAAATTTTAAACATTCAAAAGGTTTGTGAGTCTGCTGTTCATCTGAGCTCTCATTTGTGGCAAAAACTGAAGCCGTGTGTATAGCCTTTTGTAAAACAGATTTTATAGAAAATACATTTCAAGGTGTTTAGCGTGGGTTCCTCTTTTCTATTCTTTATACTTATGCTAACAAGTTTGGGTTTTTTTCTGACATTGGCTAAAATTAGACTGCCAATTAAATTAAAATTAAAAGTCACGTGATAGTACATAGCATGTAAAAAGGACCAAATTGTTCTATATCTCAGTCTGAATAAATGAACAGCTTTAAAAGTTTGGTTTTAAATCACTTTGTTGTTCATTGGTGAAATTAAGGAACTTAAACCATTATACTTTACATTTCAGTTTCAACTGTGTCATTTTAATGCATCCTAGGAGCTACTGTTCCCTACATCAGAGCTGTTGTATGTACGATACAGATGTATTTTCCAACTATAAGCTTGTTAGAATAGAGCAGCAACTTTTTTTTTTCCGAACATCAGAAGTAAAATGTGGAAGTCAGTTTAAGGAGCATATGGTTTCACCGTCTCTTGTTCAGATCTCCCTCAGAGTGGCTGAAATAGATACCAAGTAATCATGTTTTAGTGACACATAGAAAATTAAATAGACATGGAATAATGAAGAAGATCTTTGTCCCAATAAGATACTCTGTTTTCTCCATCTCTTGCTTCAACCTTAAACATGGACAGTTTGGTCTCTTCTCAAGGTTTTACAGAACTGGTGGAGTGCTATTTTGTGTGAAACATTTAAAGCTGAGCAATGGGAGTCAAGTTCATAATCAGATTTATAAATCCTTGGGGTTTTTGGTGGTTTTTTTTGGTTGTTAACACCTGCTTATCATGTGATACCTGTGAAATGGAGGTTTGTAAGTTTTTTGGGCTAGAAGCTGAGGTTAAGACAGAAGGTCTTGATCTGGGGGTAGGTTCCAAAGAGGATCCAGTATTTGATGCCCATTCACTTATGTCCTAAGAGAGAATTGCTCGTGAAGCCTCAAGTTTATATTCAAGAAAATCCCAAAAGACCAGTTTTGACAGTTCTCGAATGTTAAAACTTGGAACATTCAGAAGCCAACGATTGTGGGAGGACAAAATAACCCTTTCAAGAGAAACCTTTTCACTGGATCTTTCTTCTCATAAAGGATAAAAAAAGAGAGCTCCAAAATTAAAACTATGTAATCAGGTAATTTGTAAAGTAAAGACACATCTGTCATACTCTTACCTGTGATTATTTTTGGCAAACTAAAGATTGAGATGAGGGCAGAAAGCATTAACAGAGCTGTCAAGAGTCCCAGATTGTTGAGGTGCTGCAGCTTGCTTGGTAGATGGCATTTTACAGCAGCTGTAGATGTAGACAGAGGGCTGTCGGTTCACCAGAGTCTTTCTCAACTGACATGGTTCAGTAGTCCACTGGCTTAATTTGTGCACTTTCTAGTAGGTAATCAGGCTTTGCTAAATCATCTTTTCTGTTTAGAAATATCAGATTATTCAGGTTAAATAGCAAAAGCAAATGGTGCCCTTCTTCTGTCACAAACTATCATTTTTATTTGCAACTAGTGTAGCCAATATGGAAGTACATAATATATGTTATCCACTTTGGTGAAGAATTTGAGGGACTGCTAATTTATATGGGAAGCAGCATTAAGTGCTGCTTGGGGAAAAAGTATTTTAGCAAAATCTGCTTTGATTCAGTTATGCTGAATTATGTAAGAAACAGAGCTAATACTTCTGCTAAGTGAGTTAGAAACTTCTGTTTTTTTTCAGTGGAATCAGTTGATTTAAAAATCCTCTTACAAATATTGGTTTTCTTTATGATCTTTTCACAGAAATTTTGTTTGCTCTATGCTTTCCGTGATTTTGAGGATATCGATATTTAATAAATTCTGTTAATGTCAGTAACTTGAAAATATACTGATTCATAAAAGTGATAAATTCAGATGTCAGTGTATGATGACATTTTAGAAGAATAAAACATGTATCAAAGCATAAACTACATGATCTACATTGTGTGATTTTTTTTTTTTTTTTTAAGGTCTTGCAGAGTCAACATCTAGTTTTCCACAGATGAACAATCTAGATTTCATTTCACCAAGTGTCCTGTCTGAAGATGCAGTTGTAATTGTTGGTAAAGGTATTACAAAAGCAAAATTATCTCCTATATCTCATCATGTTATTAAAATGAGGGAAAACGTACCTTCATAGAGTGGGAAAAGAAAAAATAGATTCTGTACAACATTTTAGGTTGTGAACAATCTCCAGTTTAGATGGGAATAAAAAGAATTACACTTGAAAGTTTTGCAGTTACTGGATATGCTATTCCATTCCAGCAACAAAGAATGGCAGCAAATTATGAAGGTTAGGTCTTGGTTCTAACCCAGTGTGCACATATGCGCGTGCATCCATCCTACTCGGCAGAATAAAGTAAGAGTACTTTTGGGTGGAAAGTGGCGCTGATAGTGTAACAGCAATGTTTTTATCTTCTTGAATTACTTTTGGTTTTCTTTAGTTTTTACGGAGTTCTGCTGAATAGAGTGGTTATTTTGGTGAGGGCACAACATGATATGCCTTTCAGGTGTTTTTGGAAGCCCTCCTTCTGCACAAACATACAGCCAGTCCCTAACATGTATAGTGAATGGAGATGACCAAGCTGTCAAAGAGGAGACTGAGCCATCATCAGGGATCTGTGGGAGAAGCATCCAGCAGAACAGTGCTTCTCATTTCCATGTTGAAAATGTAGAAGAGGTAAGAATTTCAGAACTTTTTTATTGTCACGCTTCCTGGTTTTGTATGTATGAATATAGCTCGAGACAGTTTTGCAGTCTCTATGTTACGGTAAACAAGAGTTTGATTAAAATAGCCTATAGCCATCAAGCTGCTTCTCCCTGCTTTTTCTTTTTGGTTCCACCTGAATATTTTATAATGGCAAATCACTGTGTCAGAAGCTTCCCACCTAACTTGGAAGTCTCTGGGAGAAGGGCTGCAGGAGGGAGTGGAGCTGGAAAATGTCCTCCTCTTCTCTGACTCCCACAGCACATAGAAATATGGAAGGAGGAATTGCCTGGCTTTGATCACATCTTGTTTTTTCAATGGATGTATTAATCTAGCTCCGTTCATAAGTTTTTTAAAAAGCACTGTCTGAGTATCTGTCCCACAATACAGTTTCATGAGGAGTGGTGCTACTTTTTTAAGTACTATTTACATCTGTTATAACATGGAGCAATATTTATCTGAATGAAGTGTGAGACAAAGTTTTAAAAATTTTAAATGAAAATCACAATTCTTTCTGAAAGCATTTAAAATAACATTTTAAGATGACTAAAACTTTAAATTAATGATAAACAATGTCTTAATTTCCTGATTTCCACTGAAGAGATGAATACTTGGAGGGATCAAATTCAAAGGAGCAAATGGAGGAATGTATTAAGAGTTACTAAGTTTTCATGAGGAACTGTAAGCATCTTAAACATATAAGAGAGTAGGGTTAGATTGCACTGTTAAAGACCACTGTTTACAAAAAACCTGTGTGCTTAAATGTAAGTGAGTTAGCCTACTGAGAAGTGAGTGTATTTGTTAGTTAAAATTCTAGGAAACTACACAATGCCGTGAAGGAATAGAAGACCTTTTCTTGCAGACCTTAGTTCTCTAACTATTCAGATATTTTAGAGTAAGTGATTGTTTCCCTTAAATGTTTAAGCCTGGAATGTTGCTTTTTTTTGCCAGTAGGACTGCTTATCATGCAGAAAGAACACATTCAGCTCTTTTCAGGATTGGATTTGATATTTATGTGAATAATTTCCTTTTGCTCTGTAGAATAATGGTGAAAATAGTAATTTTCCATGCTTACCTCAGACAATAACAAGAACGGGGTAGTAAGTTATTGGGTAACTTGTACATTATATTATACTGAATACCATAATGGGTGCATTAATTTTTTGCAGATAGAAATAGCCATGTCAAAATCTGCCCAGGATAAGATGAGGCAGAAGAAAAAAGAAGAAAAAGAACACAATCATAAAGAACATCAGGAAGTGAAAGACCTCGAAGGAAAGGAAGAAGACCCTTGGGAAAGACTTAAACTGAATGAACCAGAGAAAATGACAACAGAAAGTGAGGATTAGTGTTTGTCTTAAATGAATAATATACTATTAAATGCTGCTGAAATGAAAATTAAAATTCTGTGATAATTACCAAAAATGACTGTTTAGTGTGATGTGAGGTATTAGTAGCATTAATTTTACACTGCAGTTTACTCTGTAGTCAGTTGTCAGTCTTATAGTGCAAATGGTGGAGAGTAAAGTGCTTATGGGAAGTACTTGAAAGACTGTAGTTAAGAAAAATTTCAAAAGACAAATTAGGACTCAAAATACTAGTTTTTTCCTCTTTTCTGATTTGTTGTTGTTGTAGTTTGGACATTTCCTTCTATTTTCTAGAGTTAAATCTCTGTGGGGATGTATTAACATCATCAAGAAATGTATCTTTGTCATTAGAAAACGTGGCCTTGAATCCTTCGTTAAAAAGAACATCCAGTTTGAAGAAGACAAAATGTTCAGCTTTGCTAGACTCTGGTGAGCTGTTACAGTAACCTTCTAAAGACTGTTAAAATATTGGATGTGCGGAGTGGGACAGTTCCAAAATACAATCAGGTTTAATATTATTTGTTTGTATAATGGAGAGTCCTGAGGTGCTCTGGAAGATTAGTACTTTGGGGGTGGTGGTGAAGGGGATTTGAATTCATCATTCCTCCCTTGAAACATTTTTCATCTAAAATTTGTTAGGAAGACATTTGAAACATGAGAGGGTTTTTTATTTGCTCAGCAACTTAAATGTTGTAATGTATTTATGGCAAATTCACTCCCTTCTGTCTCCAAGAAAAACATTTCTGTGTACATTTTGTCACTGAGATGCCTTTAAAATATGCAGTAGAAATCTTTTCAGAATAGAAGCTCGTACTGATGATGGTCAAAGGTCTTCAGAATTTCTCAAGTGGCTCTTTAAGTTTTACTATGTTGTGTCACTGTTTTAGCACATTGTGCATCTGTTTTTACACTAAACAACCCGCTACATTTGT
The DNA here is from genome assembly GCA_027564655.1 of Leptodon cayanensis. Classification (NCBI taxonomy): domain Eukaryota; kingdom Metazoa; phylum Chordata; class Aves; order Accipitriformes; family Accipitridae; genus Leptodon; species Leptodon cayanensis. Next base: position 21,856,134 of record JANXJC010000042.1, on the reverse strand, counting down.
GTTTGTGACTTTTTAAAGTGGTGGTTGTTTCCAGAAAAATTCATTCACATGAATGAAATGCTGAATGATTGAGGATGTAACTGGGAAAGCTGTCTTTTTGAAAACCTGGTCCCTTAGTAGCAGCAGTCTATATCTCAACCTTTTTATATTTCCTTCCTTTGAGTGAATTAGGTTCTTCAGATTATGCTAATTATTTCTTATGCTTCACGACTTTGCAGATGAAATTTCTCTTGGGGCACGAGGACGTTATAAAGACCAGACCCCATCAGTCACTCATAGCCCAGAAATAATGGACCCATCAGAACTGCAGCCCTTTTCAAAACCAGAAACGGCGCTGTCAGAAGCCTTGACACTTTTAGCTGATGAGGACTGGTAGGTGTAAACATCTGTCTACAACCTGAATCTAACGTAGAAGGTGTTTATTTTGATAACTTACTTTAAAAAAATAACAGCAAAATGGACATAATATCACAAAGTGAGAAGGATTGCAAGCGATATATGAGAAAAAAAGAAAAAAGTTTTTTCAGTCCAAATCTATATTAAACTGTCACTGTTGTAAATTGAGGCTTAATAGCTAAGCTTTCAGAGACTTGTAGAGATGTCCAAGTTTAAGCACAGTTCTGGAGAGGGCCCTCACCACTACCTTCTTGTCACTTTCTGTGGAATATAAGGCTTCGCTGTGCTCTGACTGGTGAAACAGGGTTACAATGCTGCTGCCTTTTCAACTTGGGGAAGGAAAGTAATCCTTTAATCACCACTAGTACAAGTTGTGGACAGCACTGTAAGAAAGAATTGAGAGACTGGCATGCTAAAATTGTCCTACTACCACATTAAAAGAAAGACTCATTTTGAAAGAATTTCCTACATTATATGTCATTGCTTTATTTTACAATCCAATTTGTTTGCTATTTGGTTTCTTAGAATTCTGTGTTTTAATATTTTAATGAAAATTTGCAAATGCTTTGAATTGAATTTTTTTTTGCATAGGGAGAAGAAAATTGAAGGTCTGAACTTTGTTAGATGTTTGTCTGCCTATCATGCGACTATTCTGATTGCGAAGCTACATGAAACAAGTTTGGCTGTGGCTCAAGAGGTTAAATTTTACTATCGGAATATTTCACTGACTATATATGTGTATATGTATTTTATAGCTCTCAGATACACTGAAGTGAAATGGTATGTTCATCTGTGGTTAGTTTTCCTCTGTTGGACAGTCTCAAAAGGCTAAGTTTGTTGTTCAGCAAAGCAGCTCATACTTCAGATACCAACACTTGATCTGATTTGCTAAAAGCCTGAAAAAATTTAGATTGTAACTTTATAACATTTTTCACGTGTATGTATTTTAATTCTCACACGTTGTGAATCAAGTTAGAAATGTATTTCTCAGTTGCTTTTAATGTTGCTTAAAAATTACAAAGGGAAACATTAAGCTTTGCTTATTTTAAATTGTATTTTATAAACATTATTCATTGTTTGTTTGGGTTTTTCCTGTGTGCAGGTCAAGAATTTACGCTCAGGTGTTTCTCGAGCTGCTGTGGTCTGTTTAGGGGATTTGTTCACCTACCTGAAAAAGAGCATGGATCAAGAACTAGATAATACAGTAAAAGTCCTTTTGCACAAAGCTGGTGAATCCAACACATTTATAAGGGAAGAGGTAGACAAAGCACTGAAGGCTATGGTTAATAATGTGACTCCAGCACGTGCACTTTGTTCTCTTATAAATGGAGGGCAAAGGTAATTCTTATAAAGACTTTATAAAGAAATAACTTGTGAATAGATTAAATTTATCAAATACAGTCTTTAAAAAAATACAAAGATACAATAGGCAGAAATTTGAAAATATAGTAAGTCAGCTCTGCAAAACTTCTACCCAGGGCAACGTTTGTTGGCATAAAAGTAAAATGTAGCTCCCCTGTTTCTTTCTGTACATTATGTAAAAAATTGGCTGTTGATTTTGGAGCTTGGTATATTTTCTGGTCATTTTGCAACATTTCAGTAATTTTATTCGCTGTTAGTATTGTATTCTTAGGAGACTGCTATCTTGCTTTGCCGAGTAAAGCTCACATAGCATACTTATTTTTCCTTTGCTCTGCAATCAAATGCCCGTCTCTTTCCGTTTTCAGCACTACTTTTTTTTTAGAAAGATGATTTATAACTTACAATTCTCTAACTGCAACTATCTTGGTTGATTTCCTATTCTTCTCTAGACTCAGCTGGTTAATAATCTTTTTGTCTGCATTTTAATTTCCTTTACAGTGGTGGTGGCCATTATTTTCTTGAGCACCTCAAACATGACAAGCCTCCAGTTCTGGTTGCATGTTTTCATTCTGACCTCTAGCTCACCTCAGTCTGTAGGAGAAGTTACATTCCTTTCTTTCACTTTCCCTGCTAAGTATGGTGTTCTTTTTCTTTTATATCCTCATTCACTGTAACAGCAATACTTAATCAAGCCATTAGGCATTCCAGTATGTTAGATATATACCTACTTGTACTTAATCTCTTATCTATCTGTCATCACTTAGATGAAATTTAATAGGCTACATTTCTCATAGCCTATCCCTTCCATTAAATATTTCAGATGCTACATTATAAATCAATCTTTAGACTTTCTGCACAGCTACGAATCGTAAGAGTTAGTCTTGATTCAAAATGTTTTGTTTCCTATTTTGTTTCCTGGGGAGCTGGTTGTTGTGGAGTATATTGATTCTGTCTCCTGAAAGCCAATGAGAACCATACTGCAATTACCTGAACTTTAAACTGAAAGGCAAATATCAGCCTTCGGATTTAAATTATTTATGAATCGTGCCCACACGTGGTTGTTTTTGTGAATTTAAGAGCAGCAGGCAGTAACTGCACATTGCTTTAGTTCAGAAGCGATGTAAAGTGGTCTGTTTATGTACTCCCATCTTTTCTTCAGAAATCCTTGGCCAAGCAATACTCATGATCATAATTGGCTATATCTGATCTCCTCATTTTCAGTGGCAGATTCAAACACACTGACCTATCCTTCTGAGTTTTCTAGACCTATAAAGATTTGACCCCTCCAATTTGTGAAGTCGGATACATTTTCGGATATCAAAGACATCAAAATTATCTGAGCTGTGAGTCTGAATACATCATTTGGAGCAGGGATTAATTTCCTCACAGATAAGAAGACTTCAAAGCAGTGTCTAAATCATGGAGTACAGTATGTTTTTAATGCCTAACGCATCGGTGGGTGGCCTAAATAGCACTGTGAGTTACAGCTTTTCTAGTATTGGCTGTAACAATGAATACAAGAATTATCTTTTAGAGTGCAAATTTGGGAGAAAAATGACGTGTGTTTTCAGTACCAAGTGGAAGGGTTCTGTTTGACACAACTGTGTAATTACATAAAGGATATCTTTTCTAGATTTGGCTTATACATTGAGTTGCTTGCATTTACCACAGCTTGCATATTCAAGTTAACAGTTACGGTTTTGCCTACAATTCGTAAGACACTTTAAAATTTACCTATTTTCTGCTCAACACATTTCAAGCCTACTGTGATCATAAGTATTGGTGCTTTCAACACTGAGTAGATATATATATACTGATTCTTCATCAGCTACAAAGTTGGTTTTAACTTTACCAACAACAATAACTACAAACATTTTTGTTTGCTTTTGTGAGATGCTTCTCTAAAGATACTGGACTACTGCTGTAAACTCACCTCTAAGAACAGATGCTTGACCCAAGAGCGTGATTCCAGTACTAGATCTAAAAGTGATTGTATTTCAGAAATTTTAAAATCGTGTTTCTTATCTGTATGAATTGTGTTTAATTCTAAGATCTTACATGCATACAAAAAGATTTCCAACACTTTCGCATGAGCAGCGGGCATTTGTGGGGAGTGGGGGCTTATTTGCTTCCATGTAGTGAGGTCTTCAAGCCTCGCAGCTCTTGTTTTCCCATCGGTACACGCAGCAGGAGTTAGTCTGTTACTTCTTCCCTTCTCCCAAGCTCCCGAGACGTGTGGCTGCTGTACAGACGTAACTGCAGGTACTGAGCACGAGCCAAAGCTAGTCTTAAACGAGGTAGCTCAGTAGCAAGCAGCTGAGAGGACAGCTGCGTTAGCAGGGAGTTCCGCATGGGATGCTGCCGGATTGATTTTGCAGCCTGGACTGTGTTCTGAGCTGCCACGTTTTGCAGTTTAAATAGACCCGGTTAGTCGCCTTTGTGCAAACTGCAACTGCTTTGGTTGCGCGGTATAATCTAGTGGTAGCTTTACTTCCAGTGAGGCCATGGTAATCTATGGAACCAGAGAAAACTAAAATCCTGGTGAAAGGGGAACATAGTCGTTGAGGAAGAGCGCTGGATGTTCACGTCAAACTGCAAAGCTGGGGAGCCGCTGATGTGGTTCACCAAGTGAATTCTTTTCTTTAGCTCTCTCCTTTAAACCTGTTTTTCCCTATGAATGATGAGCCATACAAATGTCTTATTTACTGTGCGGTGAAACTGTCCTCAAAGTAGGATTTTTTTAATCCAAAGACAAAAATAAAATTGGGGAAAGTGTGAATTTACAGAGTTGTGTGCTCTGAAAACATGTGGGATCAGCAGGTACAGTGGAATTTACATGAAAGGTTAGTTTGCTGCACGGGTTTGAAAATTGATTCCAGCTTTTCTCTCATTTTCATCACCGTAGGCGTTTAATGGCCCCCATTTTGTAGAAAATAGACTTCTGCAAGATTTTTACAAGTCAACAGAATATTGCTTTATTCAATTTTAAATTGATATAAGATACACAGGATGTGTTTCTGAGCATAGGGACTTGTTTTTCATAAAGTAGATGGAAAGAACATGTAGTAGTGTGCTTTCTAAAATATTTTACAGTTGTTTTAAGGAAAACTAGAATTTCAGTTCTAAAAAGAAGAAAATTACTAGTTTTATTAATCCAAAATGTGCACTTAGAGGTTAAAACTGACTTTAAAGAAAAAGAATAAAATTTTTCTTTTTTCATATTTGCATTCTTGTAGTTTGGGATTTTAAGTGAATGAAATGAAATTTAACCAAATGGATTATTCTTTTAAATAAAGTTATTTGTCTTTGCTCCACAAGGTCTTCTCTATACAGCCAGAATAAGTATCTGCATATCAGTAGTATACTAGTAGTAGATTATGCTAAAGATGAAGAAAGAAAACTTGTATACTGTATTTGGTAGAGCACATAAATACTGCTGTTCAGCTCCTGTGATGAGTTTTTACTAAGCACCTGTGTTTTCTTTAGCCACCTGCATTCAGCGGTGAGAAAATGCACAGCCCAGCACCTGTCAGACGTTGTAGAACGTATGGGACCGGAACGGATACTGTCTGGAACCAAAGCTGTTGCCGATCGGATTTTCCCTGCAATAGCGAGGTTTGCACAGGATAGTTCACAACAAACAAGGTTAGTAAGGTTAATAGTTAAGATAAGCACATTCCAGGTGGCTGAAACCTTTGCATAGCTCAGCGTGTGTTCCTCTGCAGTGGCAGAGGATAGAATCATAGAATCATTTAGGTTGGAAAAGACCCTTAAGATGATTGAGTCCAACCGTTAACCTAGCACTGCCAAGGTAGTTAAAATAGCATATGTGACAGGAATTACCTGAATGCCTGCTGCAGCTGTGCCCACCCTGGCTGCAGGAACAAGAGGGGCTCAAAGGACATAGTCTGCTGGGCACAGACAAGATACAGATCATGGAGGGAACGCTGGCACTGGGATCCACACTGTCTGACTGACAAGGCTGGACCATCCTATTTAGAGGTGGCTGAAATGGAAGACTGTTCTCGTTAATTTGCTCAGTTGTTGATTAAATAGTGATTCTTCAGTGTAGTTTCTTTATGGGAGGACAGAGAGGGTGTCTGGTTACACATATAGATAGCAGTCTTCCCGCACTTAATATTTTGAAATTACATACCTATAACTATCAACAGAGTTACAAAGCAAATCCGTGTTTACGGATGTACGTGTCGTGGTCTGTTGTCCTGCAGGTATTATGGGCGAAAGATGCTCTTCAGTATGATGACTCATCCTGATTTTGATAGAACGCTTGAAAAGTATGTGCCGACCAAGGATTTGCCTTACATTAAGGAATCTGTTAGCAATCTACGTGAAAAGGTATGTGGAAAAGCTCTTGTTTAACAGCTGAAAAATGTAAACGTGTACTAGCAGCCATTAGGTGTAGACAGTAAACCTACAGGGAATGGGGGGGAGTGCATTCAGAGCAAGACAAGTAATCGAGTGACTACAGCATGGCAAGGTACTGCTTGTTAGCTGCCCTGTGAATGCCTTTACTCCTTGCCGATACACTGGATGAAATGTACTTTGCTACTATACTTTGTATGGCCATTAGACTTGCTTTTGCAGGATCTCCAGCAGTGCAGAACTGTACCAGCCAAGTTAATTAACAGTTGCATCTTCGTGCAGGGATTGGGGGAGATGCCATTAGATACACCCTCAGCAAAGGGAAGACGTTCCCATACTAGTAGTGTTGGACATTTGAGGTCATCATCTACTTCCAGAGATGCTCTCAACATCACTGACAGGTAATGATCTTCAGTGTTTTACCCTGTTAGTAGCTTGACCTCTAGGATAATAGCCACATCACAAGAAGACAGTATGGAAACATTCACAACAGGGTTGTGGAAATTAAACATACCTGAAGGAAAAACTTTACATGTCCCAGATAAAATAGGGTCCCTTTTAAATAGGGTAATTGGTAATAGTAAAATGGCTTTGTGCATTTTGAAGTTAATTTATTTATTGACTGCTGATGAAAATACACACAGTACACAAAACACTTGGAATTCACAGTAGATCCATGTCACCATCAGTTCAAGATAATGCTGTTCAGACTCTATAGAAAAAACGTGCCTAGTGGTAGCTGCAGTACAAATTATCTATTCGTGCCCTTACCTGGCCACTAAGTATTTAGTTAGAGCATAACTGGGGATGCTGAAGGTTTTAGATGATAGTCTGTCCATTTTTAGTTTTCTGTTTTGTCTTCTAATAGGTTTTCTATTGAACTGAAAAAGAAACCCCTCAAAATTTAAGCCAAGCCAAAAAACTGTGTCCAAGAATATAGAGTTCATAGGGGCTGTGACTGCCTCCAGGTTGAAGAAAGTGTATCTGTTCAGGAGCGGCTTTCTTTAATGCACTCTCTACTATTCAAAATAATAACTAATTCCACATTTGATGGTAAATTTTGCTTTGGCATTAAAACTACATGTCTGCTTCCTTAGAAGAGGTGCTACTTACTGCATTATGCCAAAGACTCTCTTACCTTTGATTCAGGTACTTTTAGTGGCCTATGGTACACTAGCAGGACAGGAGATTTTGATGCCACCTTTTGTTCTCACAGAGCTGATAGGTTTGAATTTGAAAATGCAAGAAAGATGCTTATTTCATTCTCCATCAAAGACTTCTGTTCACGAGTTAGGAATGAGCTGGCGACTATCTGGACTGGTCTGTAAATGCAGGATACTTATCTGGACAGAGAAGTGATTCCACATATTTTAAAATTCTTTCCATGACTGTCTAATAAGATTAGATGCTACAGAAAATTTGTCTCAAAATCCTCTATGAAGGGTTGTAGAATTTCCACCTCAGCATGGCATGTTGCTTAGGTGCTACCTAGACTGGGATCAGTGTCTAAAATACTTTGAGAATAAAGAATTAAACTACAGTAACTTTTTTTTTTTTTGACCTGTTGTTGTGAGGGAAGTTCACAACTGTTACTGGTCACAAACCCAGCTGCTCTCATACAGAAACTTGAAACAGCACAGGGCTCCTGCCTGGTTGAGGCTTCTCTCTTGTGTGATAGGTATATATGCATTTAGAGTGGAATGTATATTGAGACTTTAGGAACAACAGTTACTGTTAGGTAATTTTTTCTTTTATTAATCACCATGTTTAAAGTGAAAGTCCTTCATCAGAAGATTTTCTGTTTACTTCTGATATTTGCACTTACATGGAAAAGGAAGTCTGCGACTAAAGACTCCTGTTTCAGCTTGCTTATGTGTTCACTGAATAACTTTTTCCTTTCCAATAGAGAGACTACAGAAGCCCGTGAAGTCACAAGAAAAACAACTCCTCGTAATTCACTAGAAACTGAAGAATATGTTAAAGACATTATAGGTTTATTGAATGCAAAAGACTTCCGTGATCGAATAAATGGCATTAAGCAGCTGTTATCAGATACAGAGAACAATCAAGGCTTTGTTGTTGCAAACATTGTGAAGGTAACTATAAAAACATTTTATTTCAAAGGCCTTTAAAGTTGTGTCACAGAGTTTTCTGATAAAGATCTTGGCTCCCTCTTTCAATACGAACATCTGATTAACAGGAAGACATTGAGGAATAGGTGAGGTATGCTCAAGGGGGAGATATGGAAGCTACAAAGGTAGTAAAGGAAGTAAATAGGGGGAAGAAGCTGAAAGTTTTCACTTAGAGATAGCACTCATTGAACTATTTCTGGAATACTGCGTGCAGTTTTTCATGCCACTGCTGAGTAAATATCAAAATATTGGAACAGGTTACAGAAAGAGCAGCAAGGATAAATCAAGATCTGAAAAACGGTCTCTGAAACACAGCTGCAACTTCTGCCTGCTTTGTTTGTCTCGGAGAAGGAGAGGAAAGGTCTTTACTATGATAAAGCTTAAGGTAAATATCCTTTCTAATAGGAAAGGAGGTTTTTTAGGAGAAAAATACTATGATGAGGTCCAACAGTTGTAAACTAAGGATAGATACGATGAAAGGAAAACCAAGGTTGTCTTCTAACAGTGCAGTCAGTGTCTTTGCTGTGGAGCTATGAAATACTTCTGTGGAACTTTGCAATATCTTAACTGTGAATGTTTCTGAAATCTTTAAAACATTCTTTTTGCTAAACAGAGCTATGACTTGCTAAAAATACTTGCTTGCTGAAAATATTAGTCATACTGAAAGTAACAGATGGCTAGTTTACCTCCATTACATTGTATAGGAATGATTCAAATGCAGATGAGGTGAGATACAGTTGAATAATACACAGTATAAAAATATCAAATGTTGCTTTACTTGCTAAAAAAAAAATCAGGTATTTGCATATTAGAGCCATCTTTTGCTAAGATGGACAATTAAAGTGTAACTATAAAGCAGGAAACGTAATATCCACCTCAAACATTAATTGTTAATTCCGTTGAATGCTGTTTGGATATTTTTCCAGATCTTTGACGCTTTCAAGTCTCGCTTACATGACTCAAACAGTAAAGTAAATCAGGTTGCTTTGGAGACAATGCACAAGATGATTCCATTGCTGAAAGACAATTTATCACCTGTGATCAACATGCTAATTCCTGCCATGGTAGACAACAACCTGAACTCCAAAAATCCAGGGATTTATGCAGCTGCTACAAACGTTATTCAGGCTCTATGTCAACACTTAGGTAAGTCTAAATTTAAAGAGTTACTCTTTCCAGTAGTTTCCATCCAATCATTACATTATGTAATGAATCACTGGTTTTATTCTCACACTTTTTAAACCATACAAGTCGTCTTAATATTTGCCAGTCCAATAAAGAAATACAGCTAGCTGGACTTGTCATTAAATGCGTAGGTGGTTTTGTTATTTTTCCATAGCAGGTGTTTTTTGCTGTGAGGGTGACTGAGTTGCTGGCACAGGTTGCCCAGGGCGGCTGTGGAGTCTCCATCCTTGGAGATACTCATAACCTGTCTGGACGTGGTCCTGGGCAACCGGCTGCAGTGGCAGTGCTTGAGCAGGGGGGTTGGACCAGATGCTCTCCAGAGGTCCCTTCCCACCTCAACCATTCTGTGTGGTTCTGTGTTTCATTATCCAGCACCTTGTCACACTGCTGAATCTCTTAAACAGGTCAAAGAACTAGATTCTTGCTGATGTGTATATGCCACAACTATTTTCCCTCCTCAACTATTTTAGCTTTGGAACAGAATCTTAGTATTTTCAGTAAATGAATATGCTGTGTTCTACCAGATTCTAGGAGTTAGGGCTTGTTAAAAGTATCTTTTTATGCTTTTATGCCCTTAAATACTTCACTGTGGTTTTTGAAGTTAATATATCATAAGTAAGGTTCTTATTTACATTTTTCCATATTGTGTTTATTTCCAGACTGTTTAAGAATCTTAATGTGTTTTGTTCTTTGCATTTAGACAACTCTTTGCTCCTCCAGCCATTCTGCACAAAAGCCCAGTTTCTGAATGGAAGAGCAAAACAAGACATGACAGAAAAACTTGCTGGTAAAGTGATGTTTCACTTTGCATGTTTGTTTGTTTGTGTGCCATCCTAATTAGGCAAATTCATTGTAGGACGGTGGTGGCTATGCGTCTTCCCTTCTGTCACAGTAGATTGTGGGCATTAAAGATGCAGGAGTCGTCAAATTTCACCCCCTTCTAATGCAAATTGAAGCTACTGCTGACAAAACAAAAGATTATTAATATTATGTAGTCAGATGGAAGATGTATAAATACCTGCAAGGTATATAAATACCCTAAGCTTATAATAATTTTAATATGGAATCAGAGAGAATGAGTTTGTAATGAGTTTCACTCTATCAGTAACCGAGTGGGATGTACTGTATTGAGATTTGGGTCCCCACAGGCCTACTTCTGCCTGGTCGGCAAGCGTCTGTTTCGGGGCAGGGGCCAGAGACGTGGGGCCGACTGGGGAGTGGGGGCTTGCCTGCTTCACTTGCTGCAAGTCATATTGCTTCTCGCAGTATTCATTCCCTCATACTCTTGCCAGGGAGAAACGAAAGGAATGAGTGCCTGCTTTTTCTGAGGTTTCCCAGCACAGAAAATACACTGTTCTCTAAGGCTGGCTCCTACAAACTCCTGAATATTAATTCTGTGCCCTTTTGCTTTTCGCTGTTGGTCTTGTTCTCATTTTAAGGCTCTTGATAATACATACTGGCGTTGAGTCGTAAAGGAGACAAGCTGGCAAGCTGAGTTGCACTCACCACAAAGATGGCAGACTTTGTAATGGTCTTCTTCCCAAACTGTCAAAAGCTTAAAGATAAATTTGCTTAAAAATTGAAGACAAATTTTAATCAGAGTTTGCATATATATTTTAATATTGGCAATTATTACTAGCAAAAGTGCTGAATTTTCCTTTGATGTTTTAAGTGAACAATGGACGTCTTTAAGGGAAATATGCTTGAACCAAAGATAAATTATTTGGCTTACTTTCAGAGTAGTTCTGTGTGTAGTAGCTATGAAATTGAACTAAATAACATAATGGACAGTCTGTTCTTGAAATATTCCTAAATTTATGCTTTCTGAATGTGTTAGCAACCTTTAAACAGTTCATCTCTTGCTGGGATTTTTTGGAGTAGTTTATATTATGTATCAGAAGAGTCCATTCTAATAAAAAGGCAAAGATTTGCAAATGAGATACTTAATTCATGATGTAATTGTCTAAGTGGGGAAAATATTTTGTGTTATATATATTTATAGTATAAGGATACTTTGTTCCTTAAACTCAAGTACTTGCTGTGTATTTCCAATAGAGGGGAGATCATAAAATACCAGATGTTACACAGCGCACTGTGAGAAATAAAGCTCTTTAGGACAATCCTAACTAAAAAAAAAATAAATCGAACCCCCTTTGTTTCTTGTTTTAATTTAATGGAAAATTGTGATTATCAGCAGTACCAGTGCTACTGTGTAAGCTCCTGAGAGAGGATGAAAGGGGTGTTTGCAGGGAAAGCTGGTATTTTATATCGGAGCGCTGATGCTGTTGCAACAGCGGACAAGCTCTTCTGTATAGCAAGCATTCCTTCATTAGTTGCTTTGAGAAGATGATTTGACATTGTGTCTCAGAGCAGGGGATCACTCCTGAATCCTATTTTAAAAATAGTCTTCAAACACTGGTTGATGACCTGTCGTCCTCCTTGCAGATCTTGTTACGGAGCTATACCCACGGAAGCCTTACGCTGTGGAGCAAAAAGTTCTAGTTGTCCTTTGGCACCTCCTGGGAAACATGACGAACAGCGGCTCTTTGCCTGTTGCTGGAGGAAATATCCGGACAGCCACAGCGAAATTATCGAAATCACTTTTTGCACAGATGGGTCAAAGTCTGCTAACTCATGCTGCATCCCAGCCACCGCACATCAAGAAGAGTCTAGAAGAATTTTTGGAGATAGCAACCTAAAATAACCACCTCTGCGTGCACGTGAAACTCAGTCGGCCGACCGACCCGTGCAGACAGATGGACAGCAGTTTACACGGGAGGCAGGCGGGACCGTCCCAGTGTCGCTGCCGTTCTCACGCGGAGGAGAGCCTGCAGAGCGCTGGGCTGTGCCGAGGCCGGCTCTGAGGAGAATTCCGTCCTGCTCGCCTGCCCTTCTCTTCAGAAGATACAGCACACCAGCCTGTTCGCAGTAGTGGGTGTCAGATCACTAATGAATAAATACACTCATCACATCCTTCGACTTGTTTTATCACTAAGCTTTACATTGCTAAGCGGAAGAAAATCCTGGAGATAATTATACAGCGCAACAGGGTTTTGTGTGGTATTTGTGAAAAATACGTATTTTTTTAATCCACTTTCACAGTTGTGCAGTATTAGCTTGCTGTGGCTGCTGTTAACGGTGCTGTAACGTTTGTTTGGTGGCTAAGCATGCTCGTCTGCAGGGGAATGTACAACTCCGGCAGCTCACAGCGAAGCTGGGCGACCCGCTCTGGGGGAAATGACCCCTTCCCGTTTCCCCAGGCAGCGCCGGTAAAGCGGCCCCCTCCCCGCCCCGCTCCGCCTCGGGAGCGGCTCCTCCGCTGCCGACAACGCGCCTCCTCCGGCCTTTCCGCCTTTCTCTCCGCTGGCTCCTTCGCGTTTTCCAGCAGAACGGGCCGGGGGGGGAGGGGGCGGGGGAAGCAGCACTTCGCCCAGCTGCGGAACGGCACGGCGAGCCGGAATAGGCAGCCCCCCGCCAGCCGCCACCGGCCCGGCCGCTCCCCGTGAGCCGGGCTCGGGGCAGGGACGCCGGGACGCGGCGGTCGGGCTGGCCGGCCCCGGGGCCGGCGGCACGTGGACTGGGCAAAGACGCCAAGCACGCGACGGCCCCCGGTGTGGCCCCCCCACCTCCCCCGCGGCACGGACGCCGCGCCGGGGGCTGCCGGGCCCGGCCCGTCCGGGCGGCCGCGCTCGCTGCGGGCTGTGTGCTTGAGGGGAGCGGGGGGGTCGGGGGTGTCAGCGCGGCCCCGGGACACCGCCCGCCCCGACCCCGAGTCGCCCCCCGGCCCCCCTGCCGCCTGCGCGCTTGCCCG
>JANXJC010000042.1:21820328-21839299 GCA_027564655.1 Leptodon cayanensis | reverse complement strand
TATCGCTTAGTAATTTTTTTCTTTGCAAAGTTATCGCTTAGTAATTTTTTTCTTTGCAAAGTTATCGCTTAGTAATTTTTTTCTTTGCAAAGTTATCGCTTAGTAATTCTTTTCTTTGCAGAGTTATCGCTTAAGCCAGTTCAGCTAGGCGTTAAGTGTACATTTTAACATATGCTGATTTTGCAAAGAAGTTGCTGATACTAAGTAGGAGAATTGAATAAATTTGACCGTTATTATTTGTTTGGCATAAATTTCCACTAGACTCATACAGGAGAATGGTATTGGTTCACTGTTATACCTTGATAGCTACTTGTGATAGTTTTTTAGAAAAACCACAATGGTTTGTACGTGCAGATGTTAAAATGTATGACTGCTATTAACATTTTTTTTAATTTGTGAATTAAGCTCAAGACTGAAGCAGATCTAATTGATGAAGGTGTGTAGTGGAATACATGGATGCCTGAAGCACTTGGGAGACTCTTAGCTGATAATTCATGCCCAAGTTCTACTTGAATATTCACTGCATGAATACTGAATCTTTTTATTTCCACAGGATCTAGTACTGCAAAACAGCAGTAACCTCAGCCATGGAGAACGCAGATAATACAGAGGAGAAGTCGACTGTAAGCAATGACAACACAGACAATGGCGCTGAAACGACAACAGAAGAACAGCATATGGACTTCAGTACAGAAATTATGAGTGTAACTGAGATGGAACAATCACCTGATAGTACCCCTGACTTGAATGAAGAGAACACACAGGAGAGTGAAATTCCAAATATTGAAAGTTTGCAGACAACAGATATTGAGGCTTGCTTCCCTCCAGATTTTGACAAGTTCTGGAAAGTAGTAGAGGACAATCCCCAGGATTTCACAGGATGGGTATATCTACTACAGTATGTAGAGCAGGAGGTTAGTACATGCCCCCTTTTTCCCTAGCCTTCCAGAAATAAACAAAGAAAACCAAAACAAGCCATGGGTATTCCAGTGACAAATCTAGAACTGTACATCAGGCTTTCATAGATACTGTTTTAAGACAATTGCCCTTGCCAGTTTCATCAGCAGAGATCACAAACTGAAAAATCGTTTTTAAGACAATGTTAAAACATTTATTGTTTTTAAAATAACGTGAAGGTTTTTTAAGGAAAGGATTCATTGCTTTTGTCGTGTATTTCTTGCAGAACCACTTACCAGCTGCCAGGAAAGCATTTGACAGGTTTTTCACGCACTATCCATATTGCTATGGATATTGGAAAAAGTATGCAGACCTTGAAAAGCGGCATGACAACGTTAAACAATCTGATGAGGTATGTAGGTAGCTGGGTGCAGCTATTGCCATTGGTCCTGTTAGCCAAATAATGACTAACCTACTGCAAGTCATTTGGCTGCCAGTACCTGCCATGTATGGTCAGGTTTGTAGGGATTTTGTTTGCACTTGTCACGTCTGTGGCATTTGTAGCTAATGTTTTTTCTCTTTGTTGGCAGGTGCGTTAAACCTCTACAGTTTGTCAAGCTTTGCAGTGCAAGCCTCTGTATTACACTGCAGCTTAACAAGTAGGGCAGGGCTTTTCTGTCACTTACATTTATTACTCATTTTCAAAACAATATAGTTGGTTTGCTGGTCACAATTGCTACATCTTATTGCATTTTTGGTCAGACGCTGTCAATGATGCTCTAATGGGTCTGTGCCCTATGGTCTGTACCCCAAAGCCTGCCCACACAACCTGGTCAGAATGCAGGGACCGCTGCGCTTTGAAGATCAAGACTCTGCACGTGGAGATCAGAACATTGCCATGTTCTATCCAACCTCCACCCAAATGGTAATGGTAGATTATTTAAACAAAATTCCAGTAATTAGTATTTCTAAGGTTCACCGGATAACACAGTGTTGCCTCTCTATTAGGACGCCATTAAGTATTTGAAGTACAGTTCATGTTCTCTTCATAGGTTTATCGCAGAGGGCTGCAGGCAATTCCTCTTAGTGTTGATCTTTGGATACATTATATAAACTTCTTAAAGGAGACCTTGGACCCTGCTGATCCTGAAACTAACAGTACTATTCGAGGGTAAGTTGAAAGCAGACTAAGTGATACAAGAGGCCCACACATACAGTTACATATCAGTGTAATCAGATTAATGTGTTTAAGCTAAGGGGCAAGCTGATAACAACCTGCAGTTATTTTAAGGACTTTTAAGAGATGATGGAGCCAAATTCCCTAAGAAGGGGTAGACAATACAGTGTGGTACAAGGGTCAAAAGTTGTGACTTGAGAGCTTGGTAGAGTCTGTGTATTTTCCTAATGTCTTGCATTCCTGCAAGTGGATTTTTCTGTACCTTTATTTGTTCTGTTGCGGTAGTGCTGGAGGAATAAAAAGTGAGTGGGAACTTTCTGAATGTCTAGAGATCTTGCTACAGATATCTAGAGAATACTTTGCAGAATTTAAATAATGAATATAAGTGTGGTTGCAAGTAAATGAGGATGCTCGTAATCTTTAAATAAGAGTGCAAACTTTTCTTCCTTGTTCTGTCACTGCATCTAGAAACAACTGTAAAATTATTTCATTTTTCAGAGCCTATGAACATGCAGTTTTAGCTGCTGGGACAGATTTCCGTTCTGACAGACTATGGGAAATGTATATAAACTGGGAAAATGAACAGGGAAACCTAAGGGAAGTTACATCCATCTATGACCGTATCCTTGGAATTCCAACACAGCTCTACAGTCATCACTTCCAGAGGTAAAGAGAAAACAAAGATTTAGTTAACGCTGTGAATTTCTTAAGCACACGTTAACCTTCTGTAAATGTGAAAATGTTCACTCAACAAGAACTTGAAATAGTTTTATATACTTAGCTACTTATTTATGTACTCATACAGTTTGACTCGTTGTTTTAAAGTACTAATACATGTTTTAGGAATTTGGTTTTAGATGAATGTACAAATTCTGTGTAATAAAGGAAGGCCCTGGAATTGTGAGGAAGAAGAGAGGATGTCTTTGAAAAATCAGATTGAGCAGTTTCGAAATTTAATTCCTCATGCAATGCTCACATGTGGTGAAAGACTAATTTAATTGACTAAAGAGAAATACTTGGTTAAGTTTTAGATGGTAGAATTCTGCATTAATATGGAGAGGTTAAGAGGGAACCAGAAACCTTGGTTAAGTTATGCACCAGTCTTCCACATAATTTCTACAGATCTTTTGGGTTTGGAAATAAAGTATCTTCCTCTAAAACTGATCTTGTCCTTTGTCATCAATTATACATGGCAAGTGGTCTGTCTTCGCCGCTGAAGTTCATCGTCCTTTCCTTTCTCTTTGAAATGTGAAGCGTTTGAAGTCTGATAGATAGTAGAAGTTACATTTTGTGTGTATGTTGTTGGAAGTTGCATTTTCAGTGTTGCTCTAGGTCAATAAAGTAATGCAGAACCTCACTAGGATTTATTACTGTGCTCTGGTTAGGCAGAGTTTTGCAACATGAAACATCAAATTTGCGTTGACTTGTTTCTAACTATTCTTAGGTTTAAAGAACATATACAGAACAACTTGCCTCGGGACCTTCTGACTACGGAGCAGTTTGTTCAGCTGCGCAGAGAGCTAGCATCTGTGAATGGCCATAGCGGGGAGGATGCGCAACCTGGAGATGACCTGCCCTCTGGTACTGAGGACATAACTGACCCTGCCAAGGTACATATGCAGAGGATGTTCGTTGGCATTTCTTGCTTTACTCTGTGGCTGACAGATGAATTTATTTGCAGACAATTAGTGCAGCTGTAGCTGAGGTGTTTCCGTAGTTCTCTTCCAGATCATTGATCTGTGGCTCATGTGATAACTGCTTTTGTCTACAGGGCATAACCTTTCCAGTGTTTTCGTAGGTATTAAAGAAATGGAGTTAAAAAATGGAAGAAGTGATGTACAAACCTTTAGGGTTAAATATTAATTATTCCAGATTAACAGATTAGGAACTGTGGTCCAAGAAAGCTCTTCATCAGCAACAGTCAGTGCAGGTTCATAGCCTTCAAAGGCATATGAAAACTTGGAACCAGCCAGAGGAATCGCTGACTGTGAAAATGTACATATACTGAAAACAAGTTTGACTTGTATCCACATTCATCTTTAATCATCTTTAGCATAAGAGCAAAACTTCAGATAGAAAACCAATTCAGTTGAGTTGCACTAAGGGCCAAGGCACCATCAGGGCAGTATCCCGTCCCTTCCCCTGGCTGTTCAGGGTAACATCTAATGCATCTGTGATACTTCTAACTTATGCATATTATTGTCATCATAAAATGCATTTACAAAGGTGATACGGTGTCTACCTGTGTTACATTTTTAAAAATTATGTTTTAGCTAATCACTGAGATAGAAAACATGAGGCACAGAATCATTGAGATTCATCAAGAAATGTTTAACCACAATGAACATGAAGTCAGTAAGAGGTGGACGTTTGAAGAAGCGGTAAGTTTGTTTTTTCTATGTAAGGCAGCATGTGCAAGCGTTTTGAACATAAGACTGGGCGCTAGGAGTTTTGAGTAACAGTTAGGCCTTACAACTTAAACTGTTGTAGGGCTTTGAACAAAGATCAAGTTTCACTTCTCTCCTGTTTTTCTTGTGAAAAGGCAACTTGTGAGGTCACCTTTGTTATCTGATGGCTTAAAAATCTTTAATTATTTTATTATTTAATAGTATTTGGAGAGAGACAAGATGGTGTATTGTTTACTAAGCAGTCTTTAAATACAGAAGCATGAAATGCTATGTAATTTAGTACTGCCTTACACCTCTGGGGCGTTGCAAAATAAGGGGATGAAAGTAATTCTGATGGAAAAGGTAAGCCTATCCTAAAAGGAGAATGAAATTTATATGTTTTTGTATTTTAACGTTACACTCTTAAACCTGCAATCAGTTAACTTTCGCTTTCCAAAAGTAGCCATCGCAACATGCAGCTCCTACGTATAACATATGCAAAGTAATTAATTAAAACTAATCATTTGATCACTGCAAATATAGAATTTTTTCTGGGTAGAATTAAGTTTGGTTACTTTTGAAAAACAACCTGACTTCTTAATTCTCGGTCTTTTTTTATTTTTTTTCCTTCCTGGCAAATAGCACATTGCATAACATGGTTCTTGTTTTAAATTTACTTTTCTTTTTTAAAAGTACATTGAAAATCTGTCCCAGCTGTTTGATACAGAGATTCCTTAATGGGTTAAGTGATGTCAGAACTTTTATGTTGCTTATTGCACTTTGTTGGACTAGGGCAGATACCTTATAAGCCGGAGGAACTCCAAGACATGGTACCTAGCCAGTCCTAGCGCTGTAGACTAGAACATAGTCTAACTCGGGTGGGTTACCCTTTCTGTTACACAGCAGCCTGAAGGGCTGATACCAGCCCTACGTGCCGCAGGGTCGCTTTCGTACCAGTTACCTGTTGTAGAAGGAAGCAGAGCATGCAGAGCATGTCCCTAGAATAGGCGAGGCTCAAATACGCTGATGTATTGTGGAAAATGGTTATGTGGGGATAGGTGTTCTTGGCTTGGGAAACCATAAGCTACAAATTATTGAAACTTGGGAAAATGCTAAAACTGTGGACACACTGGAGAAAATGTGTAAGAAACAGGGTGTCCTTTCTTGCTCCTGCCCAGAATCAGTGCTTTTTCTACGAAGAGAGTATATCTGCTCTGTAGATACCAACGTGTTGGATCTATGAAGTGTTTGAAGTACAAGGTTAAATGTGTCTTTATAACAGACAGAAATGAGGTAGACAGGCAACACATGTCACATAAGTGATGGAGACCGCTTAGACCTGCTTTACTGTTATTTTAGCAGGAGCAATGGACCTGTGAATTTGTCAAAATGGAAAAAGAGTATTGGGTTCCATGGTAGAGTTCAGTGAGGAGCATGAAGGGGGTAATTGGCTTTAAATTTCAGCTGGCCTTGAAGAATTGAATGTTACTGCTTAATTATTTTAAGTTCTTTATCCATTTGTATGTATTTGTATCTGAGATGGAGTGGCAGTACAGGAGAGATAATCAAGGTAAAATAAAAGATTTGGAGAGAAAAAGCAAAAGACCTCTGGAAGGATGCCTTGCTGTGTTTAGTTCAAACAGTGTTTAAATTTTCTGTGCTGAGACTGTGTCCCACCCAGCTCCTCTTGTAGTCGTCAATAAAAATGCGATCTTGCTAGCTCTTGGAATAATCAGCTTAATGTAAATATTTAATATGAAGTGCAGTTCAATGTTCTGTCTTGTCATGATTCTCAACCAAATTTTTAATTTAATTTGTAGGATATGCACTAGTACAACAGTAATTTCTTTAGAGTTGTATGTATGTGGACAGTATTCATTGTTGTTTACAATGTCATTGTTACGTTGTGACCGCAGGTTTGCAAGGGATTAACTGCACTGAGTTCTTTCTCAGCTTCTGTAAACACTTGCACTCAAAAAGGTTTCTCAAAAAACAAGTTACTAGCCTAGAATGTAATTGTCAGCAAAATCTCTTGAGATCAGTACTTGGGTAACCCCAGCAGACTTATTTGAATAGCTAATGACATATCATTCTGAAGTCCTGTTTATTTAAATGGCATTGCTTGAAAGGTGTGTGGCTGTTTGGTTTGTGGGTTTGTTTCTTTTTTTTTTTTAAGCCACTTGGTGGTATGCTTATTAGTCGTAAGTTGCCATACTGTGACTCTTGCAGATTAAGAGGCCTTACTTTCATGTAAAACCTCTGGAGAAAATTCAGCTGAAAAACTGGAAAGAGTACTTAGAATTTGAGATAGAAAATGGCACTCATGAGCGAGTTGTGGTCCTCTTTGAAAGATGTGTTATTTCATGTGCCCTCTATGAGGACTTCTGGATTAAGGTAAGGGAAGTGGTTTACCACCTATCTCCTACCGATTGCATACATTGATCTAGTGACTAACCTTTTGTACTCTTGTGGAATGTTGTTCATATATAACTATATCTGTTGCATTAGGAGATGGTCTGCTTGCAACCAGATTTGACTGCTGCATATGCCAACTTCGTTGCCTCTCTACGTCCTTCCTTACAGAAACTAGTCTAGTGGTTCAATAAAGGTGCTGAATGGGTTTAAACAAAAGAATTTTATCGTTCTGTCATGTTTTTAAAGACAAATACAAGCTTTAAATTCTTCAATCTCTGCTCTGTTTTCAACTATAGTATGCCAAATACATGGAGAATCATAGTATTGAAGGAGTGAGGCATGTCTACAGCAGGGCTTGCACAATACATCTTCCTAAGAAACCAATGGTTCACATGCTGTGGGCTGCGTTTGAGGAGCAGCAGGGTAAGAGCAATGTTAGTTTTTGCTGGGAGGGATTCTGGTTTTGAGAGGCTGTTGGATGTCTCATCTTAAAGCATCTTCACCGGTGTTTTAGGCAACATCGATGAAGCAAGAAGAATCTTGAAAACATTTGAAGAGTGTATTCTAGGGCTAGCAATGATTCGCTTGCGAAGAGTAAGCTTAGAACGCAGACATGGAAACATGGAAGAAGCTGAACATCTGCTTGAAGATGCTGTTAGGAATGCCAAATCAATTAGTGAATCGTCGTTTTATGCCATCAAATTAGCTCGACACCTCTTCAAAGTACAGAAAAATCTTCCAAAGGCAAGAAAAGTGCTGTCAGAAGCCATAGAAATTGACAAAGTATGTGTTCCCTCTTTGCTGTATTAAAAAAAAAAAATAAATCCTGGTATTTTTCTCTTTCTGAACCTTTTTTTTTTTTCTTTTTTTTTAAAATATGGCAACAATGATGACAGGAATTGTAACTGTACGTAATGTTTCATTACTACATGGAGACACCAGTCCCTCTAAACTGATGTTGCCGTATGTGCAGCTTGCAAATCTGGAAGTTACCTTTTTTTTTCATCAGAATCACAATATGCTTCATACCTTCATTTTTCCTTTTTAGAATGTTACATATTATAGGTGTGTTCACATCTCAAGGTGAACAAAACTGATCGCGTAGGCAGTACTTGTAGACAGTTTGGTATAGCCACAGAAATATTTGGCGCTCCAAATACTATTAGTGAAGCGTGACATCTGGTTTTGTAGTGTTAGATCACTTCTAATCTATTTCTGAAACAAGCCAGGTCAAAGGTGACCAATGTAAAAAGAAAATCTTTTTATTGACTATTCTAGCATATATTTATGATGTAAAAGTTCTGGTATGCATCTGGTAGCTATACATTCAGCATTAAATGCCTAACGTGACAGATGTACAACTTCTAATATGTCTTTTACACAGGAAAATACGAAACTGTATCTCAACTTACTTGAAATGGAGTACAGTGGTGATCTCAAGCAAAATGAAGAAAACATCTTGAGCTGTTTCGATAAGGCTGTCAACGGCGCATTGTCTATAAAAATGAGGATTACATTTTCTCAGCGAAAAGTGGAATTTCTTGAAGATTTTGGTTCTGATGTAAACAAGTAAGATGTAATCTGTGCAATGGCCAAATGAGGGTCACCACAAGAGTGCTGGTAGAAGCACTAGGGAAGGGGTAGAGTTAGTGGCATCCATTGAGTTGTTTCTTTTGTGCCATCAGTTCTCCACTGAGGGATAGATGCTTTTTTAAACCAACTTCCTATTTTTAAATAGGAATATCACTTCAGAAAATTACCCTTTTTTTTTCTGAAGTAGCTAACACCTCATAGAGCAAAACTATGATGCCCGTAACTTCTTACTCTAGTTTTCTCTTGGTAAATTTTATAAAGGAGGATGTTCCTCGAAGAGAATGTGAAGTGTTCTGTGGCACAGATATAATTTGATACTCCATACCCTGTGAGCTGCTGCTTGAGGTTTCCAAAACTGCATTGATTTGATTTTTCTGTGTTTAAAGTATTAACAATGCTGTACGCTTATGTGGGAGGATCAGATACTAGAAGTGCAACTTTTTAGTTAAATACTAGATACACTTTTTTTCCTCTTAGTTTTCTATTGTAAATAAGCCCCTGTTTTCATTTACATTTGCAGCTAATTAACTTTGAAGGACTAACCATGAGTTAGTTTTTCTGCTTTGTGTGTTTTTTAACAATAGCTGTCCTTAATTTCTGCTGACTCTGGCCATCCTAAGTTGCGTGGCAGCCAAGCATTGCAAGTTTGGGATCCTAGATAGAGCAAACAAAATGAAGTTTTCAGTTCCCATAATACTAGAGCACAGAATAAGTACAAGAAATGGTTTTCACCAAAAGCAATATTGACAGAAGCAGCAGTTTTCATGTGATACCTTATAAACTGTGGTATGCAGCAGATGAAATGATTTTTAGCTATTTGTGGGAATTTTAGCTAGGACTCTTTTGTGCTGCATTAAATGCACTTGTTCTTCCCGTGTTGTTTGGGAGAAGGCTGTAGGTGCTACTTTAGAGTGGTTGGAATTTTGTGTAATACTTGTTGCCAGTATTTAAAGAGATATTGATTCCTAAGTATCAGGGCTGCTATGGGTGGCATCAACAGGCAGCTGAGGGAATGCAATCACTGGAAGAAGCAGCTGTATCACAAATAAGTTTTAGAAAACTTATTTATAGAGGAACTTTATAAAAGAACTGCCCGAAGCGTGATAGAAGTTGAGCAAGTTGGGAATTTCTGAGCTAACAGTAAATTCTTCACTATGCCTTGTGGAATCAAATTCAGTTTTTTGGCTTTCCCATCTTCATGGTAGATCACTGATTAAAATTCGATTACGATTGAGTTTGTTTTAGAATGTTTTTGTATTCTTAGAGTTTCAAGTAGACATTGTGAAATGGTAGCTTATGTGTTTAAAAAGTTTACATAAAAATGGTGAGCAAAGCTTTATTTCTTTTTGTCTCCTTCAGGCTGCTGGATGCCTATGATGAACATCAAGCACTTCTAAAGGAGCAGGATTCTTTAAAAAGGAGAGCAGAGAATGGGTAGGAAGTCTGCTCACCTGAGGGTATAAACTAACTTGGTAGATGATGCAGTATGGGGTAGCTGGAACACATACTACATTGTACTGTACACTACACTACACAAAGCACTTTTTGGAAATGCTTTAAAATTAGTTCAGAGAACAATCTCAGAGTCTGTGGGGTTTTTTTTCTTTAATCTACGAATATATATACATATATTTTTCAGCTTCAAATGTACTGCTTGCAGGAACAAAATCACTGTTTTTTAATCACTTAAAGTACAAACTAAATTGGGCTATACTGTTGGTTAAAATACTTGGAAACAGATTTATTGGAAAATAACACTTTAAATTATGTATCACAGGAAAACTAAACAGTACTGGTACTCTTAAGCAGAAATGTGCTTTTGCTGTCTCGGTTTGAGCACCAGAACAATTTAAAAACCAGACTATTGTTCTGAAGCACAATATACTACTGTCTTTTTCCAAATCAAATTGTTACTCTGTTTGGACAGGGCACCAAGTTTCAAAATACTACTTAACCGTATCCATAACATTTATCGCGCGAAGACATGCTCAGAATTTAATCCAAGATACCATTTATAACCATATATTAACTCCACAGATCAGAGGAGCCAGATGAAAAGAAAATGCTCACAGATGACCCGACTTTGGCATCAGCACAGATGATGGATGGAGACATGCAAGTCAATCAGGCAGCCTATAACTACAATGCCTGGTACCAGGTAGGTGTATGCTTGGTTACTTCTTTCAACATGCACGTTCTGAATGTATGTATGTTGTGGTTTTCCCAGTGACGTTTCTCTATCTATGGCCTGTGTCAGTTGGTGAGGAAGGCTTGGAGTAAAAATTTAGCTCCTGTTTTTGTTGATTCCTCTTTGCCCTGTTACACAAGTGTAAAATATTTCTCTCTAGTGTGGAGCAAGATGAGTAGTCTGGTGGCTAGACGTTTACGTGAAGGGATGTGTGACAGCAGTTAAGGCCATTGCGGGCTAAGGGCAATAGACCTGTTCTGTGCTGAAATGTTTTGCCCAGGAGGGTTGCCTTGGGGTGCCAATTTACTGCGCGTTTTGATAGTTCCTTTCTCCAACTAGTAGCTCCTGTAACGTTTCGGTATGGGTTCTATTACACTGGTATATAGTGCATGCAAACCTGCCTGTTCAACAGCTTGTCTTGGGGGCTGTTATTGCATGGCATTTCATGTTGTCCCCTACAGGGGCTTCAAGAGTGAATCAGTAATACTATACCTTGGTTTTCTCCTCCTGCTTGTGGCAGCAGCAACCTCCAGCGCAGGCTCTGCTTGCTTCTAGACTGACAGTCCGTTTTTGTGCTCTGACTTGTCCACGGGGCAGGCTGTAAAGTCAGAGCTTCAACACCGGCCTTTCTGTGCAAGATTAATGCTGGTAAGGGTGGGTGCTGCCGGTGCCCCCTCAGCTGGGGCAAGAGTGCCATGCTGCAGGCGTGGAATGCTGCTTATTCTCAGTTGAGTCGAAGCGTCCAACCGAAACTTTTGCTGAAGCAGTTTAATGAAAACTGTGGTTTAGACTGCAAGGAGCCTAGCAAGCCCTGGAGAACAGTGTTTGCAGATGGGACACAAACCAGCCCTTGTGTACCTGTGGTTTAGAATTGCCCGCATCAAGGCCAAGCATTCATTCCAAAGTCAGGCAGTGAAAGGTGTCTCACCCAGCATGGGGAAACTGCTCAGCACTAGGCCAAGAAAAACACCCCAAGTTCTCAGGCACAGAACTTGGAGTGTCGAGTAAGATCTCAGCCCTGTGGTTGACATGGTAACCCCATCACTGTCTGCCTTCTGTGCGTTTCACAGTCTGCTTGAGAGGAGCAGACAGAAACGCTTTCTGAGGGAATGGAGACATTTGTTTGTGCTACCCCGAGAATGTTACACAGCTGAATACCTACCTAGGCTCAGCTGGGATAGTTGGGGTACAGCTGGCTGCAGCAGGACCATGGGGACTGCCTCAGTGACGGTTTCTGCTAGCTGCAAAACGATGGCTTCAAAGGGAGTAGCGTTGGGACACCTGAGCTGTCCGTTCAGGCTCTGCCATCTTGTGGGGTGTGCTGTGAGAGCAGCTAGAACACAATTTGCGCTTCCGTTACCTTCCGCTCCCTCCCTTTTTCCGAGAGTCTGTTGAAAGGGGAGTGACACGGAGCCGTAGAGCAGGTACTAAAGAGGGGATCTGAGGAGCAAGAGCGAACCTCTGACCTGTCCTCTGTTGGAAGACTTACCCCATGCATGTTTATTAAGCGACTAAAACCACGACAGGCAACGGTACCAGGCTCTGCGCTGACCCTTGGTGTAGTTCTGACCCTGGGCCAAACCACGCGCCAGCGTTACCTCCCTAACAAAGCTGACTTCCAGGCGGTCAGGAGTTCCCAGGCCTGGCCCTGCAGAGGAACACCCTCGTGTGTTCCACCCGGAGCAAGGCACGGGCTGCCTGCGGAGACTCGCTAAAGGGGTACCGAGACCTGAACGTTCCGGGTGGGACGCGGGCACCTCGCCGCGCTGGCCACCACCAGAACCGCCCCAGTTACAGAAGGGCAGACTTACCCGTGCCTTTTGGGAAGGACAGACAGCTCATTATCAGGTAACCTCATGGAGCGTGGGCGGTCTGACTTAACGCTCTTATGTGTTGTTTGTTTTTTCTAGTACAATTACCAGAACGCATGGAATTATGGACAGTATTACCATCCAACTTGATCGGAAGAGTGAGTGAAGTTCACTGTGCCACAGTTTCAACAAAGATGGAATAAAAAAAATATATTTTTCTAAATTAGGGATGTGAAAGAACTGTTGTAATACCTGCTTTTTGGTCTTTTGCATGTGAAATGAGCTGATGTTCACAGGGTATGTGTGAAGCAAGATTTGTGTGCCGGTAACCGATAAGTGGTATCTCTGTACAATTCTAGTTTACCATAAATGCTTTTTTTTTTTTTTTTTTTAATTCCCTGCACTAATTTATGGAGATATGTGAAGAATTTTTTTTGGTCTCATAATGATTCCATAGATTTAATCAGTGAAGCTGTAGGGGTTTTGTTCTGGTTTTTTTTTCTCCCCAAAGCTGTTCTGCTGACCAGCGTTGGCCGCCACGGCTGCTGCAGGAACGGCGCAGGTTGGGAGCGCTGGCAGTTCAGGAGCAAAGCTGTCCTCTCCTGCTCTGCTCTCCAACCGGAACGTCACCACCTGCTCTACCACGAGATCTCTTCCATGCCCCAGCGAGCAAATCCCCGACTCCTTTGTTTATGTGGTTACGATCGAAACTCTTCAGAATACGACGGCAGCCTTTGCACGCTGCGACGTGTATTTTCTATTCTATGTGGGGGTCAAAAATTAAAACGCAGTGCAAAATGATGTTGCATTCTTTTCTAAAAAGCACAAACTGTGTTTGGGATGATTTTTGTATTTAGAGTTTTTTCATGTACACAGTGTGAGCAAACTTTTTTCATTTTGATCAAAGTGATCATTCCCATTTTTGTAATAAAAGCAAGGAATGCAGTAGTCCTCTGAGCTTTCTTGGATTGCCTCGTTCAAGCTAGGAGTAAGAGCGGCAGAGTCTCGGTTCATCACCGCTTTTGTTCAAACTGCAGTGGCTGTGGTACAGGGACACCTCAGGACTGCGTGGGGTGGGGGCGGTTCTCCTCAAGATGGGGCTGGGCATCGTTCCTGACACTTCTATAAAACACCTTTAGAGGAGAAGTGCAGTGGAATTTCCTTCCCCCTGCCCCCAACTTAGGCAATGCCTAGAATACAAATGAAAATTTTTTCCTCTTCCCCTCTTCTAATATTTTAGGTTAACTAAGATTGTTGGGCGAGTGCTGTTGTAAAACTCAGCAGCTCCACAAAAGATAAAGCTGAAAGGGAGGTGCACTGCTGAAGGCTTGAGCCGGGTATCGAAGTAGCTGCTTTTCAGTAAATGATCACACAGGGGGGCAAGGGGTAATAAAAACAGCCCTGGCCCTTCCACATGGGTCTGCTTCTTCTTTAACAGTTTGCTGGAGCCCTCTGCCATTTTTCCCCCATAGTAGGAGAAAGAAGTGTTAAGTACACAAGAAAGTGAAGTCACTTGCATGTATAAACTATGTTTTCTTTAGTGGTATGTTACTGTACAGCAGTTGGGGGGCAGGGAGAACAAACTTGATTTCAATACAAGGCCACAGTTGTAACTATATCCTGAAGTTACAAGAGCAAAACTGCATTGTCAGAAGCTTTCTTGATCATAAATGGATTCCCAGCAGTGAAGGAAACTCTTCATTTCATTCAATATCCACCAATTCCACTTCAAAGAAAAGTTTTGCATTTGGTGGAATCCTGTTTGCACAGGTTAAGGAAGCTTCAGAAGCAGAACCCCCACCGCCCCCTTACCCCGTGGGCCAGGGTTAAGTGAGTTACCACCTGTTCTCGCGTGTCAGTTTTATATTTCACTGACCCGTCTGAACGTCTTGGGTTCGGTACGGAACTGCGGCCACCATCCAACTTGAGTTGTCGTGAGATGTTCAGCACCAGTTCCGCAGATACGCCTCTACTAAGACATGCTTCTCATTACTCTCATTCTGCTGAAGATGAGCAGCTGAGTCTTGCCCAAACTGCCAAGCGCCTGCCCATTTTTGGGACATGGTTGGTGGTCTCCCTCTGGGAGGAAGTTAGACTGTCCTACGGTACTAGAGAGGGAAAAAGAATGTCTAGACAGTCCTTTAAATTAGCACGACATAGGATTCGAGCGAGGGAGAACATTGCTTCTCTTCCTCTGGAAGCGCTGGTAAAAAACCCATGACTGCCCAAGGCAGGATCACTCACTCAGTCCCCTATTTCGGTGGAATCCCAGGACCAGTTCTAGCCAAGATTTTGCTCCTCTCTCTCCAGTTGCAGTAGAGCCTTCCTCCCACCTCCCTACTACACTGCTTAACATCCCCACCGGTGCTGCAGGAATAAGCATTTGGAAGCAGCCAGAGTAAAAAAGCAGGCAGAGAACAATAGCAAGTTCTCCTCTGCAGTACTGCCCGCAGGAGCTTTTCTTCAAAACAAATGGGCAATTGCACCCATCTATTAAGTCCACTGGATTTTTTTTATATTGTTAATGTTCTAAGCCTGCTACGAGTAACGAGTGAATGCTCCCGCCATTATATCCCTGTCCATGAAGCACTTTATTCCAGCAAGCATTTCCAAGTTACTTAGTGAGTAATTGGTTGTGGAAGGATACTTGGCATCAGGCTGCCCTTTCTTGCCATATGCCCACTCAGGTTCGATTTCCAGTTGAGCCTTCTCTCCTTTACTCATTGTTAAGAGAGCTTCATCCCACTAAAAAAAACACAACAAAACGAAAACAACAAAAGAACACAGCAGTCTTAGAGAGCTTAACAAAACGTGCACGTCATAACGCTTTTCCGATTTGCTCCTATGAACACCTGCACAGTGCCATATCATTCTCTGCAGCACGCTCACCCACCCCAGAGTACGCTGTGCAGTTGCTTCACATTCTTTCTGTTTGTGGAAACGCTCCCCCTTGGCCGATGTTCCCTGCTCCCACACTAGCCTGTACTGTACTTTGCAGTGCAGGTTTGTGCTTTTCTGTGGTAAAGACATTAGTGAACCCAAGAAGTAACATGCTCCTTTCT
This sequence comes from Leptodon cayanensis, assembly GCA_027564655.1. Taxonomy (NCBI): domain Eukaryota; kingdom Metazoa; phylum Chordata; class Aves; order Accipitriformes; family Accipitridae; genus Leptodon; species Leptodon cayanensis. Next base: position 21,823,769 of record JANXJC010000042.1, on the reverse strand, counting down.
AAGCAAGTATTCGGAGTTTCAGAACGTGTTTCACAGCGGACTACTGCACACACTGTTCCAAGGGGTTTGTCTCTCTCTGCCTCGTGTTTCCTTACCATTCCGCAGCATCAATGGATTAGCGTTTATTTAAGGCTGATGCTTAAAGATTAATTTTATTTCAGTGCTTGTCCCTGTTCAAGACTCGCTCGCACTGCCCAAAGCCGGTGTTCAGTTCAGCACCGTACCAACATTTCACAATGAACAGCTGCTGCTCCTGTCCTGTAGCTGCTCAAGGAAGATATCTGGCACCCACACAAACACAGGAGCGCTGTGCCAAGAGACTGAAGAAAAACCCAGGCGACTGCTGCTTCTGCAGTACTGGCCACAAGCCCAGGGACATTTTCCCCTTCCCAGTTCCAATCCCGTCACCCATAAAGGCCTTCTTCCTGCATAGCAGCAGCACGGAATATTATGCTGGGTTGGGTTTGTTTTGTTTTTTCAAGTCAGGTAAGCATAAGATCCTCCTTGCATCCTTACCTTGTGCAGGCAGCCACGAACTTCACCAGTGGCTCAGCAGCAGCGAGGTAAGAGTTAAGCACCTCATTTGCTGTGCACATACGCTGGTATCTCCCCCACGCAACAAGTTTGCACCAGTGTCTGTGACTTCAAGATGTAAGCTAACAGACGGGTGTGCAGAACGCTCGATTCTTCTACTGAGTGCTTTTAGTCCACCTACATATCCCCCCTCTACAGCTTCCACCTGCAGTACTTCAGCTCTCGGTGCTGGACAAAGCAGAGGAGTTACAGCATCAAACTGCAACTCATTTCAGCGCACGACAGCCAGAGGAATTTGGAGTTTCAGCATCCAGTTCAGAGTTAATGGATGAACTGAACTACGCCTGAAGAGGCACCGAGACAAATACGAAAAAGATGCCAGAGAAAACAACCTTCTGACAGACGAAAGCACACTGAATGCACACAGTGATCGACAGAGCCCTGGGAAACCGATAACCTTGTCTATCGTGCAAAGCACTAGACTGACATGCGCAAGAGGCTGTGCTTGTCCTGAGGAACACGTAGTTGTTACACTGTTTTCCACACACTACTTCACAGGAGGAATGACACTGCAGATGGATGAATGCATCGTAAAGAATAAGTATTACATCCTGCGGATGTAAATGCTTTCAACTTGCCTTTTTACCTCCACAAGAAACAAGAACAGCAGCTCAAAACATGCACCGCAGTCATAAATCCTGCAAAATGGAAACTCTTTTTGGATTCTGAGGGAGTCATTAATGGTTTACTTACACCTCTGATTACTTTTCCTATGCCAACTTTGAAACTTAAAGGTTTAGCTGCTTTTTTCTTCTTTGAACCTGAAAGACAGTTTTATGTTGATTTGCTTTAACATCACACCAGCATATACCATACTTCTGTCTAAAATTACTTCTATGATCATGCTTTATATAAATACCTCTTCTTATAATATTATATTTAGCCCACTATCAGATTTTGAGGGGAAAATTTAGTGCTGTGCACTAAAAACATTATTAAATGTTCAAGTTGCACCAAGAGCTAAAGTTGATGAGCATCTTTCAGATACTGATCCAGTGAACCTCAAAGACTCATTTCTGAGTTACTAAAGTTGATAGTACAAGTCATAAACACATTAGTGAAGCAAAAAAAGTCCACAGGTAACATACAATATCATACAAGTATGACGACTCACAGAGAGTATTCCAGTGACAGCCCTGCTGTTCCTCTCAGTGTTGGACATCACTGCTGGAAAAGCATTTCTAGGATTTCAGAATTTCATATACTTAAATCTTCTGATCGAGAAACTGTCACAAAAATACCAGCAGACTTGTCCACAGTGGATACGGTACACCAGACTACTTCAAATCACTCTCATGCCAGCACCTCCACGTTTAAGGGTTTATTATAGAAATACACCAAGACGAGTCTTTTTAGAGACGCTAACTACATTGTTCGTGCTCGAGTTCCATAGATAAGGGAAACTCCCTGAGCAGGAACCATCTTTCCTCCAAAGTAGTTTCAGCACTGCTTAAATCCCCACATTTCACAATATCTATGGCCTGGAGAATGCCCAACGTGAGGTCTGGCAAGATGCAGCTGTGTCACTTGACACCAGCCGGTCCTAAAATACTGCCCTGCGCTACCTCATGGAAAAAATCAGGCTCCAGGAGCAGGCTGCAGGGACACCCCCAGTCAGCTCAACGAGACAACGGTAAAAGCAGTTTGTCAGGACTCCCACCACGCACACCTTCCACAAGCAAATGCTTGCCCGAGGTTGCTTAATGAGCCCGGCTAATTTCCTCTATGTGCATTTGCAACAAAAGCCAAATGGTATATATATGACCTTACTTGTTTGAATATTGGTATCGAAGACTGTTCCATCCTGTAGTTTTCCTGTATACCAGCAATGAACAGTGTCTCCTTTCTTCGGAAAGTTGGTTTTATCGCCCTTCTTTAAAATTGATTTTGTATACTTTGGTGGCCCCTAAGTTTATAAAAACAGAGTTATGACTGCTGCATTAACCAGTCTCAGACCAACTACATCCAAGACCAAACAACCACCTAGTTCAAGGCACCGAATGAACACATGCAGCGCCAGTGCATGGCACGTTCCTGTGTTATTGCAGGGCTGTGATATTTGGGGAAAACGTAGCAGCGTTGGTGCAATTTTCTGCAAAGACTGAAGCTTTGGCAAAGATGCACAGGGCCCATCGCTAATTCAAGTTACAGAAGCAGCTTAAGGTTCAGGCACGGTACAAACACCAGCCGTCTTGCTTGCAACCGGGTTTTGGAAGACCCGCTTAATTTGGCCGCCCCACGCGATCGCCCAAACAACGCGAGGCGGGGGTGCCGCACCGACCTCCTCCACGGCCTCCTCGGGCTTCGCCGCTTTCCCCTTGGCCTCCTCCGCCTTAGCGGGCTTCGCCTTCTCCGCCGCCTTCTCCGCGCCGTCCGTGCCCTTGAACCGCTGAGGGGAGGGAGAGGGGCGGCAGCCGTCAACCGCCGCCCACCCCCCAGCCCCCGGCCCCACCGCCCCGGCCCCGCACCTGCGTGTGGAAAAGCTGCGTGTAGGCCGCGATGAGCTGCTCCTTATTCGCCGTCTTAGCCACGTTCTTCACCTGCCCCAGCAGCTTGTGCTCCGCCAGGAACTGCAAGACACGCCGCTGAGTAGCAGAGAGAAACACCCCCCCCACACCCCCCACGGCCCACCTCTTACCGCCTGGGCTGCGTGCTCCTGGAGGAACTTGATGATATCCTTCTTGGGCAGCGCCTCGCTCCGCAGCTCCTCAGCGCTCCAGGGCTGCGCCGGGCCCGCCGTCGCCGCCGCCATTTTCCCGCCCGCCGCCACCGCCTCCTCCTCCTCACGCACCGCCCAGCCTTCCCGGCGGCCCCGCGGGAGCCGCCGCAGCGGACGAGGGGGTGGGA
>JANXJC010000042.1:21766684-21820321 GCA_027564655.1 Leptodon cayanensis | reverse complement strand
GCTCTGCCGCCCCCCGTCCCACCCCCTCGTCCGCTGCGGCGGCTCCCGCGGGGTTTTCAAGCGGCGGCGGCGAGAGAAAATGGAGGGTGCCGCGCCTTGGCGCGTGTTACCTCAGAGCGGGTGGGAGGCGCGCGGCGCGGCGGCGCCCTGAGGGAGGATGAGCGGCGGGCGGCAACGCACTTTACCTCAGGCCTGGAGGGCGGCGAGCGGGAAGGCGGCGAAGGAGGAAGAGCAAGATGAGGAGGAGGCAGACGATGACCTCCTGTTGGTGGCGGCCGCGGCGGCGGCGGACCCGAGCCCGGTGGCGGGTTTCTGTGAGGCGGCGGGATCCATTTGGATCTACCCCACTAACTACCCGGTGCGCGGCTACCAGGTGCGCATGGCCCACGCCGCCTTGCTGGGGAACACGCTGGTCTGTTTGCCCACCGGGCTGGGTAAGACCTTCGTGGCCGCCGTCGTCATGTACAACTTCTACCGCTGGTTTCCCTCCGGCAAGGTGCTCTTCCTCGCCCCTACCAAGCCGCTGGTGGCTCAGCAGATGGAAGCCTGCGCCCGCGTTATGGGCATCCCGGCCCGGCACATGGCCGAGATGACAGGTAGGGCCAGGGCCGGGGCCTGGTCTGCTCCGCTCCGGGGTGCGTCGGGCTCGGGGGTCGCCTCGGAGGAGCCGCAAATATCGAGGCTGCTTAGCTGGAAGGCAAGGGCAAGAAACGTGAAAAGCCCCCCGGGGGGGTGGGGGGGAAGGAGAGAGTCTTTTTTTTTAGGACTAGAAGATTTTTAAGGGGTTAATTTTAAGTTCTGCAATAGTTAAAACCCCAGGTCACCAATATAAGGGTGATGAAGCGCTGGAACGTGTTTTCTGGAGCTCTGGTGCGCAGCCTTGTGCTTCGCAGAGCCCTAGGGTTTCCACACAGAGGTGTAAACGTCTGCAGAAAACATGCTCTGTATGTAACTTCAGCCAAAGAATAATGGCTTTTTTTTTTCTTTAAAGTTTTTGCAAACCCCATGAACTGCAGTTTATTGCTTACTGCAGTAATTGCCTTAATGACTGAATCCGTAACTTGCTTTTAAGCGCAAACCGTTGTCAGCGATGGTGTAGATTAGGTATAGGGCTGCAGGAGTGTCCCGGTTTCAGCTGGGATAGAGTTAATTGTCTTCCTAGTAGCTGGTATCCCATTATGTTTTTGAGTTAGGTATGCGAAGAACGTTGATAACAACTGATGGTTTCAGTTGGTGCTAAGCAGTGTTTATACCAAGTCAAGGATTTTTCAGCTTCTCCTGCCCAGCCAGCAAGAAGGCTGGAGGGGCTCAAGGAGTTGGGAGGGGACACAGCCAGGGCAGCTGACCCAAACTGGCCACAGGGGTATTCCATACCGTGTGATGTCACGTCCAGTATGTAAACTGGGGGGAGTTGGCCTGGGGGGATTGCTGCATGGGGACTAACTGGGCACTGGTTGGTGGGTGGTGAGCAATTGCATTGTGCATCACTTGTTTTGTATATTTCAATCCTTTTATTAGTATTGTCATTTCATTATTGTTGCCAGTATCACTATTAGTTTCTTCCTTTCTGTTCTGCTAAACTGTTCTTATCTCAACCCATGAGTTTCATCTTTTCCCTTCCAATTATCTTCCCCATCCCACTGGTTGGGGGGGAGTGAGTGAGCAGCTGTGTGGTGCTTAGTTGCTGGCTGGGGCTGAACCATGACGGGGAGGCTAGGGGGCACCTTGAGCTTTCTAGCCTTTGTTTCTGTGGTTCTGGCTTTAGTGTTTCAATGCAGAATATCTTCCTAGTCCTTGTATTCACCCTTTTTTCCTGAAAATGGGACTAGCATCAAGGTGCGTGCTGTTTTAAAAGGCACTCCTTTCCCAAAGCCAACATGGGTCTGCCAGCCCCGTTGGCCTTCTGCTGTTGCTCTCGGGTCACAGGTCATGGCTTGTTCTCAGCAGAACAATTTGCAAATGTAATTTCTTTAATTTTCAGGGGGAACCCAAGCTCTTAGTCGGAGGGAACTGTGGACTACTAAGAGAGTCTTCTTCCTTACACCTCAAATAATGGTGAATGATCTTTCCCGTGGGACATGTCCTGCTGTAGAGATTAAATGTTTGGTTATTGATGAAGCCCACAAAGCCCTTGGAAACCACGCCTACTGTCAGGTAATGCTGGAGTCACCCCACTCGTGTCTCACGATTACAAAAGACCTCCCCCAAAGTCACCTACAGGATCTCCATAAAGTGTCACTGTCATCATTGCTGTAGGGAGATTGTCCTTTAGGTCCTTAGCTTTGTTTGAAAGAGACCAAACAGTCCTCTATGTTTTCAGTGCCTTGTTTTTAAGTAAAAACTGTATTAAAACTTGATAAGGTGAGGTGGGAATTTTTTTAATGTCTGAATAAAACTGCAATTTTTGTTTCAAAATATCTTTTTTGATTGAGGTAATTTAAAAAAAAGTCACTACGCTGTTTCTTTCAGATGTGTTTGTATTTGCAGGTGTACTCTGGTGTGTTTGTGCTATGTTGGAGTAGCTCTTAAATGTGGGGAGTTGTTTTTTTTTTTTTTCAGAAAAAAGTGCAGGCTTTTTTTGTGAAGTTCTTTATTGTAGTAAATGAGTTCAAGATTTCTTTTTAAAATAGGGTTTTGTCTTGATTAGCAAAGAGTTTGTTGTGTTATCTTGGCTTAATCTCCTCATAGCAGTATGTGACCTAGAAGAAAGTTACAGTTTTATATACTGGAGAAATTGACTGAATGTCTATGGAGTTGTGTCTCGTTGCCTACTAGGCCTCTTCAGAGGAAATTAGGTGTGTTTTAGTGCTTGTCAAACTCTGCATGCTGGAAAAGAGATGGTAGCTTGCCAAGTTAAAACTGTACATGTTTGTTTGCCAACATTGCAATTTTCTTATTCTATAACTTTTCAGAACTGTAGCAACTTCATTTTCAAAGAATTTAAGTTTATACGTTATTTTGTTTCAAAATATTGTATAAAAATATTGTCTTAAAATATTTTACTATCATGCGAATTGCTCTGTAACAGAGAGCCAAGACTTGTATTCATTAGCTTTTGAGTCGTCTTAGCTATAGCTGAGAAAAACTTCTTCCATTGCCCCTTGTCAGTCTCCATGGCTGTGAAATTGGCAGGCTTTGTTCTCTGTTTTACCTCTGCCTTTGCATGATTTTCAGAACTACCAGCACAAATTGAATTTCTCTTTAGTCTCTGTTCACTTATTATGTATTATGTAGCTTTTATGTTATGTTCTATTATTTGTAATTTTTTGTTGTGCAGCGTGAGGTGGTTGGTCAGAACGCACAGTGTTAACTGATAGCACTGGCAGAGTTCAGCTCTGTGGGAAAATGAAGTAGGGAGGCAATTTGGCTGTTGCTTGAATGTTCAGCAGCTATTGTGCTTGTCCCCGCATTGGTCTTGGAGAGGGTTGTAGAATGAGAACATGGGAAGTCTAGGGAATATTCAGCCATTTTCCTAATTGCTAATGCAACTTTTTCAACTGAATGCTGGTTGTCATGGTGGCTGTCATCTAATCTTTGTTCAGATTTCATGGGACTAATCATCCATGATTTACTTTTTTTTTTTTTTTTTTTTTTTAGAGTGGTTCTTCAAACTTACTTTTTGGCAGCTCGCTTGAGTTAGTGTGCTGTTAATCTTCTTGTTAAATCAAGTGAAAAATCATTTTGTAATTTACCAAGGTTGTTCTGCTGAATGGGACTGGGGTAATATACTTAACCAAGATTAAGTGTTCTTGGATAAAATGGTTATAAAGTGAACACTTCCTGGTTCCCACCTCTTTTTAGAATATTTGTTAAGCTTTTTCTACTTAGTGGGTGCTTTCATCGATACGGTTTGTATGAGCAAATAGTCTCCTTTAAGGATATTAACGGAAACTTTCCTATTCTTAGGTTGTAAGGGAACTAAGCAAATATACAAATCAATTTCGGATCTTGGCCCTAAGTGCCACACCAGGCAGTGATACAAAGGTGAGTCAAACCTACTTGCATGTTTGAAATAGCTTTTACTGAAACTTTATTATGTTTAATACCAGTTTGAATGTTGTGTAGGATACTGAAGTCTATTAGAATTCCACGTAAAAACTGAATCTCTTTACAATCCATTAGATATTAAGGGTTTGTCTTTTTCATGCTATAGACTCTATATTATTGATTTCCCGACCTTTCTAAAAGGAAATAATACCTTTTAGTTTTTGAGAATACAAACCTACTTGAACCAAAAAGAATATAATCTCAGAGCAAAATGACTTTCATATTCTGTTCAGTGTGATATATTGGGTAAATATAAGTAAGGCTTAGCTTTTCAGTTTAAGGCAGATGGACATCCAAATTCAATTTAAGCTCCTAGCTCCAGGTTACTTCTCATCAGGTATTTCATGGTGTACCCAAAGCCAAAGGGAGAGTTCTGTCTCTCCAGCCCTCGTGCAATTGCATGCTTTTTGCATTCATGAACTACCATGTTGGCTCTTTGTATGCTACTTGAGATCTTTACGTGGAGAGTTTCATTTTTCATCTATAGGTAGTAGGTACCTTTTCCTTACAGTTATATTAATGCTAAAATATGGAAATGGTTACTTTCATGTGATACTGACTTGCATTGTTGGGAGTGTTAATAAGCAAATACGGTCTTTTTTGTGGCTTCTCAAACAGGCTGTGCAGCAAGTTATTTCCAACTTACTCATTGCTCAGATAGAGCTATGTGCTGAAGATTCTCCAGAAATTCAGCCTTATTCTCATGAGAGACAAGTGGAAAAAATTGTTGTTCCACTTGGCGAAGAATTGGTAGAAATTCAGAATGCTTACATCGGGGTGAGTTGTTGCATTTCTTTGTTGTTAAATGGACAGTGTCACTAAATACATAATCTGCCTTCCTATTTTAACATATCTATCTAGACTAGCAATAACTTATAAAGGTATCACTTTCCTATGCAATTAACTTTGCCTTTGAGTATAAGGCAAAGAAAAAAACATGGTTTCAACTACAGTAGCTGCTGTTCCACTTTGCACCAATGATACCTGTTACCTTGCATAACTTAAAAAGTTCTGGCGGAAAACTTATAGTTGAATTAGTTTTCTCGTCCTCTTTCAGGAGTCCTCGCAAAATTGACATGAGGTCTAAACCGAGGGTTTCTTATTTTGGCTGAATTTATTAAGGTGTTGAGAATGGCCATGCTTGTGTTGTCCAGGTTATTGCCAGCCTTACGAAACATTTTCTGAAACTGAAACATTTTGTCTGATTAAGAATAGTCTTTAGAGCTATAAGTCATCTGTAAGTGTACTTAGTTCTTGTTGTTGGGGGTTTTTTTCTGATTTTTTTTTTTTTTTTAATTTTTCTCTTGACAGCTTTTTTCTTTTCTTTTTTTACCAGTAGGTAATGTCCAAATATAGGACAGATTAGGAGGGGCCAGGACTGTTAGCCAGTCAATGATGACTTAATGGTCTGTGTCATGTCAGTAAGTTCCTAGTAGACAAATGATATTACATAAGATACCACTTTGAAAAGTTCAAAATATATGTTCTTTTTTTGTAGGAGACATTAAAAAAATTAGAATTAAGTTAGTATCAGACTGTTGACCTTAGAGTATGTTTTTGGTTAAAGTTTAATGATTTTGGTGTAGTTTATGTGAAGACCCTTGGAAGGTAAACATGTTTGTTCATTTTTCTAGATTGAATTAGATCAGCTGTTTTCAAACCAGTAACCTGAGAGTGTATTTAAATGAGGAAGTTCCACTGATAACCTAGCAAGAACTTTAAAGATAGTTTTGCATCACTACAAGTGCCTCTGAATGCTCGCTCATATTGAGTGCAGGGATTTCATTTGAAGTGTTTCACTTGAGATTTAAGCTGAAATAAGCATGTAGGTTTGGCTAATCTGCTGTAATTGAGGAATATAAACAACCTTTGACTAAATTGTCACTGTGGCTTCAGTGGTTTCCATTTCCTTTCTTTGATCTGGCATTTGCATTTGTATTGCTACTGCTTTACTTAGAAAATACGACTTGTAACAACAGAGAGGGTGTGAAAGCATGGTGCCCCAGCCTTTTCCAGTGTTCCTGGGTAAGCCAAGCCCTAGCCTTAGAGACTTCAGCGCTTTCAAAAGTGGCTCCTGTACCTCAGTTTCTGCAGAGGTGTTTCTGTAGTTGTGCAGTTTTCTGTGGCACAGCAATGGACCTCAGCCATGCCCTGAAGTTAAATTACACTGTTTACTGGACTCCTCTGTTTTGGCTTCTGAGCGGCTTGAGATCAGGGTGTGTGAGTGCAGCCACAGAGAAGCAACAAGTATATGTTGAATTATCCTTGTCCCTTGCCAAAAGAATCAGTCGTGAAGTATGTTCTGAATGGCATCGGGATTTAGGAGAAAACTCAAATGCATATGTTGCTCTTTAAGTACTGCTTCTGTACAGTTTGATTCTGAAACCAGTCCTACCCCAGTCTGTGCTGCAGTCAGAATTGGGGGAGACTGCTGGACAGTTGACAAAAATGGGCTTGCCGATGGCTTCTGCGGTGAGGAGGAGTGAGTTTGCTAGCAGACCTGCTGGCTGCAGCATGTAGAAGCATAGCTCCAAATGTACGGGTTTATTTCAAAGAATGTATGTTCTTTTGAAAGCTATTTAAGTTTTGTGGTTCTTAAAGCGACCATTTCAAATGTGGGGCTTAAATGCCTTTTGTAAAATCAGAATAGCAACTTGTGACTTCTGCTGTTCCCATTCAAAGGAGACATAGCAAAAGGACTTGTATGTCGTTACAAAAATGAAAGCCAGGTGTATTCTGCACAATAAGATCATTACCTTTAATTTTGACAAACAGTAACAGTAAACAAGATGACATATCAGTGAAAATGAAGGACAGTGTAAAACAGCACAACGCAACAATGCCAGATATTGTATGTATACAAATATAAACATAATTTAAGCAAGGCCCTGAGTATCACAATAGCTGGAGAATAAACCTTTGAGGCACTAATGCTTGTTTGGAAAATACACAGTATGCAGGACAACATTTATCTGTTAAGGCTATGTCATTTAATCCTCAAAAAATATGGGTGAATTCTGTTTTATTATCTCCTTTGAATAGTGGAAATCCAATAACTTCAAATTAAAAATGAAAATCCATTAATTAATGGCTTACAAAGTAGAGCCACAGGTGGATAATAATAAAATGCCTATTCTGATAACAGGAGTTAGGTAATCATGCTTGACACAATGTTTCCAAACTTTCTGAAGTGATGTATTTGAGTAATAGTAACATTTCCTTGGTATTCACTGGTGTAACTATTAAGTAAACTTCATTGGGTGTCAGTGAAAAAACACAATTCTTCGTGCCTGTACTTTTGAGGGCCAGTTACAGAAGGTGGTACAATGATCCATAGCCATAAAGTGTATCTTCAAACTTGAGATTAATTGGTTCTCAGCAGCAGAAGCTGTCTAACGTAAGTCAAAATAAATACTATCTTGGATTTCACAGTTTTACATAAAACAACACTGAACACTTTGCTGCAGTTAGGATATTAGCACATTCAGATAAATGCCTTAGTTTTATATTTCAGTAACAAGAATGTTTCTATAACATACCCACAAGTAGCTGAGTCACAGAAGTATTTAGGTGAAGATTGCCTATGGAAAGAGACATAAGATACAGCAAATGCTTTTTGTAATAGACTTTTAAAATGTAAACTATGTACAAACTGGTACTTTATGGCGAGAGGATTTAACTACTTCCGATAACTATTTGACATTTGTTGTGCCAAAGCATTAAAATAATTTCCATAGCTGGCAAAAGCAATCAAACAGCAGAAATTTCTTTAATTTGCCATAAAATATTGTCAAAGGTGAAAATTATTTTTATTTGCTCTTATAAAAATCTTGCAAGGGGGGTGTTAGGGCAGAACAAAACCTGTTATTTAATGCCTCCCTGGGCCCTCTACTCAACTCAGTTTTTAAAAACTTTTTGTTGTTTTCCATTAAACTGTTAGCTTTCACTTTAGTACTGGCTGGCATTTCCAGCAGTCTGAGGAAATGTTAAAAATAAATGAAAAGCAAAATAAATAAAAATCAAACAGGAAATAATCCAACATACTGAAAAGGAAGTCTGAATTTTTTTTTTTTCCCTTCTCCCTGCCCCCCTCCAGCTATGATTCTGTATCTTGAACAAATTGAGAGGAATAAAAGACATGACAGGTACCTTCATCGCCTCATTCTGTTAAGTAAGAAATACTTTGATGTGCATTTAAATTGTCATGTAAAAGAAATACTTTGACGTGCATTTAAATTGGCACATCAGACAAAGTAGTTCCTCATTTGTGACATTTGTGCTGTCACATGGCAAACCAGCTTTGATAGTTTTCTGGCTGGAGTAAGAAAGATCCCAAACTCACAGTCTTTATTGAGACTCCCTCCCCCATCAGTTTAACATCCAGTTAATTTGTGGCAATACAAATGTCTGTGCTGGACTCATGCAGGGTCTCTGAACAGCTAGGCATATCGGACACCCAGAAGAAGAAAGTGAGGACTGCCTTTTTTGTGTGGTGTTTGTGGGGTTGTTTTTTTTCTTTTTTCCTCCTCAGAAAGACTATCAGTTTGCCTGTGTCAAAACGAAGGCTTTTCTCTCTTCCCCCCGCCCCCCCCCTTCACCTGGCTGTCTCCCCGAGGGGTCTCTGCGGGCAGCAGCCACCAGAAGGCGCCTTGCCCACGCGTGAGCACGCTCGGCCGGGCCGGCTGGCACTCTGACCTTGCTGCTCAGCCGGGCTTTCGGGTTAAGCCTGCAGTCAGTGTGGTGCAGCCCAGCACCGTGTGGAACCAGGAGCCTTAAAGCTCTCCAGACCTGTTCGTTTATTCAGTCAGAAGTACTACATAAATCCATTTTGTTTGCCAGTTAACTCTACTGTAAGCTAGCTGACACTGGCTCTGGTTGCCGTTTTGTATGCTGTAACTGAAGAACACAAAAGCTCTATTTAAAGCCTAAATCCTGTAATCAATAAATAATGCTGGTGATATACTTAATGAAATTTTATATAAAAAGACACTTCTATTAAGTATTAAGATTAAACTCTACCATCAGATCTGTAACGGGACATAATAAGAAGGGATTTTTGAGAGCAAAACTGTTTGCTACCCCGATTCTAAAGTGCAGTAGGTGCTCTTTAACTGTAATAAACAGCAAAGCATGAATGCTGCTTTCAGACCTTCTGATGCATGTAGAACTATGTGAGCTTGTCTTTCAATCACAGCGTGCTAAACTAGCAGTTGTCTACTTGAAGAATTATCATATGGATGAAAGGTAAAAGAAACAAGCAGCAATACGGAAAATTAGATATTGGGAAGAAAAATTCTCACAGTGAGGGTGGTCAAATATTGGAACAGGGCCCAGAGGGGTTACGGGCTCCTCATCCCTGGAGATGTTCAAAATCCAACTGTGTGAGGCCCTGAGCAGCCTGCTCTGCCAGCAGTGCAGCAGAGGGCTGGACCAGGTGACTGCCAGAGGTCACTTCTAGCTGAAGTTTTTTCTGTGATTCTGTGAAATATTTGTATCATTTATAACATTAATAGTGGGGTACTGCCAGAAGAGTGTGGAAAGTACCGAACAAATTACTTCAGCTGCGGTGTTTTAACATTCCAGCAAAGTCGTAAGAAGAAAGTGTTCAGAAAACTGAAGAGTTAAGAATAACCACTTTCTGTTTAGGAATGCCAAATATAGTTGTGGGATTACTATGAGTGTGTGATTAAGGTAACCTGTAACTTTTGCTATCAAAACTTTAATCACCATTAGGACTGTTCTGCCTTCTTGGTCTCTTCTCAAGGTTAAAAGTACTTTGGTCGAACGCTTTTTGAGGTAAGCATTAAGAATCTTTGCGCCACAGATGACGACATTAAAAGTAGTCAGTGTTGGCCTACTCTTACTCATTGGTTTAATCTCAGTGGTCTACATCTGGTAGTTTTCTTCAGAAATTAAGGCCCGAGCATTCTTCTTCTGAAGCATAGCCTGCATGTGTGAGGTGCTTTTAATGTGTGTCCCACTGAAAGCCCCAAGAGGGACTTTGTGTAGCTGGTGCAGCACTAGGTGCCCAGAGCAGGCCAGGCCATGGGCTCCAGGATCTCCCCTCGGACCGCCACAAGCAGTCTAGAGGTGCTAATAAGTGGATGAGGAGAGAGGTCTCTGTCTCCCTTATCTTGTAAAAAAAGATAAGGTGAACTAACCTTTAAAGTGCTAAAAATCTCTATAAAATTATGTAAAAACTGTGAAAGTTGACATAGGAAAGTTGACATAGGTGTTTCAGGTGTTACCTCTGATTATTAAGATGGAGTGATTGCCTTGCTAAACTGACTAAAAGCCACGTATCTAAAATTTTTGAGGGTTTGACATCTAGTCTCATGTGATTCACCTGTAAGATTCTGCCAGTAAATCAGAACTGATTCTTGTGACTGACAAGCATCAGAAATGGGAGGCTATGGTCTTTGAAGGAACCATATCTCATTGTGTCGATTGGCAGCAGCTGGATTTGTGTATCCTGCAATGATGAATGTGTCCTGCAAACATAATTCGGGACTCTCCAGGATTTCCGCCAACAGGTTTATTTGTCTCATTATAGAGTCTTCATTGGTGATTCCTCTGAAGCTCCTGTAACAACCAACTTCATATCAAGTTCTTTTTAAATTCCACAGTTTTTCCAGAGCCTAAAAAATGCCTCATCCTAAATGATTTAGTCATGTTTCACAAATGATACTACCTGACTGTGACTGATCTCGAACAGATAACAATTTTTTCTTAACATTTTCACTGATATGTCAGACTTTTTTCCCCAGCTACACAGAATAGTCTATGTTCTGAGATGCTGTTATGTTTACAGATGCATCATTTTACCAACTAAGCTGGTAACGGTTATATCCTGAATATCCCAGTTTGATAAAGCAGGCAGCTTTTAACAATTACTGAAAATCAAGTTTTACTGTTTATTTGCTTTTAGAATTTGATTTAAAAGATGTAACATGCCCAAATTGCAAACTGCATCGTTTTACTGTTTTTACTAGAAAAAAATCAAAATGTTTCTTACCTACTATAAACAATAGTAGAAGGCCATTCTTCAATGATTATGTCAGAATCAAAAGGATGAGGTGGCTCGTCCTGCAGCACTTCAGGCAGGTAGTATGCTACTGTCACTGACTCTGTCATCTCCGATTGAGATTCGTTTGTATGGACTATGGTCACAATGGGTATTGTTATCCCCAGGTACAGTCCTGAGGAGACATACATGACTTTTAGAAAATACAAATGGAAGTCTACATATGGTGCTTGACTTCTGAACTCTCACTGAATAATATAAAGTGAGTACCACAGGGCAGAGTTTCATTATGAAAAGGAATTCAGTAGGATGTTTTAGAAAAGGGGTTTGTGTATTCCAAGTGGAAGTAGCATTTTATTATGCCTTGTAGTTTGTGTGTGTGTGTGTGTATATATCTCTAGAATCTACACATGCAAATATGTGTGCATGTGTGTCTAAAATGTGGTATTTGGTGAGCTCTCCTATCTTCATGTAGGGCAAGGAGTTTGACTTAACTTCTTTCCTCCTCTTAAAAGGGTTGTTTTTATCCTGTAAACAGACCTTGTATCATGTTTTAAATATTTAGGAACAAACAATGTAGGCAAGACAAGGGGGCTGCATTGTGAATTCATTTAGGATTTG
The DNA here is from genome assembly GCA_027564655.1 of Leptodon cayanensis. Lineage (NCBI taxonomy): Eukaryota > Metazoa > Chordata > Aves > Accipitriformes > Accipitridae > Leptodon > Leptodon cayanensis. The sequence goes on along the minus strand of JANXJC010000042.1, from coordinate 21,808,629 downwards.
CCGTTACTAAACATGTTGCTGTATTTTTTGCAGTGCTATATGAAAAGGTGGTGATTTTTGACTGTGCAGGTAGCAGTGATGACTAGGAGTGGGAACTTTGCTTCTGTACACAGTTTGAAAACAAAACTGCACTGTTCTGGAGCCAAAATTACTTTTAAACCATGGTCAAGAGTTAAAAGAATGGAGAGAGTGGGGAAGATACCTGATTAAGGAAAAGCTGTCGTGATCAATGCTTTCAGTGTCTTGGAAAGAAAATTAAGGGTTGACTTGATTGTAATACATGTACTGTTATGGAACAAAACACAGGGCATTGCAAAACTTTTTAATCAGCTGGAGAAGGAAAAAAATGAGAACTGATGGCTGAAGTTAAAACCAGATTAAATCGGATTGGAAAATAGGTGCACATTTTTCATGCAGACACAAGTTATCAAGGACGTGGTGGACTTTCTATTGAAGTACTTGAGTTTAAAACTGGATTATCTTTCTGGAAAATATGCTTCAACCACATAAATTTTTGGTGTCCACTCAGACATGCACAAGTTAAGTATCATGAACTAAAATGGAGGCAAAACATTATGGTCTCTTTTGGCATTACACTCTAAGTAGGTTCTTAGAATATGTGATTTCAGTACTGCTGTGAAAACTAAACCACTAAAATTCTGTAGCAAAAGCCTAATGTATAGCTGACAGCCTACAAAAATAGCCAGTATCAATTCTCAGGCAGCTGTAGTGGTCACAGTGCCCCTGGAAACAGTGGTGGTTTCCCTGCAGATGTTCTCTTCTAGCACGTATGCAGAGGGAGCAGCACTTTGGTTTAGACTCTGCTGGAAAGGCTGTATTACAGGAAAACATCCCTCTAGACAGGGTGGTGTATTTGGAAAAAAGCTCATGAAAGTATCTTCCCAATTAGGAGGAGCTAGTGCATAAATAAAATGTTTTAACTTTAATGTAGAATTGGGGTACCAATTACCTGAGGAATTCTGCTCACAAATGTACCTCATAAGCTTCATAAATCCAAGGCATATGCTCTGTTCATACTGTTTTTCTTTCATTTTTATGCAAGCCCACTTGGCTTTTCCATACTGACGTTTTTCGTAAAGCAGATCTCCAAGCTGCAAACACAGTAAGATAATAATTTGTATTTTAAGCTAATCACTTAAAAAAACTGTGCAAACAAATAAAAGTCAAACAATATTCCAGTGCTTTACTTATAGCATAGAGAAATCAGATTTTAAGTCTCAGTGTCAGCTATACCTTAAGTGTGTTCTGTTTAATACTTAGTTCACATGTGCTTCATTTCAAGGTCCAAGCTGGTATATAATAAGTAGATATCCAAAACCAATGCAGTGTGTGCATCTTACTTGAGTACAAAAATAATTGCATCTTTTTTCAACTGTCAGTAAAATGATCTTGAAAGGAACATGTGAATTTCAATCCTTCCTCGTATGAATTAAGAAGGGATATGCTGCTGATTTGGGCCAAAACTTATTTCAGCAGACTTCTAGGTAGCTCTCCTTTAAAATAAGGAACTGCCATGTTTTGGGCTTGCAGTATTAAGCATTTAGTTGGAATTAACACTGAATAACCTTATTTTATCTGCAGTTATTACAGTAGTACTAAGAAATTGCTTTCAAGCATTTAATTACAGCATAGTCAGGAGTCCCAAACTGTTTAGATGAAATACACTCAATCAAATTGTGACACTTATAAATTTGAATTATATAGATCTACTTAAAAGAAATGTGACAAGAATTCTTTATATATGATGAGTAAAAATTTTCTTGACTTGTCATGTATTTAAGGTTAGACGCTTGTTTGCACATTTCCTGAGCTGTAAACAATTTGCTAGACATCAGTTTCAATTTTTCGTTAGAGGGTAAGATGGTTTTGATAAGATGGATTTGTAAATTGCTGCTTTGTTTGATAGTGATCCATGATACAAAAGCACATGTTTGGTTTTAAATTCAGATATTAATATCTTTCAAGTATTCTTTGCTAAGGTTTTGTTAACATGATTGTGCAAAGAAGCAAGTGCATTGATTTAAATGAATAGGCATTTTTATTTCAAATGTCAAAATATGAGGGGGTTTTGTTAAATTAATTATAAAGTGTCACAAAGACTTTAATTCCTTGCCATCTTCCGACATTCCTGCTAGTTTCTACCTTACAAAAAAGAAAAATTCACACATGTAAGAGTGGTGAGGTGTTAAAAATGAAACGTAGTTATCCAGTTATAATGCTTTGCACTTATGATGTTAAAAATCCTAAAGAGTTAAAATAATTTTATAAAACCCCACATTTTTGGAAGCTAGGTATGAATACTGAAAACACTGTTAAAACCTCAACTGGGAAGGGAAATGGTACCTTTTCTTTGCGCTGGATCAGAGTAAATGGAATGGTCTGTCTCTCCTGGGGATTGTTATTTCTAGTCAGCTGCTGAATTGGTTCTGCCATCTCTGTAACAAAATAACAGATTTACAATTTTAGATGTAGAAAGGAGTCTGGGGACCCTGTTTTTGTAACAAGTTTAGTTTGCTCTTCAATATTAATGCAGAATGTTAACTGACTTCTGTCTCTGTACTGTTGGGAACAGATTTCACTCTCCCACTCCTCGTATATTGCAATTACACAGGTGTCTATGGAAGGCTTTTGGCGGGGACCAGTCTCCTGGCTCTCTGCTGGTGTTGCCAGGAGAGGATTTCAAAATAAAAGGCAAACAAATGTTTTAATTAAGAAGTAGAAGAGAACGTGAACTTTTGTTTGTAGCTTCAGGAGACTGCACAGAACAGGACACACACCGGGCTGTATCAGCAAGACTGCAGCCAGCCGGTCAAGGGTGGTGACTGTTCTGTTTGGTGCTCATGAAGCTGCATTTCACTTTATGGTACAGCAGTGGCATTGATGAACTCGAGATACTTCGGTGGAGGGCCGCCCAGCTGGTTAGGGCAGGATGGAGCGTAGAAGGGGCTGGGAGAACCCGATGCGCTCAGGCTGGAGGGGAGAAAGTGAAGGTGGGGTGTGGAGGGGGGATCAAAGCGCAGTCTCTACTATGTAGTGGAAGGATATAGAGAAGACTGAGGCTCTGTTTAGAGGTACACAGTGATAGGGTGAGAGGCAGCAGACATACAATTGCCATACAGAAAATTCTGATTAGGTATTAAAAAAAAACAAAACCACCAAAACCCACAAATCACAGTGTGAGTGATCACCAGCTGGGAGAGGGGCCCAGAGATGTTATGGAGCCTCTGTCCTTGGAAAAATTTAAAAGTCAGCTGGATGAGGCCCTGAGCAACCTGAAACCTGAAAGTTAGGAACCTAACTCAGCAACTAGCTCTGCTTTTAACAAGGGGTTAGACTACAGATCTCCAGGGGCTCCTTACACCCTAAATTATTTCACAGTTCTGTATTAGTTAATTCTACATATTATACCTACTCAGTGTAAATAGATGTTTATACTTTCTTTAAAAGAAAAGTGCTGAAACTATAGATGAGGGAGGAGAAAAGTGTCCTGTTAAGCTAAAGAAATAGAAGATGAGGAAACTTAAAATTCCTCAATGTATACTTCACTGAAGAAATGTGTCTGAAGACGACGTGATTATTTAACAAAGAAATTGGAACATAGATTCGTGTCAATTGACACAAATCTCTTTTTGTTGCATAGTAGTTTTATAGGTATGTGCTGTCTGAAAGTTTTTATTTCAGTTTGGAAGGGGCAGAAGTGACTTAGAGTGAATATTAACATTCTAGCAAAGTTCAAACATAATTTACATAAAGGTGGGAGTAGAGCAAAGCAAGCTTTGTAACTTGTGTTCTGTTTGTCAGGTTCCATTACACCTGGCAGAAAGAAATACAGTGGTTCAATGTCCTCAAATAGTCATAGTTACCATAAAGCACTAGTAAAGATTAAATGGAATGTACTAATTCAGTTGACTAACAGGGACACCCTGTGTTTTGCATGCTTCTTATATTTGCCATTGTCTGTCGTCTTGCCCTTTGGAACGAGAAGGGCTTGGAGTACAGTCTAATGTGTCATAGCTTCTGATCTCGGCTCACATTTTGGTGGCTCATTATGTGAAGGAGAGTGTTAAGAGCTGACTGTTGTTGAAGAACTGTAAGCACCTGCATGCTCACTTGCCAATACTGAGATAGAACTGAAATGTGCTGTGACTTTTTGAATAATTCTCACATTTTGTAAGAAATTAAATAACGAACCTGTTCTCTATTTCTAGATGTAGTGACGCTAGCAATCATCCTGTCTGTATTAATGGTACACTTTCCAGCCAAGCTCAAATGGAAAGAAAGAGAAAATATATTATACTTGCGTATATAATACTAGCATACTCTAGTACTTCTGTTGTCCTACAATTTTGTCATTTAGATGTGGTTGGATTAGGTGTATTTGCAACTATGGTTATCTTGACATCAGTTCTAGCTGCAATTCATGAATAAATTCTGCTTAGAAGTTGATCCCTAACAGACAGGCTTGGAAACTCTGGATATAAGGTTAGTCTTAGGAATGGAAAGCCTCTCTTGCAAAAGAGTTAGTGCCTTGCCTTTCAAAGGTGAAGTAATACAGACATTTGTGTACTTTGATAGAGGATTAGAAACTTAATTTTTTATGTACAGTGTTTGAACATCTGGATGTGAATTTCTGCCATACTACCTCATGGTATATATCAGACATACATGAAAAGGACTAAAAAGGACTAAAGTTTCAACTGAAATAAGAGCCCTTCTCTTAGGTGTTTTAAGTGCATCAGCATCTTAAGTGGAAAAGGCAGGATGATGGGGGAAAAGAGTATTATCCATGTTTCAGAGAAGAGGAGAATTAAGATGCAGGAGAATTAACTTGGCCAAGGTCACTCAGTAAATCTGTAGCTGAGCTGGGAATCAAACCTACATCTCCTGGCATCCAGTGCAGGGGTTTTAGCTTTAAGACTATTTGGAATAGTAAAGATGGTTTTAATAAGGGGGAGAAAGCTACACTTTAGTTAATTTTAAACTTTTTTTTTTTTAAATGTGATTGGGAAACATTTAATTAATAACTGACATGTAAAATTGATCTCTTTGGAGGCTGAGAGAAAAATAAAAGTAGATTAGACTTTCCACAGAGTACTCAAGAATTAGGAAACATTTTAGGACTCTAGAAATGTTAACTGTATTTTTAGATTCCTTTATTGATAAGTGAGGAGGGGTTTATATTTTTTCTTTTTTTTTTTCCTCTTTTTTTTTTTCTTCCATATTAATGCACAAGATAGGGATTACAACTAATTAAAGTCCTTTTGGGAGTTTTATTTTTCAGTTTGTGAATCCACACCTGTCAGGCAGGACGGTATAGCATTTGGATTGTAAATATTTTAACCTGTAAAATACTTTAGATTATACTGCCCAAAAGCAAGTGAGTTGCTTGGCTTACATGTCGTCTGTCAGTCCAAGCTTGCAAACTTGAATACTGGTGTGACAGAACAAGGCATGATGAGTTGTAGCAGTGTAGCTAGGTAAAGGCTTGGTTTAATTCAATTTCAAAATTGTGATTACAGTTGCTACTACAGGTGGGTATTGTGAAAGAGGCAAATCTTTACAAAGCGATTTATATAGATAAGGCACATTTGACAAGACTTGTTCGTAGCAGCAAGACTGAACAGTATTTAAATTGTTGCATGTCTTAATTTGTGTCTGATTGGACCTGCTGGGAGTGCCGCTGAAGTGTGATGTACTTGTCAGCTGCGCCCTTAAATAATGTACATGCACACAAAACTCTGTCATTCTAGAGTAGAGGAGACAGCCTTTGTAATGCTGGGAACCAAAATCTTCATGCTGAAAAGAACCACTAGACATGCACCTTGGAGAGGATAATCAGGGAAACAGCTCTGGGAGGTGTCTACGAGCACCTTCTTAAGAAGCAGGCTCAGTGCTGGGCTGGGGTGGGCTTCAGCGTGAGGCTGCACCACTGGGATGACCCAGCGGTGGAGACTCTGTAGTCCTTCCCCGCACGCTTCCTTCAACCGACAGATGTTTTGGCTGTCCAGCAGCCTCGGTACCAGCAGAGCCTTCTGCCACTTACGTGAGGTAACCTCAGCAGGGGAGGTACATTGGAATTGATGGAAAACCACCTGCAATTCAGATCTAAGGTTTGATCTGGAGCCTGGGTACTTGACCTCAGAGCATGCTTCTTGGTGCACTGAGTATCTTTAGCCAACTTTACGCTTTAGCAAGTAGATGGTTTTGATGGGTAGCAACTTTCCTGAGCTTGCTTATTAATGAATGTTCTTACACTGAAATTAGAGTTGAGAAATTTAACTGCTGTAGCGTGTTTTTTGCTTCTTCTGGGAGTAGATAAAATGGAGTTTTCAAGCCAAGAAAGTTAGATTATACCTTTCTGCACCTTCTGTTTTCTTTTACCTTTTTGTTGCAAGGTTTGGCATAGGCCAGTCAGTCAGTCTATAGGATTAAGATCTTGTTAATAGTGATAAATTGCAATATCTGTTCACATCTCACAAAATCCTAGGTTTTTAAGAATGCTTACAGTGTTCCTGTTCCCTTAAAAGGTGCTAACAAAAGCTACAAAGCAAGTCATGTTTTTGAAAGGTATATTGTCACCGTGGAACAAAACAGGTGTCAGAGCTTGTGGCAGTCCAGAGCTATTGATGAGAGGGATGGTAATATTCTTATTTTGCAGACTTTACCACTAGACTACAGGAAATACACATTCTGTTGTTAAGGTCTCAAGTGCTCTGCCTGCAGTTACCAGGCTCTCAGTCTAATAGTCGGCCAAGTAAAGTTCTTCTGTTTTCTTGCATCGTGGCTTCAGTGACAGCAGCTGCTTGGATGGGGCACACTAGTCGAGAGAGGTGGTCTGCTCCCTATTAACAGGGAGGATTTCTCCTCCCAGAAAGTCATCTCTGTTGCCTCTCTGTGTTCCCTGGGGCTCAAGTACACTTTTAGCTGACTGGATGCCAAACATGGTATACCAAATGTATTAACAGTTAACTTGAACTTTGAATGGACCATGTAAACTCATCTGGCACTCTCTTAGGCTCTTCTTAGCTGAGATGCAGTCCCCTCCTGACATACAGCCCTGGACAATATCTGAAGAAAAATCTTCTGTTTAGATTTTTGTAATGTTTGCTTAGTGTTACAAAGTAAACCTTTTATAATACAGTAACTAAAATGTGGTAAAATACTAGTTTTGACATATTTCCTGGACTTGATATCCTCCCTCATAAATCTTAGGAATTTCAATGCCTTGTTTCACTACGTATCAGAATACCAGATAATTTTGTGGGAAGGAATATTGTTTTCTGCTACACAAAGCTAGTCTTAAGGAGCAACTTGGCATCTGTGTGTTCACACCTCACTCGTGCATGTGTTAAAACCTCTTTCCCTGCCTCTGTGCCCCTGTAGAATCAGAAGCCTTCAGATTTGATGTCCTGATTACAGACGCAAACCCGTGGCTGCTGGTGTGTCTTGGAACTATGGGATGGCACTGCTGGCACAGGGCATCCAAAGAGCCCCCCTAATAAGGGGGCAGTGAGGACAAGGCAAGCCAGACAACTCTGTTCAGTCTGACCTTGCCCTTCTTTTAGTACCTGATAGAGTGTTAGTTTTCATTGTTAAAACATTAGAAAGATAAGATGAGACTTATACAGGTGACTTGAAAAGGTGGTTGTACCCTCTTTGTTGTGTTGGAATATAGAAAATGTTTTTAAATAACAGTCGTTTTGTTTTGGTAGTGTCTAGTGCAGTCTGTTGTTCAAGGGTTTGCTGCTTCCCGTCCTCTTAGAAGGCGATTTACTTTAACAGCAGAGATGCTAAAGATTTCTCCCTACTTCTCTGTGCAGGACGGTGCAGATGAGTTAAGTTGCTGAATAAGCTAAGTTTGCAGTTACTGTCTGCTGCTTGTTGTGAGTTACCTGACTTGTTACAGTCTTTCAGATGGTTCAGCCTTTCTCAAAATTGAAAAAAACCCGATTTCTTAATAAGATAAGCCTGGGAGGCTTAGTGTCAAAAAGCAAAGTTGACCCTTTTACTTGTTTGCTCTGTACCATCTTTCAATTCAACCGCCTTTCTTTAAAGAACTAACCTTTTGGATAGGTACAGGAGATACTCTTAAGAATGCTTTTGCAGGTAGTCAATTTGAGACTGAAAACTCACATCAGTCCTTCTTAGTGTAAACAGGGCAATCCACTACGACTACAGCCGCTTCTCCAAGTTAGAAAAAATCTGTTGAATCGCCCCGTGCAAAGCTTCCGCGCAGACTCTCTCGCCTGGGGGAAGCGCGCACAACTGGGATGGCCGAGCGCTGCCGTCCCCCGTGCCGCACGCCGCGCACCTCGCCAGCCTTGCCGCAGCTGCCGGCGCCAGGCGTGCCTAACCCAGCCGGCCTCCCCGCCGCTGGCCGGCCTGACCCTGCCGCTGCCGTGGGGAGGCGAAGGGGGGGCGGATGGGACCGGGACCGGGACCCTGCCGCTGCCGTAGGGAGGCGAAGGGGCGGCGGATGGGACCGTGACCCTGCCGCTGCCCTGGGGAGGCGAAGGGGCGGCGGATGGGACCGGGACCCTGCCGCTGCCCTGGGGAGGCGAAGGGGGGGTGGATGGGACCGGGACCCTGCCGCTGCCCTGGGGAGGCGAAGGGGGGGCGGATGGGACCGTGCTCCTGCCGGCCCTGCCCCGCGCCCTCTCGAGGGGGGACAGCTGGGGGCCCGCCCCGAGGACGGGCTGCCCCGGCCTCTCTTCGCAGGTGAGACGTGAAAGGCCTGCGGGGGCTCCCCAGGGGAACCCGTCACCGGCGCGGGTAAGGCACACGGAGCTGCCGAGAGGGACGCCCTGCAGCTGAAGGTCAGGAGTAACCGGGAAGGTGAGGGTACCGGCCGGTAAGCTCGGCGATGCCGCCTCCCTAATCCCCCTAAAGCCCAGCGGGCCGCTGTGGGCGTAAGCGGCTTATCCCGGCCCGAGCGCTGCCCGCTTGCGGGTGCCCGGCCGGCTCTTACCCCGGGGCACGTCCACCTGGTGCCCCCTGCCCACGCTCTGCCAGTAGCTCAGCAGCCGCTCCTGCTCCTCGTCCTCCATGCGCTCGGCCTCCTCCTCCAGGCTGCTGCCGTTGCTGTGGTACGCCGAGTCGGGGCTGTCCTCCGCCATCCCGTCCAGGTCCTCCAGCGTGATCACCGCCGGGGCGCCCGGCTCCGCGCCGCTCATGCGGCACCCGCCCGTCTCCATCCTGCCGAGCCGAGCCGGGGAGCGGGCTGGGTGCGCTGCCGCCGCCGCGCCGCTTTATGAAGGGCTCGCCCTGCCCGGGGATTTGAGGGCGGGGGGGCGAGCGCCACCTCTGCCCGCCCGCCGCCGGGGCAGTGCCGGGGGCGGTTCGGGCTGGCGGAGCCGAGCCGAGCTCCGGCAAGGGTCCCTGCGCACGACCGGCGGTACTTTGCTCGCAGTCCTGGGGCGCTGTAGCTTCACCCGGCGCTGTAGGATGCAAGCAGTAGAGGTTTTAAAAAAGTTTGTGTTTCGTATGTCTTCTCGCTGTCAGCTCAGGCTCTCTGTCCTAGCTATTCCCTTCATCATCTTTTTTCCCCGCTGCTCTTCATGTCCTGTTAGTCCTTGTTTATTGTGACTCTCTTTTAATATTTTCAAACCGTGCTTGAAAGGCAGATCTTTCATTTTATTCAGGGGTTTCTGCAAGGTCATTCCAAAGTGGCTCCAGTTAGGAGTGCAAAAGCCATGGCTCATTTTGTTATTGAAAGTCCAGCTTTGGAAGTTGACAGCTGCACAATTTTGCCATTGCTGAGGCAAGCCTTTATGAGAAGGGTAGATGAGCAGACCTGTTATGGGGATGGCTATGACAATTAAAGCAGCATCTGAATTTGAGTCAGGGGTCTGTGTGGAACATATTGTTCTACCTCTAGTTGTCTCTCATTCCAACTTTAATGTGAAATAAGCATTGTGGTCCTTTTTGCACGGGCAGGAAAGGGGAACCTCTGGGCTTTTAGAATTTTAGAAAAATAGCAAAATAGTCCTCTCCTGTACACTGTTGAGATGCTTGCAGGAGGAGACCAAAGGTTGGGGATGTAACTGTTGACTCTGTGATGTGATGCTTAATTCCCTGCCCCCCCCCCCCCTTTTCTTTCTGATCAGTATCTTTCTCTCAGGCTCAGCTTTGGTTACCTAACCCAGGGGCTGATCTTGGTGTGACAATGAAGTATTAATTGCCTTAGAAACCAGAGACGTGCAAGTCCTGACTGTGTCCTTCTGACACTACAGACTGAAATCCTGCTGTTCCTATCAAGTGTTTCTGTCAAAGCTGACCAGCCAAGGACTGTTGTTTCTTGGAGAATTTGCAAATGGAGGAGCAACTGCCAGTGGGACTGTCCTGAGAGAACAGTTCTTTCCTAGTGAATTTAGCATATGGGGTTTTTTGTTTGTTTGGGTGGTGGGGTTTTTTTGTTTTGTTTTTTTGGGGGTTGGGTTTTTTTTGTTTGTTTGGTTTTCGTTTTGTTTTGTTTTGTTTTGTTTTTTTTTTCCAGAAAAGTGGAATGCACTGGTTGCAGTAAGTGAAGCAGATAGTTCCACTGTGAGGATGTTTGGCCTCTTAGTTGTGGACATCAGCATCACAGACTCTTCTCTGATCTGAAATTCACTGAGAAGGCAAATCCTTGACAAATGTAGGAGATTGATGTTTGCTTAAGTGTTTGGTTGTCTGATGATTTGATTTCATGGTCAACTACCTAGTGTACAGAACCTCAAGTTTCATTGAAAATGTGCTGAAACGGACTGTCTTTTTGGGCAGTTATCAGATTTTCCTCGCAAAGGTGCTGTTGAAGTTTTTGTGGGGCAGCTACACTGCTGTGGGTAGGTACCTTGAAGTAAGGCACATGAATCAATCCACATCACAGGCAGTGTCTTAAATTACATTTTAGTGCAGTACAAACACTGACTGCAGTTTTGTGGGTAAGGAATTTTCCACGTGATTTTGAAACTTGGATTGTTACTACCAAGTGGGGGCATCCTGGCTGTTGGAGATTTCTTCCAGGAAACCATTGTTCTTGAGAAGAGCCGACTTTCTGAGGCAACGTGTAGAGGCTCTTCCTCTGCCTATCCTGTGTAAATAGTTCTGCCACTTTCTCACAGAAAACAGTCCCAACTCTTTTGTTCAAGCCTTAATTATGAGAATAAATAGTTGCTTAAATGAAATTACTTCTGTTTAAAGGATTGCTAAGCATTGTTGCTGGAGATGGGGGGGGGGGGGGAACCAAACAAAAAAACAACCAGAAAAATTGTCTAAAATCACAGCTAAATTTCTCTATTTGTGAGAAATGCCACTGAGTATTGACTGGCTGCCTGTGAGAAAGAGGCTGGTAGGAGCTTAAGATCTTATTTTAAAGATCCACCTGCACAAATTACTGCATGTATATTTTATTTGTCTTTGGTTTGTGATGTGCTTAGTAATTATATACAAAGGGTTACATTTGATAGAGTACTGAAGATGTATCGTGCTCTGTGTCTAGACGCTGCTATCAGCTCAGGTAATAGAAACTGGTTGCTACCGGAGTTGAACAAAGCTGATTTTTGTTGTATTTGGCTTTTTTTCCCTCAACTTGTTCACTTTGGGTATGACTGTTGGCTAATGAGCAGTCACTCTTGAGATAATAGCGTTTTGGTAGTGCTGTATTCTTGGTGCTTTCCTGGCAGGTTGTATCTCTGAATGTAAAAGAAAAACAAATGTTCAGCCTTGCAAACTGAGGATGTGAAACACCCTCAGTAGGATGCTTCTTTCGGTCCCATGGCAAAGCGATGACATTTACTGAATGGCAGATTATATAGAAAAGCCACTTATCTCTTATAACTTCTCAAGTAAAAGAGTAAAAATGTTCTCAGTGAAATTAATTGAAAAGTAAAAACTGTAGGCCTTCTTTTTTTTTTTTTTTTTTTTTTTTGTAACTTTTAAGAAATGAAAAATGTTATGATAGGAGAAAAACAAGATGTTAGAAGAGGACAAACTATTCTTTTTGGTGAATGCTAGCTTCCAGGGAGGAAGGGTATATGTTCAATGTGTAACAGATCCCTGGAGAGTGGGAAGACTGTGAAGTGTCTGAATGAGTTAATATAAACTTGACAACAAAACTTTCAGAGGCACCAAGATCGTTACCAGGTTGATCAGTATTGGTTTTGGAGAATTATAAGATCAGCTTAAAAACACTATACCCTGCTGTGTCCCTGTTGCTTTATTTTCAGTATTGGAAAGGTAAGAAAATGTCAGTAGAAAGCTTGCACAAAATAACACTTTTCTCTCTTGTGTTTAGAGTTTGTTTGTCATGACTCTGAAGTTTTACAGGGAGAATAACTAAAACTGAGCACTAGTCATAGCTCCAAATGCCTTTCTCATTTGCCTTCCCTGTCATAAACCCACATTCTTTTCTGTTAATAATTGTCCTCCTTCACTTCTTTGATGTACTATACTATGATTTGAGAGGCTTCATCAAATGTTACGATAAACTGTTCTCACTCTGTACGTAAACTTTATGTACTCCCTGTGCCTGAAAAGTTTCTTTACAGTCGGGTAAAGGATATGTGTAAGCTGCCCTAGCACATCCGTGAGACGTGCTCCCATGGCCACGAGGCTGGCCGGTTCTCTGATCACCAAGGGGGTTCACAACCCTGGGTACTTTCTTTTTTGATGGAGTCTAAAGACTCAGTCGCTCAACCTGGTGTTATAGTTGGAAGACACTAAACGTGGTTTGTTCCTGGGACGTCCTCCTGGAAGTTACTTTTAGGAATATTAGGTTACTGCACTGACACTTCTCAAGGTAGCACACTCTGTGAAACCCAAAACTTTCTAGTTTCAGCCCTAAAACAAAGCAATGAATGTTCTAGATCTTCATCTAACCTTCACTGGAGCTGCTGCTCCCTAGAGCTGTAGAAGGGCTTGGTTGATTTCATAATCTTCCTGCAAAATCGGTTTGCTCTCCCCCAGGACAGTATGATCAAAACTATATTGTGAAGACTTGTGATAAATACACTTTCTGAGCTGGCTTTCCAGCTGTGGGTGGTGGGGCCAGAGCCTGGAATAACTCTCCTCTTTCCCTTTCTTGTCTTCCTTCACTCTCTTTCTTGAAAACTTGAAAATCTGGAGCAGAGAGCGGGAGCAGTGTGATGCCCATGTGGTGCATGACCACAACAAAAATCTGGATTTGTGTTCTGGAGCTGCTTGTGCTACTTCCTGCTCCTGGCTGTAGTGGTCCTTTGTTAAGGCAGACCAGTGTGTCAGTGGGGCACGTTAACATTCCTGCACAGCTCTAGGTGTGCACCGACAGAAAACGTAGTCTTATTTTCTTGCACACCAATTCTGCGTCTGCCCCAGCGTGTTTGGAAGGGGTCTGTGGCATGTTGGGCATTGAAAATGCTGGAGCCAGCTGAGCTGGGAGAGCAGGGGAAGGAGATGAAGGGAGATGGCAGCTCTATTTAAGGGCAGTGTGACTGTATAAACCTGGTCAGGTCTGTCAGTTGAGGCTGGGAGCGCTGTGGAGAGCTTTCTGGCACTTCACCTTTCCTGTGGATAGAAGTGGACCTTCTGAGTCTTTGTTTTGTGAAGATACGGTCTACTTAGTGGCTGGTTTCTTTCAAACCCTGCCTTCTGTACTCTGAAAGAAATGCACTACAAACAGTTATTTATGTGTGGCTGATTTCTTGTTTTTCTTTGGTAAAGAATGCTTGCAAATCTGCAGTAAAATAATTAGGCCAGGTCATTTGTTTAGAGCCTTTGTTTTATATTGTGCCAAGAGAAAACAGGTTAATAGCAGTTTTTAGTGAGGTGTAGCTGAAATAGTAACAGTTCTTTGCCTTGCCGGTTCTGCTTGTAATACACATGGTAGTCCTTTGTAGCTCCAAACGGCAGATCTTAAGCTAACCTCAGGTACAAGCTTCAAAAAAAATCAGTGTGATTTGCTGCAGAAGATACCTCATTCAGCAAAACCCTTTATGTTCATGGCAAGTTTAGTGCAGTATGGGATAGCTTTACCAGTTGTCTTTTATGTATTGGTAGTAAATCTGTCAGCTTTTTGAACTCAGTTTAGTTAGCTAGAAAAAGCCATGAATCCTAGTAAGCAATTAATTTAAATTAATTGTACAGTTCTGTTTTTTAATGGGTAACATAACACTTAAATGTTTTGGAAAGATTGAGAAGACTTCCCAGAAGTATTATCTTTTTAATTAAAAATAAAGGTATGGAAGCAAGATAAATGTAATCACTCTGAGTAGTGCTTGTTTCTGTATCTCTTCTAAGTAGGTTATGTTTACTGTTCCTTATTAGTTTTGAAGCTCCAGGTGACTGGATCCTGCTGTCTTTCATAATAGTCTTCCTTGGTTTGTTTTGCAGAAGCTGATTAAATCAGACAGGGGTGTACATTGAGCAAACAGTGACAATATAATTTTCTTACATGTTATAAAGTAGGTCAAGGGATGAGACATAAAAGTACATGTAATGGAAATTTCTTTTTAAAAAAAGCTATGCAACAAGTATAGGAGATAATAAACCAGTCCTGAAATATTATACTTACATGGGCATTACTTTTTAATGAAAACATTAATTTCTTTTCTAGAGAAACATGTTTGTGTTCAGAGACTGACTCCATTTCCTCTACTTGAGACATAGTTTAAGCTTGATCTTCAGCATTTCCAGTGTTCTCATGTCCAGCTGTTTAGGGTAGAATAGGAAGGTAAAATGCTATTTCAGTGGTATCCCATTAAAATAAAAAGCATTGAGTTATCCCTTGCATGGTTGACATTTTTAATTTATATTTTTTTTTGACACCGTTTTTTATAAGCTGGCACAGACATTTCTGTCTCTGTCCTTTTAAAGTGACTTGTCACATACAGGCCAGATCTAAAAACAATATAACAATAAAAACTGTTTGGTAAAAGACAGAGTTTTGAATTTTAAATGCTTAAAACTAAACCAAATATGAGCAATTAATTTCTTGTGCATTTAGACTTCCAAGTGGCTTGGTGAATGTTTGACTGCATTTTAAGAAAAGATAATTTGGTTTCCTTTTTTTTTTTTTTCCTTTCCCTTTCCTCCAGAAATTCCTAGCAACGTTGTAGCTTCCAATTGGTGTTTGCTTGTTGTTAGTGATGTTAGTAGTTTATTTGGTCTAATTAATCCATTAGTTTTAATTCGAAGGAATGATTCGGTATGGAGTCTCTTGACTGTGCTTTACTTTGCCTGGGGAGCCATGTGAGGCAGTGTCCCAGTCTGCCTGGATCATAGAATCATAGAATGGTTTGGGTTGGAAGGGACCTGAAAGATCACCTAGTGCCAACCCCCTGCCATGGGCAGGGACACCTTCCACCAGACCAGGTTGCTCCAAGCCCCATCCAACCCAGCCTTGAACACTGCCAGGGATGGGGCATCCACAACCTCTCTGGGCAACCTCTTCCAGTGCCTCACCACCCTCACAGTGAAGAACTTCTTCCTTACATCTAATCTAAATCTGCCCTCTTTCAGTTTAAAGCCATTACCCCTTGTCCTATCCCTACATGCCCATGCCCTTGTAAAAAGTCCCTCTCTGGCTTTCTTGTAGGCCCCTGTAGGTACTTTACCTGTAGGTCAAGGCAAACCTGAAGACAGGGGTTTGAAGTGCTTGGGGGCTCTGTGGCCGCAGATGGATATTCAGTCCACAGAGGTAGTCTGACATCAACTCCCGCAAGAGATGTGAGCAGGCAGTGCTCCTCACCACCGTCCTGCCTTCCGAGCTGCTCCCAGAGGCCTCCCAGCTGCTCCTGTGGGCATCGCCCATTTCCCTTCCAGCTGGGAGCAGATGAGCCAAGCTGGGTTCCTGTGGTCAAAAGCAGCAAGCTGCCTGAGATGTGGTATCCCAGTCTGAAGGCCCAGACTAGGGAAGAGGAGGACCCCAAGATGCACCAGAGCATTCAGAATTTAGGCTTTGTTTCTATTATTTCTCAGCAGCCTTTATCTGTTATAATCTGCTTAGCCTCCTGACTCCAGCTAGCTGTTTTTGAAAGACCTGCAGGCAAGGAGTGGGCAGTGTGGAAATTCCCCAGCACATTGTTTCCCCAGTTTGGCTGGTGCTTTCACAAGTTTTCTTTCACCCTTCCAAAGTTCTCTTTGCATTTTTGATTCTTTGGGGGATTGATGCCTCTGTAGTTGACAATGGCAATTATTCCCATCCCTTTTCTCAGGATTTGCCACTTAATGCCACATAGGCACTGTACACAGAGTAAGAAGCTAAAGGAATACCAAAGTGTAAAGATAATCAAAACAACCAGAGAAAAGTTGTTAAACTAAGCTGCCAGTGCCTTGACAGGGTATGAGTAGAGTGTGCTGTTAATAATACTTATGCATCCTAACAGGCTCTAAAAACCCAGCATACACTAGATGTGTGAAGAGGACAAATGGAGTGTTGTTACTTAGTGCATAAACATGCACTGCACTTTTACAGTTGACTTTCTTTTCCTGTTAGGGCATTTTGTCTTTGCAAACTGAAGATTTACTTAGTTAGATCAGTATTGTTTGAGGCCTGAAAGTTAGAGCTGTTTTTATTGGTTCAGTTGGATTTGATTTTCAGTGGGCTGAAAGAACAGCAGTAAAGGCATTAGGCTTTTGTTATGCTATAACCTTCTCGGTGCAGTTCAGCTGAACTGCTGTTAAAATGCCTAGAAAACTTGGGAAGCACTGGATGCGTGTAAGCAGCTATTGGGAACTATCTGCTATCAAACTAAGTCAAGACTGCCTTTGGAGAAGCTTGTTATTGTGCAGTAAGATGTTTTTGGTGCTACTAGCCAAGTGGGCCAACAGATTGTAAGTAATTTTTATAGAACAAATCTGATTACTCCAATTATTACAGAGTTAGCGCTCATGCAAAGCTAAGTCTGTGTAAAAAATCATGACCACCTAAGGCAGAGAAACAAAGAGGAAAAACAGGATTAAGATGAATTAGTGCAGGTCAGTTCCCTTGTTCCACCACTGTGGAAAGCAGGTACATGTGATGCATAAAAACAAATTGTCTTTTGGCATGGCTGCCAAAGGAAATGGGGCACGCTGCTGTGCTGGGCCCATCTGCTGGATGCTCATTCCTCTCTGCTGACGTCTCCCGACTCCCATCCCTTCCACACACAGCTTTCTAACCTGCTGGCTAGTCTTCTGTCTGTGGTAATTTAGGGTTCTCAAAGCTGAATACAAGTTTTTTTGAGACTAAAATGCCATTGAAATTAGGGTTACCAGTAAGAGAGGGAGCTGCAGCATGAGTTCAGTAGCTGGTTACCCATCCCATTTCGTTTCCTCTCTGCTCAGTCAGTACTTGTGCAATTACAAAAGCACAGCCTGTGTTTCCACTTCTCAGTTATTTGATGGATGTGGGTTTATCTTGGGGCAGGAGGGTGTTTGTCTGTAGGGTGGTGGGCACAAATCTTCAGGGAACCAAGTTGTAAAAATTCTGCAGGTTTTAGAAAAAATTTTGTAAATTAGCCTAGAAACATTCTGGTAATGGAGAACCTTATGGTGAGGGAGAGCACCAGCTTGTCATCTGGTACAGTAACAGATTATTCAGAAATCAGTACAGTTTGTTTTGAAAAATGTTATGTTTCAAATAAAATAAATGAGCTGCTTATGTTCTGTTGTGCAAGATCTGTAAAAATAAAACTACTTCAAAGGGCTAAATACACATACCTTCACATCTTTTTTTATACTTCTGTGTTTTCTTTGCAGGTGCTAGAAACATTTGCTGGACGCCTGATTAAAATAGGAGTTTTAGCAAGGCGGGATATTCCCAGCCTTACAAAGTACCAGATAATTCTAGCAAGAGACCAGTATAGAAAAAACCCTTCTTCACAAAATGTGGTAAATGTCTTTTATTTATTTCACTTCAATAAAGTAGTGAATAAATAATAATATACCATAGCATACAAAGTTTCCTGATACGTTTTATGTTAGATTTCCTTTGTAACAATTCTATTTTTAGCCCTGGAATAAAATAAGCCTACTCGTTCCACATTTCTTGATGCTAATATAGGAAAGTTAAGGAAAAGATGAAGAACTCAGTTTCCAAACTGAAATTGTTTTGAGAACTTAGATTGTAATTACTGACTACTGAGTTTACACTTTCCCCTCAAAACTACATTAGCGTTCCTATTTTTCTGTAAATTGTCATGGAATGTTCAAATTTTGCAAACTTAAAAGAGAATATTACTTAAAAAAAGAAAAAAAAAAAGACTGTGTAGCTTAAAAAGAACAATGGGAAATACACTTCACAGTAGGCAAGCCAACTTTCCTGACTTAAATTTTGTAGCTTGGGTAGACATGCCAGAAATCTCTTGTTTTGCCAAACACTGATGGATAGTTCAGCTGTCAGATTTTGAGTGTTGCTGCATCAGAAAGTAATGAGCTAATCCTGGAGGATAATACAGTTATTTCGGAGATCATTTTGGAGGTGGAAAGAGATTGCCTTCATTGATCATTAAGAATTGTGTAACCTGTTTCCTGAAGGTTTTGATAGACAGACTACTCACTGTGCATTAGTTTGTGCTTTGGCTCTATTTCTCAGATGTCAATCTTATTTTTGTCAGAAGAATTGTGGTATGATTCTGCTGCTTATCGACTTCCTAATTTAATGATGAGTTTGTTTTGTTTTTGCAGGGAATACATCAAGGCATAATTGAAGGAGATTTTGCACTTTGTATCAGTTTATATCATGGTTATGAGCTGCTGCTGCAAATGGGAGTACGGTCATTATTTATCTACCTTTGTGGAATTATGGATGGTTCAAAAGGTGAAATGTCTTCAGAAATATCCTTCCTTTTGTCTCCACTCCTCCTCATCTAATTTACCCCATCTGTATAGCTAGTTTTGCACAAAACAGCTTATATAATGGATGGGTTGCAAATCTAATTGGTATTTTGTTCCCCTTCATCCCTATTGGAAATATGTTAGCACAATGTTAAAGATAGAGTATATTTGGGAAAGCAAGTGTGTTTATATGGTAGCAGTTCTGAAAACAATAGGGCACAAAAGGAACTCAGAGTAAGTGGCAGTAATATCTCTGGAGAAACAGAGAATAACCATTAAAAAATTTAAACTGAGAAATCATTTGGTCTTGTAAAGCAATTCCTCCCACCATAGCAAAACTCATGTGCATGAGTTTTAAGCGTCAGATTTAGACACATCACAGTAGGAGTTCTATTATGGCTGTGCAACATCTTCCATGCTCACTAAGCAAAGTATAAAGTTGTTATTGTCTTTCTCTGTACCTCTTCTCATTTGAGAAAATGAGAGGATAAGAACTGTGCACACTATTCCAGATGTGGATATAGCATGAATTCATACAGTGATGCAATAATGTTTCTGATCTGGCCTCAGTTTAGTTTCCTAATTCTATAACTGACTATTGTGAGTCTTCCGCAACTCTCCACAGTCATTTTTAAACTTATTCGGTCATCACTGCTATATGGAAGACCTGGTTTAGTACTGACATCTTTTTCTAAGGGGAGAAATTTGAACATAGCAGTGTCAGTCCAACTGCAAATTTCTTTTGAACACTGGATGTGGGAGGGAAAGGTTCCAGCTGTTCAGATTACCCCATGGTGTGGTTCTCGGGTTTCCTGCTTCATTTTAGTTTACACTTAGCTGTGTAACTGTGTGGTAACTTACAAAAGCTAGTTCACCTACAGTACTGCTTAATTAAAATGAAATTGCTTTGTCCTACGTCTGAACCAAAAACATACAGTGCATGCTTCGTGTTATAGAATATCTATAGAATATATTTTAAGAGTATGCATGTGCTAATAATTGCTCATTAATTTTGTGCTTTTGACATTTTTACAATTTACTACTTTTGCGTGTGCAGATTTTTACATTTCTGATGGTATAGTGCTGTTAGATCTAGGCACTGGAGAGTGTTTCGTGTATTTCCTAGTTTCTCAGATTCCTTAAATCCCTGTCTGCTATTGAAAAATGACTGATGGAAAATAACTCTAATAAATAGGTCTTCTGTACTGGTGTTCTGGTAAGTTTGGTTTCTGGTTTGAGTAGAACAAAATTCTTTTCAACATTGACATAAAATCATTCAAGAAACTTCTTAATTTTAGCTTTTAGTCTAAGTTTCCTTCTCTTTGAGTAACTGGCAGCATTTCATAGAATCACAGACTCATAGGATGGTTTGGGTTGGAAGGGACCTTTCAAGACCATCTAGTACCCCCCCTGCAATGAGCAGGGACATCTTCAATTAGATCAGGTTGCTCAAAGCCCCATCCAGCTTGACCTTGAACACTTCCCATGATGGGGCGTCTGTGACTTCTCTGGGCAACCTGTTCCAGTGTCT
Organism: Leptodon cayanensis; assembly: GCA_027564655.1. Taxonomy (NCBI): domain Eukaryota; kingdom Metazoa; phylum Chordata; class Aves; order Accipitriformes; family Accipitridae; genus Leptodon; species Leptodon cayanensis. Next base: position 21,788,309 of record JANXJC010000042.1, on the reverse strand, counting down.
TACCACTCTCATTGTTTCTGGATTGAATGGCTTTTGGTGCTAAATGGTTGATGTAGAACTTTTTAGTTTACCCGCAGGACCAGGCTTCTGTCTATACATATGTTTTTCATGTTTAAATTCATGTTTGCATGTTTAAATTCCATAATGGCATCTTCCCTGAAAAAATACTGACGCCAAACAATGTTTATTACACTTTCTAAAGCTAGCATGTATCTTTTAGCTCTTGAAAGGAGCTTGCTACTTCTAAGAAAGCTTGTCTTTTGGATAGCAAAAATTATATTCACTCCAGAGATTGAATGCTAAGGTATTTCAACTTTTTACAAAGGGTTAACCCGTACGAAGAATGAACTTGGTCGTAATGAGGACTTCATGAAGCTGTATCAGCAGCTTAGAGACATGTTTTCAGACACATCTCTGGCTTCACTGAACGGAAATGTTTACAAGAGTAAAACAGGTAAGTATTTCCCTTTTAGAGACAGAATATTTACTTTCTGTTTAAATGAAACAGTAGATAGCTCTACGTAGTTTGTAGATGCAGGAAGCTATTCATTGTGATGCACCCAGCTAGTATTCTTTATGCCAGATTTTTTCCCCAGACTCTTATCTATCTATCTGTCTTCTCTAGGTGGTTTTAGCTACCTTCAAAGAAGGTATGTTTGAAGTTTTTAATTTGATTTAAAATGAAAGGTTAAAATATTACTGTTTGACTATATATCTTTTACAGTGTGACAGTAGCATCACTTGCTCAAAAACTGGGTTTAACAAATGTGCTTCTGTAAGTAATTTACTAATTTGTTTAGGTGAATGCAATTAGAACTAGTGTTAGGAATTTGTATGTCTGACTTGAAGAATTAATTTTTTTTTTACTTACATCTTTAATTGCTTTATTTCCTCTTCAGTGTTTGAAAATAAAAAGGAATTTATCTACAGCCATCCAAAATTAAGGAAATTGGAGGAAATTGTCATAGAACACTTCAAATCCTGGAAAAAGGGATGTTCTGGTAAGTACTAACAACTCAAAAGAAAAAGTATCTGAGCAGTTGAACCTGAGGATGAAAACAAATAATATCCTACTGATTTATTTCCTAATTTGTTCAAGCACTTCTTTATTGTTTTGTATGTTTGTATATCTTCTGTGTGGAAAAGTCCTCTTTAGAAAGACTATACCATAACATTTCTTTAAGAAAAAACATTCTGTAAGTTATCATTATTAATTTGACATAAACTGCTCTAACAGCTTAGTAAAATAGTGATAGTAAACTCATTCCTAGTGCTACTATGTCTCATGATGTTCATAGTCACAGAATTTGTTCTGGAAACCATCTCTCAGTGCAGTGCTACCATTACCTCCTGCAAAGTTATATGCAAAATATTTATGGAGCTTAAGGATAAAAGTTTTGATATCCAGCCTGTTGTGAAGAATGACAAACACCAAGGCATTGATTTGAAGTTTAAAACCTTCAATTACATTCATCTTCCTCTCATTCTTTTTCATCTTGGCTGAAAGGGAGAACAAAAATATGTCCCACAGTAGCATGAGATTAAGCAGCAAAATATTCTGAATCATTCAGATGATTCTGATTTCAGAAAGTTTCAGCTTCTTGATCCAGTGGTTGCTTTTGGAATAATGACATCAGTAACAATTTGTTTTTTTTTTTCCAACTTCTTCACTTTTTTCCTTGTCTGTTTGGATCTTTGTGCTCTGAAGTTCTGATAATTTCTGACTTGCTGTTCCATTTTGTCGTCTGTTTTTTGGGGGGGGTTGTTTTGGGTTTGGTTTTTTTTTTTTTATATTAAGAGGCTTGATTCTCAGAATACACTTTAAGTGACTGCTGCTTTCTAGTAGGCAACTTCAAATTTCATCATATCTGTTTTTATTAGTTTATAGTATGTCTAAATGCATTTAATCAAATTACTTTTCTTCTCCCCTCTCCCTTCCATCCACACTTCTGTCCTCCCTGCCTCCCTCCACACCTCTGTCTTGTTTCCTGTAACACATCTGTCTAAGCTATTGCCTTTTGTTTTCAAATTCTGTATTCTGTACTACAGTTACTTTAAGTTTCATATTTAATATTCTTCCATCTTCTTTTGCATGGATTTTGCTGTCATATGACTCCCATCAGATATGTTTTTCCTTGCAATGTTGGTCAGACATGTCTGTTAATATTACTAACAGATAATTAATATTCAACTGTTTTGATTTTGTTTTGTGTCTGTGTGTGTGAACTTGGAAGTGAGTAGGCATCAATCATAAGTCTTTCCCATTATAAATACAAAATTACAGTAACCGTGCAAGAAGAAATATGTAATCTTTTATAGCATAATTGGTGAGCTATGGTAGAATATCTAGTCATACCTTGAGCTAGCTATGTTAGGTTTTCTTGCTGGACTTCCTTGCTCCTGATCCCTGGAACCTCCTTTATCCTCGTGACTAACACACAAGGCAAGGCCGTGGGGAATATAAAGCAGTGTCCTGAACGCAGTTCTCTAGATGCATATAGTCAAATTGAAAGCAAGTACAAACAAGTGGTCCTGAAACCTTTGTGTATAAAGCAAGGCCAGAAAGCACTTTACAATTTGCAGTCTGATCACAAAGTTGGAGGCATTCTAGTAACTTAGGGAATGTAGTAAGCTCCAGATTGTGTCTTCTAAGCTTATGCATCTCCAACCCAAATGCATTGGGCAGTTGATGGAAATAGTGAGATACTGTGATTTTATTTATTTGCCTTATTATTCACTGTGTCATAGTGCCTCTGATGATACCTTTTGAGCAATAACCTAAAACCTGTATTTCTACCCTTACTCCCTGTTTCTTGCAAGTAAACTCTACATTTGCACGTACACAAGCAGCTACACCCTCAATTCTGGTTTTGGACTCTGACTGAATAGAGTACACACCCGTGTCCTGATTTCTCACTCCTCCAGACAAGAATTTGTCATGAGTCTGTCAATAAAAACTTGAGTACTTATTAAGATTCCAGACATAATCGCATGTATCTTTGCTCCATCAGAAGGCTCTGAAATAAAAGCCTAAATCATTATGCTAGCAGTGGAAAATACATTCAGCATTTGTTTCAGGAACTCATGCAAGTGTGTATTATCTCTAGGGAAAAAAAACAGAGGCAAATAAACCCCCTGAATTTAACTCTGCTTTGTTCCAGTTATGCATTACTGAACTACCCTAAATCATAATTTACTGTGTTCATGCCTGTGTAATTTTTAAAACTAATAACTTCTTCTGCAAAGCGTTTTCTTTGAAAAGCCCTACATTTGAGACAGAAAAGGAGAGTATTAATAACCTGTCATTAGCCATATCAGGAACAACACTAGCTCTTTTTCCTCTGTTTGAAATGAAACCTCTCATATGAGAACTTGTGGGAGTAGTGCCAAGTTGCCTGTGCAAACTCTGAACATTTCTAACTAGTGATCAACCAGGTTAAGTTTGAGCTTCCTGACCACGTAGCTATTGCCCCTGCTTTGCAAGATGCACTTACCAGCAATTTGGATAAGTGCAAGATAACATTCTGGCCAGCCCTTAAGAAATGTTGGCTCAGCATAATGAGCTTCTCCCAGCTAATCTTCCATACCTGGATTACTTGTCAGATCGATTATGGGCTGCTAATGTCTTGAATTTTCTAAGTCTGGTTTTGGATAAGGTCAAGGAGGTAATGGCAGCAGTATAACATTTTTTACAGTACAGGGACAGATGCTACTGAGCATTACTGCTATTCAAGTCATGAGAATATGCTAAAAATATATATAGAATAATGTTGTTCAGAATAAAGTTAGTGGAGGAGAATAATATGAACTCAGGTAAGTAAGATATATCCAACCTCCACTTATTCTGAAATATATAGTTTGTCAGCCTGTTCAGGATGGCAAATTATGGAGAACACATTATATCAGTGTTGCAGTTGTCTGGTTTCTAGCTAAAAATATTGAATCATATTCATCATTTCATTTCTAGGCCTTCACTGGGGACTGGTTTCTGTACTTGACAGATGACCTCCCATATTGCCTGCAATTTACTGAAACAGTGCAGTAGAATATTATAGAATAATTTTGACTAGTTAGAAGGGACCTCTGGAGATCCTCTTGTCTAACCTCCTTAGCTCTCAGCCTCAAGAGTGAAATTTCTTTTGACCAGAGGCAGCCATCTTCATAATCTGCCTGTGAATTCAGGGTTTATCTTAAAAACAAATGGCCAAAATGGTTAGCTTCAGCTTCTCCTTTTTGACTTGAGCTGCTGAAAGCATTTCTGCATGTAGATATGCACAACTAAAAACTAAACTGAAATTTCTGACAGCTGGTCAGGAAGATATATACATACTTATCTGTTACACTTAATGCTTTAACTTCAAGAAACAGCTTGATACTGGAATTACAGGCATAGCATGAAACTGCTGTCAAGCACCAACTGACTGTTCTTTGTATGTTCAGGGAAATAGCTTTTTACACATTCAGTTTTGAAAATTTTAGTTCCTTGTCTAACATTTCTTTTAGTGAGATAAAGGTGTTTTGTGGAGAATTGTGTAAAAGAGGAGATCTTTATTCCTGAAAATCTGTTTGATTTCATGTGAAGGCTATGTCTAGGTAATCCATGCAAGCTGTGCCAATTTCAGTTATTCATTATATCCTTTTAGGGATTCTCTTTTTTGACATGCTAGCTTTTTACTTTGCATGCAGTAATAGGCATGTTGTTTTAGTGTTTGGATAGGATAAACAGCAGCTTACTGTTCAAGACTTGCATGTTGCTTAGATAGCTTTCGCTTGTGCTTATGAAGGCAGATACCCTTATATGTTTAAAAAAAAAAAAAAAAAAAGATTGAGCACCCAGAAGATGAAATCCATGATGGTATAACATAAGAAACATGGTTTTGGTCAAAGGTGCCTTGCTAAGAAACCATGTATCAATGCAATTATTTTTGGCTTTTCTTTGAAAAGGGAAAGGTTATCTTTGCTATTGAAATGAGAGATATAACTAGTTGTGATGACAGATCACTCAAAAGCAACAGATTATGCTATTAAAGGAAGTTTTTGCACATTTCTGCTGTCATGAGGATCCTAAGCAGTAGAACTAGAGACAACTTGCTGCAATAAATCATAGAAAGTTGACATACATATCTAATTCCACCATGCTGAATCCTAGACTAATGGTAACTGGGTTTTATTGCTATGTATTGCTAACCTCATCTGACTCTGGGCATTTAAGTAGCAGATTTAGAAGTCACATTGTAGACTCTTTGGAAGAAGGCATCTTAAACTTTATTTCAACACGCTTGCCATCAAACCTGAGGTTTTCAAAGTAACATTAGTAATGGTACCTCAGATATAATATATTCTTGCCATAGTTGGTGTAAATTCTCCAAAATTAGAATACTGCTTTGATTCCAAAGAGAAATTGTTTGAGCAGGTATATCTTGGAGCATTTTCCAGGAGGTTGGTCTAAATAGGCTAATTAGGAGAGGCTCCTAATTGTCAGTTTCTCTACTGTTTGTTTATTTATTTATTTATTTATTTATTTATTTATTTTTAATGAAATTTCCTTTAAAGAAAATGTCTTTGAAAAAATCAAATACAGTATACTTGGACAAAATCTTCCCATTAAGTGAGGTGAGAGCTGTGAATGTATAGCTTGTGGGATGACCTCTCCTTTTTTATTGGTAGTTATTTTAAAATCATGCATAAAAATGCTCTTCTGGCTTTTTAAAATGAAATAGATCAAGTCACGACTGAAAGCACATCTGTGGATGCTGTGGATACCAGAGTGATGATCTTTTCATCATTTCGAGATAGCGTGCAAGAAATTGCAGAAATGCTTTCCCGGCTCCGTCCAGTTGTTAGAGTAATGACATTTGTTGGCCACTCCACAGGAAAGAGCACAAAAGGCTTCACACAAAAGGAACAACTTGAGGTAAAGAAAAGATGAGATTTGTGTTAGGAAATAGTGATAAAGAGTATTAATTGTGTAAATAACTACGTGAGTATCGATACAGGTTGTATGGCAGTGACTGAACTTTAAAGTATCATTAGTAAATTCCTATGTAGTTCAATTGCTTTTAGAATGTCCAAAATTATAATCACTGAACAGAATGTAGTAGAAATATTTTATACATTTACATTATATTAACAGCTGCTAACTTTTATATGTGAAAATCTGGGGAAATACTCAAACACTTGCTTAGGGGATTTTTTTTTTTCTTGTAGGAAGAAAAAATAAGATATATTCTTAAATTTTGATCTAACAAAGTTTAAACAAACAAACAAAAAACAAAAGAAACCCAAACACTCCCCCCCCCCAAAAAAAAAAAAAAAAAATAATTGCAAAGTTGGGAAGATCAATTTAGAAGAATGCCATGGTTGGAGTCAGAATAAGGTGTGCTTTTTTAACTTTGTTTCAAAACTGAAGAGTTGTTATGTGATGTTGATAACATTAGTGCATGGTATTTGATCACAATATAGTAGCTGACAAATTCAGAAAGTAGCTTTATGACATAAATTAATTTTTGCAACTTCTGTCTGAACCTAGAAAAACTGCAAAGTGTGTATAAGGGGCCTTCTGGCTAACCCATTAAATCTAATTTTAATCATTTATTCAGGTGGTAAAACGCTTTCGTGAAGGTGGGTATAACACTCTGGTCTCTACCTGTGTTGGGGAAGAAGGCTTAGACATTGGAGAAGTTGATCTCATCATCTGCTTTGACGCTCAGAAAAGTCCAATTCGCCTTGTGCAGAGGATGGGCCGAACGGGGCGCAGGCGTCAAGGCAGGATCGTTGTCATCCTCGCCGAAGGGCGGGAGGAACGGGTGAGTATGTGGCTTTCTTCTTGCTGGCAAAACAAAGTGGGTTGTTTAGTCTGTTACAGGGAACTATATACTGTGCAATCCTGAGCACTCCTAGCAACATTTTAACTGTCCCTACAGGAAAGTATAACAGCCCACAATATTCTAAAAATATGTGCACTTTCTCAATGTGAAGGGCTTCAAGCCTTTGTTCTTAATAACAGTTACTTTGTAAATGATAAACTGAAACTCAGAAAATACACGGGTTTTGACAAGGGTACAGAACAATGTGTGGAAGAGATAGGGATGAATCTCTGAGAGCAGGAGGACTGGAAGCATCTCGCTCTGAATTGCTGACGACACTGTGCTTTCAGACAAGTGCTTAGTGGTAGCACACTTGCGTATGAGGTCTGAAGAGATCAGCTTAAGTGGAAATCTACTTTTGCTAAATTCCTGAACCTCAGCATTCAACTCAGAGTATAATTAATCATCTCTGAGTGCAGGCTGCCCCTTGGGAAACTAATGTACCAGTGGAAATCTAAGCTGTGAGTTGTGAGCCAGGGGAACTGATCTTCAGCTGTACCTGCACACTGCCCAGCTTCATCCCGCAGCCGCACCATTGCTAGGTCCGATCCAAGGGAGCTGGTGGGGCAGGGTTCAGGTAGGAGGAGGCAGGGCAGTCCCCACTGACATCACTTGTCGGTGAGATTGGTTGCAGAGTGACAGGGACCTGCATCTTTACAGTCTCATTGTGTAACCCCTGTTTGAATGCAAGGCATTTTTAGGGTGCACCTCGCTGTTCAGGCTGAAAATTGTTTTTGTTCTTTGCTGGCTTTGTTTACTTGCAAGGTCGGTTCTGAGTTGGATCAGGTTTCGTGACAGAGAAGTTCGAGATCTGTGTAAGCTAATTCTAAACCCAAAATTTCGGAATCTTGCTATTATTTCATTTATTCCAGTCAATGTTGTGCCTCTGGTTTAAATTTGTAGGTAGCAGGTATTTAATTCTAAATGAGGCTCAAAAGAATCCTGCCTGAGGAAAAAAAAGCTGCTTTGAAGGGATGAAATTTAAAAATTATAAAAGTGAATGGTATTTGTAACTAGATATTTTCTCATGCTGCTTACGAAGACTGGTTACTACTGAAAGCTCTGCTCTGTAATGGGATATTAAAATCGTCCCTTAAATTCCTTGGAGTTTCACTTAAGTAGTTGGATTACTGGGTTCTTCAGATTTTCTCAGAAATCTTTGAAGCAGAACCTTCCCCCAGGTAGGATAGTAATTTTATGTAAGTTTTTTTGTTTGTTTTGACATCATGAAATAAATTTAATTGCTGAACAATATTGCCTTTGTTTATTTGGTTTTGCTTGGGTTTGTTGTGGGTGGTGGGTTTTTTTTGTTGTTGTTTGTTTTGGTTTCTTTTTAATTGAGTCTCCTTCCAGATCTGTTAATGTGGGGATTCATCCCCATCACATAACTTGCAGCTAAGTAATTAAAGGTCTCATATTAATTTGTGGGAATTTGTTTTTCTTTTTAAAAAAAATCAAACCACTTCAAGTCAATTATAAACTTTTGAAGGAATTTTATTGGGAAAAATTGGTAAATGCAGGTCTGGAAATTTGATGTTTGACAGGAATTTCTGTTACAGAAGTATTTATTACTCTGTTTCGGTCCTCACCTCCCCACACGTTTCCTCACCCAGTTCAGCTGTCCCACATGGAAGTGCACTGCGTCTTGGCACTGCACCCACCGCACATCACACGGTTGCACCTTGCTAATGCCCTGGGTTCCCTGAGCGTTTGGCTTACGAATCTTCCACCTTTCTAGTTTGGCCGTATTCCAAGATGTGCTGTGTTTTGATTTTGGTTTTTTAACGTCTTGTGACAGCTCAGCTGCATGTGCATCAGCCTGGAAGGGAGCTGTTAGCTGCAAATTTGAACTGGTACAAAGAGAAGGGCACAATGGAGTTCACAGCCTCCCAGGCTCCTGTCAGGCCAAGCTGACACTCTCCATGAAACAAAGGAAAAGGAAACATACTGTCTCAGTAACAGCAAAGTAGCAATTCTGTTAAGCAATGAATTTGGTAATACAAATTATTTTTTTCATATGAAGACCTTTTTGCCTGTTCTAGAATTGAAAGATATTTATTGGAATGCCTGAGGGATGGTATAATAAAGCTAGCTGTTAACCTCTTCCAGCTTTATTTAGAAAGCATCTTTTTGTGTCCATCTCCTCTAATCCTGGCTTCCAAAGATCATCTCTCTCAAAAAAACCCACAGCTGCCATACTGTCATACTCAGAGCACTTAGTCTGCCTAACTGGGCACGCTGTCTCCATCGGTGACCTGTCACAGAGACTTGGAGAAGGGTATTAGGATAAGAAATATTCAGAGGGGAACCAGTTTTTTCCCTTAGTTTGTCCATCTTTGTCTTCGTTTCTGTGTTGCACAATAAAAATGGAGTGTAATTAAAAGGACTTGGAGCATGTATGACATCAACAAATAATCTTATGCCTTTTTTTTTTTTTCCTTGACCTCCTTTCTTTGTTTTGGATGTAATCTAATTTACATCACCCTTGTATCTATTGCAGATTGTAAATTCCCCCAGGCAAGGGCTGTGTTTCTTTTTCTCTCAAGTGCTGTGCCTACTTCTGATCTATTTACAGAGTGTAAAAAGCTGTACATTGTTTTACATTTTGTTTTGTTTGCAACTTAAAGAACAATCACTGTTCTTTGGTACTTCCTTGTTTGTTACATTTGCTTAGAGTTTTTTACCTTGGCAGAAAATGGTGATAATTCAAATTTAATTTGACTTAGATACTTTAGTATGGAAGATCTTTAAAAAAGAAAAAAAAAAAAAGAGCTTAGTAGCTATGTTTTAATGTATACATTATCAGATTTTCAATACAACTTACTGCTTTGTTGTTCTCATCTATGTCCTTCTGTTCCTTTCTCCTCTCTGCTCTGGTTACCATAATGTGGAGCCATACTGCAAGTCTTGAACTTGCAGTTCAAGAACTTGAACAAGCAGTCATGTTGACCTAACTGACGATATTCACAGAAGAGGGAATATGGTTGGCTCTCAGGGCCTTGCTTCATATTTTGTTTTAGTTGTGTTTTGGGAAGAAAAGAAAAAAGAAGAAAACCAAAAAATATCTTGATGATGGAACATAAAATAATGTGAAACCCCACAGACACTCAGGTGTTCTTTTACTTTTGATCAAGTTGTGAAAAAACAATCCAACAACATATGACTTGTCTTCTCTTTTACAGACTTACAATCAAAGCCAGTCTAACAAAAGGAGCATCCACAAAGCTATTTCAGGAAACAAAATGCTTCATTTCTACCGGCATAGCCCACGTATGATTCCAGAAGGCATAAATCCAAAGTTGCATAAAATGTTTATTACTGCTGAAAAATATGAACCAAGCAGTTCAAGAATGCTTTCCAAAGAGAGAAGGTCTAGTTCCCTCCAGCATAAATCTGTTCTCTTTTCCTGTGTCACTGGTAAGAGGATTATGGTGTTTTTCTAAGCACTGCATAAGCTGCTATCTCATGTTGGTGGTATATTACAGCATATCAAAACTGCATGCTCACATGAGTTTTGGGGTCTCTAGCAAAAGTATAATTTCTGTCAGCTGCAGCCTTTTGACTGTGATACTGTGCTGACTGTGTCTTTGATTCCTCATCCTTTTCCTTTAACAACCTCAAATCACGGTTTTGTCTGATTTGAAGTACGGATATTTGAGGACATTTGTTTCGTCTTTCTCCATAGAGCTTCTTGTGGAGTCAATGACTGAAGGTCAGAAACTCCAGCTACAAACAGAAGGGGCAAATGTTAATGATGTTTTCTGAAGACTTCTGATATACCTATGTCAGGTGGTATAATTGTCACTTAAATGTTTAGTGATAATTCTATACAAAATCTGGTTTTGAGCTTTAACAGTCAGACTCTATGTTTTTATTAATACAAGAAAAGTACGTCTTGTACCTTTGTAAAAGGTAATAAAACAGAAATGCTTGAAAACTAAAGGAATTTGAGGAGAGGAAAAGGAGAAATCAAGGGTAGGATATTCATGAATTGCACACCCCTTTGGAGGAAAACTAATCTAAAAAGAGAAATGGCTCTTTAGCTGATGCAGTTATGTGGCACCAAAATGCTCAGTAAACTGAACAAAATTATAAGATAGGAAGAAAGAGCTAAGTTTTGTAAATACTTGGAAACTGTCATGCTCAATCTCTTTGGTTAAGTGCCTTCTGTAAAGACCAATATCAACTTCTTGAAAGAAGAAACTCCTAAAAGCCTTGGGAAACTTTGTATTTCAGTATCTGAGTAGTTAGACTTTAGAGTTAGTGGTTTTTAAAATGCTTTTGATCACAAAAATTCTTATTATCAAAATCTACATCTGATCTCTTTCCAAACACCAGCCAGGGCAAACAAAAGGCTGACCACAGAAAGGGGAAGCAAGCTATGAAATCAGGCAGAAAAAAATCAGCTTCCCCTTTGGCCTCCACAACAGTTCATACTATCTCCCATTTTGCAGGGTAGAAATGTAATGGGGAGGAATTAGTATTGGTAGAGCAATCTGTACATGCCATTGTCAGCCCAGACTCTTTGTAAGTATGCATGTGCTGCAGACACAGCTGTGACAGTTGTGATGATGCTCCTGATCATGGCATTTCCTCTTACGCCTCTGGAGCCTTCTGTAAGGCATGCTTATCTGGGTTTTGTGCACAAGCCAGGTGGTGGCCAGTGAGGAAAACCAAGGATGGAATAAACAGACACAACTTGCAAGAAAATAAGCAGAGCAAAACATGGAAGTAAAACAGTCATTTTGGAACGTTTGGAAGCCTGTCCTAGAAAATAGAAATAAGAGGCAGTAAGTGCATAAAGAAGATAATATGCCGAACATATTTCCTGCTGAGGGAATAGCACTTCAAAGGCTGTAATTACGAGGTTCCTTTTGTGTGAAATAGGTTAGCAGCTGCCACACTTGAAGTACATAGTGTGCGTAGAGGTCTATCAGTTGCTGAAGATGAACATGATTGACTGCCCATCTTGCAAACAAGTGTTACATGAGTGTGAATTATTGAGCACCAGCTTTGTGTTGAAGTTCCCTTCATTGCTGTATGAAGCAAGTGGCTGTTTGTGATTTTAATGATGTTGAAGATAAATCTCAAAAAGAAGGGAAAGGCCTTTATTTTTTGCATTTTCTTCTCTCCTTATTTCAGTGCCCCCTTCCACATTAGAAAATTGAAAAAGCTAGCAGTGATGAATAAGCTGTGTGTGTTCTTACTTATGCTCTCTTACTTTCATTTGTTCTTGAGGTTCAGTTGATCTTCAGGTTTATCCATGGAAGAATACATGCACAGAAATTGCAGCATCGTGGGCAGAAGTATTGTAGTAATTTCAAGCATTCTCCTTCTTTTCTTGTCAAAATTAAATTTTTCTTCTTAAGTTGATTCAATTTCTATTAATTTTGCACTATCTTTCCACTTCAGAACCTCTTTCATAAATTTTATCTGTTGGTCAGTACCAGAAGGAGGACACCTTATTCTTGTCTTGCCCTATCACTAACTAAGTGTGTTCTTCAGTTGTTGCTGTGCTTTTTCAAGAAAAGCTCATACAAGAGCAAAAATCCCATTATTCGGCAGTCCTCTTATATTGTTTCTTCCAATTTGAGATTCTTTTCTCTCTGGTTTGGTTTGGTTTGGTTTGTTTGGTTTGGTTTGTTTGTTTTAAAGAGCTTGCTGAATTGAGTACCATACTAGTAAGTGCAGTAAAATGAAAAACATTTAAGAAAAAATAGTTTTGTGCTTAAAATGGCTTGGACTCATTGGACGAAAAATCTCTGAACAGGTATCTTTGGAGACAGCTCATGTTTTTTATACTCATCTTTTTTTACTTTATAAAATGAGAATAACTATCCCACAAGATAATTGAAAAGGTGAAAGTGCTGAAAGATCTGTATGATCATCTCTAACATTATTATCTTTGCAAGTTCTCTGCCAATCTCCCTGCTCTGTGAGAGGTATTAAACCACAACAGAGATGGTAAAAAAATAGCTAACGTGCATTAAAATGTGCGGTTCCCATACCTGTTGTTCCTGGTAGCTGAATGTCGTTTTAAGCTATCAATAATTTGTTTTACTTTTTGCATTGCATTTGTCTAGATGAAATCTCACTTTGTTAATTCTTCTCCTGGTTCTTCACAATTACTCTACTCCCCCCTTTTCAGATTGTATCAATTTTGAGTTGTCCATAGCTGTGTTTTTTGTTTGATTTTACAATTTCATATGATTTCTTTAATTGCTGTTTTTATCTTAATGATGCAAACTTCTTTTACTGTCTTTTTCTAAAATATACCAATGCCTTTCGTCTTTAGACCTTTGTGGGGTTTTTTATGCCTTTCCAGTTGCCCATGCCTTTTAATGTACTTGTGGCAAGGGCTTTGGATGGCTGATAAATCCCTGTCCTCATCTCCTATTTGACTTAAACATGCATAATAATACACATTACTTTTTTGAGTCGTTGTCAGAAAACTATGGAAATACTGCAGAAGACTGCTGTTTTCAGTGTTTATTTTCTTCAAAAAAACCCAGTTAATCAAGAATGTGTTTATGCATTTGTATTTTACTTCCTTAAATTCAGATTTCTGGTCTTGACAATACCCGTGTCTTGGGTTAAACCTTTAATTGTTTTCAGGATGATAGCTACACAAAATTTTCCTAATAAGGTGGTGGGGTTTTTTTCAACTTATTTCAGCTACACCTACTTTGAGGTTTTTTTTTTTCAGCCAGTGACATGGTTTCTCAAAAATGCCACTTCTATCTTCTTCTCTAGTCATGCCTGCCCCAAACAAGCTGCTTGTGCTGTGTATGGGAGCATGAATATCAATTTTACTGGCCAAAAGTGACTTCAGCAGCAATATTGTGCTTGTTGCTTTACCTGTAATTCTTCCCTGTCCACTTCCCCCTCCCACATACACACACTTCTGGTAGAGGAAGCAGTATGCTGTGCTGGCAGTGTGTAATTTCTTAAGTAAACCAGCAAAACCTTTGGACAGTTGAAGTTTCTTTTGCACCAGCAGCTTTCTTCATAGTGAGAAGAGGGACAGTTTATAACAATGGATTATTGGTATCATGGCTGGCTGTACTGTCCTGGTCAATATGGTGTTTCCAGTTCCTTCTTTCTTGCCCTTAAACAGAGGTTATTCCTCTGAGAACTGACAGATTCCCTGCTGGCTACAGGCTAAATCCACCTTCTCCCCCTCCAAGCTCTTCCTTGTTCTCCTCCCAGTTCAAGGGAAAGGAAAATATTTTGGCTCTGGAGAGAAACATTGAAAATAACATTAATCATTTTAGTGATGTGTTTGTCTTTGGTAGTACCTTGCGTTCATAACTCATAAAATGTTCTTAAAGATAATTACCCTTAAAATGAGCATGTGCTACTTCACATGAAGGGGAGACACTGTTGCCAGTTACTAAATTCAACAGGATATGGTAATTCCGGACTATGTATCCAACCAGCCTAATCAGTCTCAGGTTGGGAGTTTTATTCTGTAAGAGCTAAAGAAGAGCTCCTGGTATTTTGCAATTACTCAATAGTATACAGCTTAGCTTTCTACAAAATACTGTAAAAAGCTGGAGCGTATCTGTATGCTATTGATGAGATGTGCATGTCCTTTATATTCCCTAAATGAGTCTGTCCACCAGAATGGAAACTACCTACCTTTGGTCTAATATTACCTATAGTAGTCTAAGCTGTAAATTGAACTGTACTAGCATATATGTTATTACTCATTATATACTTCTGTTAACCTCGTCAATGTATTTTTTATATTTCTTTGGCTCTTTTTCTTAAGTTTGCTTTTAGTTTTGAGAACTCTTCTTCACCCATGCAGTGAGTTCTAGTAATCTCTGAATTGTGGCTTTGTGTAAAAATGAAGCATTTCGTAATTTGCTGATTTTATAGTCTTCTATTCATCTGTAACAATTCCTGATTAGTACAAATACATGCCTATTTCCCTGGGCAGTTTACCTGTATTTTAGCAAACCGTGATTTCAGAGTGCTCTGCAGAACTCTGTGGCATCTCTTTTTTCCTTCTGTTAAGAATGGAGTCATGAATTTGTAGTCTGTGAACACTGAAAGTATAAGGGGTGGGGTGGTGTTTTTGCTAGCCCTTAAGTCTGAAATTGTATTTTACTTATACGCTGGCAGCATTCATATTTGTCTGGGTCCCTGTTTCTTTCCATTGTAGTTAGTTTTCACTTGATGTGAAACATCAGTCCTGTCAGAGCTTATGGTGTGTTTCCTCATCTTAAGATGAGAAGAATAGCAATGGAGAGGGTTAAAAATGTTAAAATGTAGAAGTGAGAACTTGCAGAATAGTTTGCTTTAAGGTAATTTACCTTCAGTGTGAGATCTCCTTCAGTTTCCCTCCCTGTGTGACAGCAACTAGTCTGTATGACTGAAAAATAGTTTGAAAACAGACTTCAGCTCCTGCTTTCCTCCTTTAGCCAGAGATACCCACATATTTGGGTTAGATGGTCAGACCTTTCCCTGCACTGTAAGAAATTATTGTTTCTGGTGAAGGGAGCAGTTGAGCAACCTGTAATTTAGGCATTAACCTGCTGCCTACTGGACCGTATTGCTCGTCTGCTTTACCAGCCAAGGGGATTCCCTTCCATTCTCCTCTCTCAGGGAGATCTCTCGTGCTTTCTCCATGTACAGAGTCCATTTTCTTGACAGCTATCATACTTGCTCTGCTCAGAAACAGAAAGCCCAGAGCTTCGGGAAGTATCTCTTACTGAATTTTGCCAGCTGCTGGAGGCCTTCATGCCTGTATAGTGTTGCACCATCTATTACTTGGGCAGATGGTATTGCAGGATCCTCTTGTCTTTGTCAAAAGGAGTTGTCCTTTAGAGCTGTAACACAGAGAACTGAAGTCATCTGTTGTTCTTGGTGTTTCCCTGGACTTGTCTGGATGGCAACAGTTCATCACCTGAGCTGCTCAGGAAAGTTCTGGTACACTGTCTGGACAATCATATTCAAGAGCAAGAGGGAGTCCAAACTAGATCTGTTTGTCTATGAAGTTTTTTGCTGGTGCCCACTTTTTCCTATCTAAAAACTTGCTGTTTGAAAATGCATTCTCGGTTCCTTGGTAGGGCATCTTTTTGCTTCTTGGTTATGAAGATAAGTCTTAAGTGAGGCAGTAGAAGTGACTTTGGAATGACCAGCAGTGTTACATTTTGGTTACAGCTGAGGACTCTTTCTGGCCTTTCCTTTCTACCTTGTCCAGGCAACACTGTCCAGAACTCCATGCTAATCCAAGATTGACATATTCTGTCTTGGTGTGTGGCTGCTGGATATTAACTGCTAGAGCAGACCTAATACTTAACTGTTCTTATAAACAACAGGAAAGGCTGTGAGATAGGCCTTTCTGATAAGCGTTCGTAATTTTCTTTTCCTTCAGGTCTCTCTTTTTTCTTCCTCTTCTGGGTCCTTGAACTGTGTGTTAGCTATAAAGCAGTGTAACGTCTCCTAGACTTGAGTCAAAAATATTTTAGTAGCACTATTGATCTTCTGGGTTTTTTTAACGATGGCCTTAAACTTCAGTGTTGCTTAGTTTTTTCCAGCTGTGAAAGACTTTTTCTGAACAAGACTTGAAACTAGTACTCTGAACTCTCAGGGATCTGTTTTTGAGTCTCTAATCAACATTGTCACACCATCCTGTAGAGACACAGTCTCTGGCAATTGTAACTTGAGAGGATTGAGAGATACAAGCAGATTCCTCCCATGTGACATTAATTCAGAATAGGGTGTTGGCTGCAGATTCAACCCAAATCCTGTCTGCAGAGTAATTGTCAAATTAACTTAATTATTTTTCTCCAAGCTTCATACATCTGGGCTAAAAGCAATCACATTCTTAATGTGCTTTTAACACTGATACTTTGGATGTTACTTTGCTATTCACACTGATGGCTATTTTGAGGGATTTGGCTTTTTTTTTGGATAGTGGTGATATCAAGGCTTGCTGTCAGACTGCCAAAAATGACTCCATTTCCTCTTCATCATTGGAGTGTAGTCGCTCAGAGCCAAGCAGCACCAGGACCTTGTCTTCAGCAAGCTGCGATACGAGCACTTTGTTTTTATCTAACATTGGTGCTCACAGGTGCCCTATACTTCCTACTTGCAGTTATGAATCTGAATAAAACTGATGAGCCTCATTTTTTTTTCTTTCCCTGCTCCTGGGGAATTTTCATACTACTTTTGTTTCTGTCCTCTTATTCATGTGCGTGACCTTAATAGAGGAGATTGATTCAAAAAATGACTAAAAAATATTTTTGTCATAACAAATTAATGTTGCTTTCCAATATTTAAAGAGTAACTATAAAAAAAAAAAAAAGAAGGGGGGGGAGCACAGTTATTTGCAGTTTGTTCCTGAAGGTCTCTAAAACAGATGGTTAGCAATTTGAGCCATATGATTTCCCTGTTTGCTATACTGTCATCAGGGCCTGTAGGTATTTGATAGACATATTTCTCTCTATTTATATCTGTCTGGCTATCTATATCTTTGTATCTTTGTGATGCCTTCCTGCAAAACAATCATTTAATAGCTAGATTTAGCCATAATTATATCATACAACACTGTTTTGATGCTTGTTTCTGACATCAGATTCTCTATATCTGGTTTTGCTTGTGCCACAGAGAAAGTATTTTTTCTTTTGGCTGGTTTCATACAAAGTTCTTTTTATTCTGTGTATCCTTTTTCTTAAAGTAGGTAACACTTTCCTGTTGTTGTTTTTCTCCCCATAGGCAAAAAGCAAATACACTGTCATGAGAGCTGGTCTCTCTCGCCTGAGGAATATGAAATATGGGACAGGCTTTACAGGATTAAGGAAAGTGATGGAGTAAAGGAACTGATACTGCCTCAAGTTCCATTTGAAACATTAGAAAACCTGGAAGAAATATCAGTGAGTTTAACTTAAATGTAATGTTTCCTTTGACATGAGTCTTAAAGGATACCCTGAGTAACAAAGTTAACTGTGTATTTGAAGGAGGTCTGTATTCATGCAATTTTGGGAATTATATGTAGGGTTTTGAGGTTAAGAATTTAGGAATCAGATATTTGAAATGGGTCTTTGAGGTTAGGTCTGTAAATTAAAAATACATTAAAAAGTCTTTCAGTATCCATTAAGTTCCATTCCTATTTCTAAGAATTCCTTGCAGGATGCTGTATTCATGATGGTATTGTATCTACGCTTTTTCATCCCCGAGTTTATATAACTATAAAAGTGTTACTGAAAGAAAACCTCAAGTGTTAACAAACTCTTCTCTGATTCAGAGAAAAAAATTTGGAGCTTTTGTGTCATTTCACCACTTAAAACAACCTGTCTTCCATGAAAAGCCATGACAGCACAAAGCATAGAATTGTTTCTATTTTAGACCAGACTTAAATCTTTGTGATAATGTTTAGATACTTCTCTGCATTCAGAGTATTTATTGTCCTTGACAGAGAAGTGGACGTTGGATTTGCTAAGCTATTTCTTGACTAAAATCTCCTTGCCAATCTTAATTTCAAACTGCAGAAGCATGAAGACGAGGCAACTCACGAACTTTCTTTGTCTGAATGGAGGATTTGGCAGAATCGTCCTTTTCCTACATCTATGGTTGATCACTCAGATCGTTGTTACCATTTTATCAGTGTTATGGAAATGATAGAACTGATGAGACATGAACAGGTAAGGTGTTTACATTTGGCTGGCTGTGAACATGCACAAGTATTTAATGCACAATTAGAGTATTTAAAAAATGATGAGTGCTTTAGTTTTGTCTGATCAGCTGAAACAAAAAGTGGGGAAGTGTTTGTGTGGGTCTAAGTGGCTAAATTAGGCATTGTGAAATGAATACTGTGTATTTCACTTTGTTTCAAAATGTCTCCCACTGGTATTCTGTAATTCTTAATCTTTTACATGGAAGTTGTTTAAAAAAAGTTAGAGTTTCCCTACACAGGAAAAAAACTACACCCATAAATCATTCTTTTTTTAATGGAACCGAGTATCAATTTTTTACAAGAAGTCATTAAATACAAGAAGGGTATCTGTCAAGGAGCAAAGTCACTGAGAGGTATTAGAAGTGTTGCAGAGTGTAACAAGAATTGGAAATAATTTTGTATCGTTTATGTACATCAAATTTATCCCATAAAAATGATGCAGGAATGTATTGCATGTTTTAAGGTGGTTGTGTTTTGAGGCTTTTTGGTTTATTTTCTGTGGAAGCTTTAATTAAAAACCTAATTGCTCATAAGAATTAAAGAATAAGAACAGGGCAGTCAAACAAACATGGATGAAAACCATTTGGGAGATGAGAATTTTGTTTACTAACAGTTATGGATAGCAGATATGCCTTTATAATGAAAGGCACATACAAGAGAATGTATGTAGAGGTGGATCTGTTGACAGTATCTGAAGACTTCAGTTATTCACCACACTGTTTTTTCCTCTGTTGTAGCTCTTTCTTCTATGTTCCACACGTACTGCTTTTTAGCGTGTTGAAGTTTTCTAGGTCATCAGAATCTGTTGCTAAGCTGCCAGAGTTTCCTGAATAACTAGACTAATCAAGGAAGATAATAGAGACATTGTAGTTGTACTCCTTGCTAGGAAAGTGTATTAATGGGAAGTTGTAAACAGACTTTCAGAGCTAAGATAAGCTTTTCCACTTCATCACAGAACAACGGCATTCTTGACTTCTTTGGGAGTCTGTGTTCCCAAGCTAGGGTCACGAACATACTGCCAGAGAGAGAGGACTTTGGGGAGAGTTCAGGTATAGAGAGTTGAAGGAGGTAAAGAGGTTAAAAAATGGTTAAAAAAAATTAGAATTGCTCTTCTAATTGAGAATTTCCTTCCCCACCACCAAATCAGGCACTCGAAGTATTTGTGACTTAAGTTTCTTTTGCGAAAGTGTATTGATACCAGAAGTTTGTTCAGGTTCCCAAGCACCTTCAAAATTGTAGATGCTAAGCCAACATCTGGCACCCTTAAGATAATTTACAGAGCAAATTTGTTAAGCACGAAGCAAGTCTTCAGTCTTCTCCCCCAAACTCTGCCAAAGTAAGTGCCAAAAATTATAAGCAAAGCAGAGTGTCAAATACTTGCTTTCACAAGTGAGCTTTTACAGAAATTTTACAGAGATAGGTCTGCCTACTGTCCCTCATGGGAACGAGATAGCCCAGCTCACCTACCCCTGCTCTGTACTGTGTAGTGAACAGAGAGGATGTCCCTTCAACAGGTGGGACCCAAAACTATGGCTTTTTACGTTGTGGTCATCACTTTACATTTTGCTTAGCTCTGATGATGGCCATCCAGCATAGGCAGGGTGTGTGGTGCTGCATTTTCTGTGTAGTGCTCTGCTCAGAAATCATGCTGCTCTGTGCCATAATAGCACATGAGCTCTCTCCCCGAGTACTTCAGAGCAGTCCTGCGTACAGCACATTGCAGTGCTGCAGAAAGTCTGCAAACAGTCTTGGAAAATGCTGGAAGATCTGCATCAGAAAGGAAGGGATACAGCTATTAATTGATAATAAGTGATAAACAGCTGGCTTTCACTATTTCTAATTTAACAGCTAAATGTCAGCTTAATCATGGTACATTGTAAGTAATGCTCTTGCAGTCAGAAGACTGGGACTGCCTGTTATCTCATTCAGCTGCCTCCCAGCTCAACATTTCAGGCATTATCAGGATTGATTTCCAGCCAGCTTTCTCTGATCTGTCTTAACTAGTCATAGGTGGAGACGCTGAACTTCTTCCTCATCACTTAGAGGAGAAATCATAATTGGATGTCACTGGCATGCTGAAAACACCTTCTAACGGCTCCACTGAATATGAGAGGTTACAACATGACACATCACTCCACCCTGTTGAATTCTAGAGAAAAATAAAGCACTAGCAGTAACTCTGACCACGTCTGACAAGGCAGAAGCTGTAATCAGCACTGACACCCAGTTTTTAAACTTCAGTGGTTGTTGGCCTCTTTCTTATATCTAAACCAAATTGTCAATGTTCAAGGACATCAAAGCTTCACCATAATTGTTTTACAAAAAGCAAAGATGTAACGTGTCTTAATTTATTTTGTCAGCACTGACAGTGATTTCTCGTATGTGAGTTTTATTAATATTTTCTTAAGTGATCCTTGACTTCTCTGAAAGGCATTGCTAGTCTTCCAAGACAGGATATGTTCCCACTGAAATTTGCCAAAGAGAAGGGAAGTGAATGATGTATGTTATCTTTACAGTGGAATCGCCTTGCAACAGTCACTGCACTGTGGCAGTCCTTACTCATCAGGTAGATTACACAAGCAAAAATTTGTTGCCTGCAATTCAGAAGAGAACAATTTTCCATACTGCTAATATGAGAGCACATGTGAGTGTGGGGGAGGTGGTTTTGGTTTCCTGTTACTACCAGTCTTGTCCTCATTCAGTCTTCCTACAGCTTCAATTCTGGTGAATCAGAAAACTCATATGGAGAAAAATGGGTATAACAGTAAATCAGACCAAAGAACCTTTCGGTGTAAAATATTTTTTTAAAAAATATCTCTGTTCTAAACCATTTCTGTCAGTGAATGCTGCTTTGAGGGCCATCACTATTAACGTACAGCAGTTCAGCTTGGACCTGTGGAGCTCTCTGGTCCAGTCCAGGGCCCATGTACAACAGGTGGCTGGGCCCTCAACAAGTCAAGCCTTTCAGGATCTCCAGGGCTGGAATCCTACAGCTTCCCTGGGCCCCTGGTTCAGTGTTTGATCATCCTCACGGTGAAAAAATTTCTCCCAATATGTAATTGAAATTTCCCTT
>JANXJC010000042.1:21747067-21766584 GCA_027564655.1 Leptodon cayanensis | reverse complement strand
CCCTGGGCCCCTGGTTCAGTGTTTGATCATCCTCACGGTGAAAAAATTTCTCCCAATATGTAATTGAAATTTCCCTTGTTTCATGTTGTGCCCATTGACTTTGGTCTTAGCGTACCTCCAGGAAGCCTGACTCTGTCTTCTCTCTGCTCTTACACTAGATAAAGATGATAATAAGCTCCTCTCTTCTTCAGACTGAATAGAGTTCCATTGTCTTCCCTTGTACATCCTTGTGTTCCAGCCCTGTGACAGTTTTGGCCGCCTCCACTAGACTTGATCCAGTCCAAGATATTTCGTGTACTGGGGGCCCAAAACTAGACTAAGCACTCCAGATGTGGTCTTGCAGATGATGAACAGAGAATAATTGCTTCCCTTGCCCTGCTGGTGGCTGTCTTGCTAATGGAGCCTGAGTGCGATCGTCTTTGTTGCCACAAGGGCACACTGCTGTTTCATTTTTCTGTCGTGAGGTTTCTGTCATCCTGTTGAGGTACCTCTGGACAGCTACCTTGCCCACAAGCATGTCACCTGCTTCTCTTCACCTGATATCATCTGCAAACTTACTGAAGGTGCACTCTGTACTGTAGACAAGGTCAGTAATAAAAATTTTAAACGCTAAAAACCTCTGAGAAACACTCCTAGCAGCTAGCCACTGTCTGGACTTCATACCAGTCCTCAAAACACTTTAATCATGGTGGTCCAGCCAGTTTTCCACCCACCCTTATTGACCACTTCTGTGTCAGAAGCCTTGCTAAAGTCAAGGTAAACAACATCCACTGCACTTCTCTTGCCCACAGAGTTGGTGAACATCTTCATAAAAGGCAGTCTTGAATTCTTCATCCCTATGAGTTCTGTGTGCTTGTTAGGATATTCTCTTGAAAGCTTGAATGTTTTCTTACTAGTTTGATTAGAAGTTTGTGCTTTAAACTTAAAATTAGAACAAATATAACATCCATGTAGCACTCTAATTTCACACATTTAGATTTTCCTTATGGTATAGTATTCCCAACACTATTGCATATAAAATTGTTTGCATCAGGATCTTTCAAAAATCAAGCAAGCTTTTCTAAAAACTAGTTATGCCACGTTGCCCATAGCTAGACCTATGGGGACACATGGATGGTTTACTTCGACAGTAACTACTACACTGATTTTTTTTTTTTTTTTTTTTTTGTATTGTAGAGTGCTTGTTAGAAGAAAATATTAATTAAAAAATGCAAAAGTAGAGCAAAATTAAAGAATCTTGGAGATTTGTAGGCAATGTTTTGAATTTCTGCACACCTACTAAGGCATGTTTATATAGATGGGTATGTCTTGGCTGTATTCCTGACTCTGATGCTATGTAGGTATGAGCAGCCGTGCGAGCGAAATACCGCCGACTGAAAGAACTGCCAGGGTTTGCAAGTGCAGGGCTATGCAACGCTGGCCCCACATGTTTTTTTCCACTGTGTTTTCATGAGCAGTTCAGCATAGAATTGGGAAAACCATGAGGTTTAAAATCATGCTTTTCTGCCAGATTTGAATTTAACCTTCTTTAGTATCCTGCTCCGTTTCGCAGCAAGACCCCATTGATGCATTGTGCTTGCTCAAGGTACAGGCAGTTCAGGGACCGGACTGCTGCTTGCCTCCTGCATTAGCTTAGCATACTTGTGCTGTGGCTGGATTAATGTATCTCCAGGCGCATTACATGTACTTAATATACAGCACACAAATTGGGATGGTCTTCAAGCTTGGTGTTTTACAGACTACTTTGACCTAGGCATTCTTGGTGGAGACTGCTTCTATAGCAAGTTTAAACTTTCAGAAGCTTTGCTTTACCATAGTGTTTAGATGTGTTTTGAAATTGTAGGAAGCATTGTTATTAAACAGTAGGATAGCATAAAGGGATATTGCTCCAGCCTCTGGGAAATTTACCTTTAACAGAAATTAAGCCTGTAAAAATCCACCTGAAGTGTTAGTCTTATATAGAAAATAAGTGGATGGAAACAGTAATTGTTTTAGCAGTGGCTCAAAGGTTTTTGCATGTATGTACTGTACATCCAGGTTCCTACTATAAATATTCTATTGCCAAATATACCACTGCTAATCTGTCTGACGTTAATTTACAGTTCTTAATAGCAGAGGGATTTAAGATAAATAAGTCAAAGCTATTTCCTTAAATAACTAAGATTGAACTTCAAACCACAGTTCTATTGATTATTTTCTCACCGATGGTTAAAATACAAACCCAGGAAAATCATTATTTTACTATTAATAACTAAATGATCTGGAAGTTTCTGATGAAACTAATTATTTCTTGGGAAGAATCTCATTCAGAGATTAGTAATAACTTAATATGAGCCAGTTCAGGAGGTATTTTTGTGTTCTTTGTGGATGTTTTCTATTACAGAAGAAAGCACAGGAGTTCACTGATGTGTAGCTTTCCTTTCCTTGTACTCATTCAATGATTCCAAGAAACCTCCTATGCAGTTGTGTTTTGCATAATAGATTTTAAAAAGTCCATTAAAAGGCTTAGATATTTTTAAATAGATGAGGTGAAAATGTTTGGAACAGAATTTTTGTATTGTATTTATATGCTCTTAACAACTTGGAGAAGAAGTTGGCACAATCAAAAGAAAATCAAAAGTAAAAGAAATCCCAAATATGAACCCTGCGACAGGCACATCTACTGCAGAAAAGCCTTTAATGCCTGTGTGGCTTTATTACTACAGCAACAAGAACTGGGCAGATGGGATTGGATTTTCTGCTAGCTACAAGCAGGGATTTTTTGTGTAACATGGTAACAAATCAAGTTGTCCTTATGCAAAATAATTCGATAGCTTTTAAGCATTTTTGAAAATTAAACTGTACTGTTTGGAAACAAGGTCAGGGCAAAGTAATCATTTTTATTGAAATTATATTTGTCCAAATTTCTGAGGATAAGTAACAGGAAATATTGAAGTGCAAGTACATTCTATTTTTTTTTTTTCCTGGGAGGTAGGCATTTCTTAATGACTTTTAAAAAGTTGCAATGTGTCAAATGTAGGAGCATGACTATGCATATCCGTTTCCCACTTCAAAGTTGGCAGTGTAAAGTTAGATTAATTATTCTCCCTAGAAAGACAAAAGAAAACCCAAAGGTTCTCATTAGGATTGTCTTTCACCCAAGTAATCTCTGATACCAAACACCTTGGGAGACAGGATTTAGAAGGTGAACCTGGAACAACTGCCACTAAGGTTGCCTTGAAGGTTTCATTGGATGAAATGCCTGACAGCAGGGAAGATGTTCCCAGGATACCCTAAAATTCCAAAGAACCTGAAAAGGCTTTCTGTGATTTTTAAGGTTTTAAATCAGGCATGTTTGGGGGGAAAAATGCAGTGTTTCCAGCCAGCCGTGACTTTTTTTTCCAGGAGACACTGAATGCAAAATTAAAAACAGTTCGAATAAGGACAATGAAATATTTTAATTTTTGTTTTAGACCCTCATTACCAGTAGTATGTCTCTGGTTAAAATCCTGATCTGAGATGTGGCAAGGCTTCTTCTCCAGCCAGCAACAAATAATTTAAGATGGCAAATGACGTTTAGTTATAGTGTTTATGACAGGTGGACTAATGCATCTGTGGAACTGCTGGCTTGAACTGTGGGATGCTATTTATTGTTTGGGTACTGAATTTGGCTTAAACAGCAGAGAATAGAAAATCAAAGCAAATATTCTGTCTTGGGATTCTCAAAAGAAAGCTGTGCAGAGGTGGCCCAGCTTGTTCTTTATTCTGGAAAAACCCAACAGGAACACGCTTCCTAGCGTGAAGGTGGAAGGATGTTTGTTTTGTTCTTAGATGGTAAGGCTGCCAGGGAGAACCTGTAAGACCAAGAATCTCGGCTCTCCAATTAAAATAGTTTCTTTGTGCCATATTGATTCTTCTGATCTTGTTGCCAGTTGATTTGAGTCTGAACGCTAATTGAGACCTCGTTTAGATTGTTCAGACCTTTAATTGCAGGTGCTTTCTGTTTTTAACAATTTAATGTTTTAAAACATGGTTTTATGCTCACAGCGAGAATGGAGAAGAGTGATTAGGCAAAGGATTGTGGGGTGTCAGCCACGTGCAAGGAACAAGGGGATTGAACAGATTTGTGTGGCATCTGGAAGGGCTTAGCTGTGTTAGTTTGGGGTAGCATATCTACCGTCTTTAGGGGTGAGGCAGTGTTCCTGTATAGTGCTGCATGGAAGCCTCGCATAGCCCTTGTGCCACAGGTTCAGGCATACCAACCAGAAATATTCTTTTCACCCAATTTAAGTGATCTCAGCTTTCTGGAAGATGTTCCATATTGTTACATCTTATGGCAACCAAATAAAATATCAAGTATGTGATATAGGGTTGCCAACTTAAATCTACAGACAAGAGGAACTTCATGTGCATTCTGTGGTACGGTATATATAACACCGTTGTATACAGCTGCCTGCCTTTTGTGGGTTTTTATTGCTAATGTACGCACTCCTGATCTCCCTCCCTGCTGTCAGCAGAGTAGTAGAGAACCTATCGATTCTGGCTACTTTTGACTTTTGTTGGGTTTGTTCCATTGTTATTTTATTTGTTTAGGGGTGTGTGCATGTGTATAGTAATTTCACATTTAGGTTTCTGGAATTAAAGTAGTTGTATGCTGTTTTTCACAAACTGTCAAAATATTTATGTACGTGAATAATTGGTTAGTTGTTCCTTAGGCTCTTACAGAAGACTGATTTGGCAAAACTTTTCCAGGAAGTGTGCCAAGTGTAAACTGGCAATCCATTTGTATTGTCTTGGAACTCTTGCAGGAGCTACTATGCACCAAATGTCTTTGAAGATACTGTTTATGTTTTGAGAGGGGATAATATTTTAAAATTGTTTTTAATATTATAATAAAGCACTGGTGACAAAGTTTAGTGCAATATAATCACATTTATTTAGAACACTGAACTGATACTGTAGTTGAAAAACTGCTTTTAGAGGCACCAGTCCTGCTACCTGCCTGGATATACCTGTTGCTGCTTGTATTTTTAGTATTGGCATGGAAATGCAGTAAGCTTAGGAAATTATTATGGTCACTGGGGTTCAGGCATGTTTTGCTATCCATATTTTCATGGAAGTTACATATCGGTATCCAGGTCATTGCTGTATATCTCCCTGTAGTGTGGTGGGTCTCCCCCCTCCCCATATATTTCTGAAGTACTTAGCACGGGGACATCCCAGGCTAAGGAGGTCAAATAGCAAATGTCAGCTTTCACCTATTTATGATGTCAGGTAACAGACAATCTGCAGTTACCAGGTCAGACACCTCTAGTACTAACTAGCTATCACTTCTGTCTAGGAAGTTTTATAAAATAAGTAGTTACTAAACCATAGATAAATTTATTTTCTTATACTTCATATGTTCTTGAACATTCACTCTTGCCTCTGTAGCCTCTTTAATGATGCCTATTCCCATAATTGCTAGGGTACATACCCCATATTTTGCTAATAGATCTTCCTTTTTAGGGATCTTTTGAGTGTTTTTATTGTGTAGCTGTGTTTGCTGTATAGCCAGATACTCTCTCAAATTAGAGTATCACAAAATAAGTACAAGCAGATAAATGAATAGTAGCCAATTGCTACTAAGCAGGAGCAGATGGTAGCTCTTCAAGAATTCCCAGCTGCTTAGATCAGCCTGGGTGTTGCAGGAGTAGGAGGTGTCAGACACTGACTTGGGATTTGAAGAAGGGTGTCGGGTAGCTACATGAGAGAGAGTTTGTGATTCATTCCAGGCAAGCTGCATGAAAGCAAAAAAGCAACAGAATTAGTAGATACATCAATAATGTGATACCAAGAAATATCACAGCTTTTGTAGAAGGAAATTGTGGTTTCTATGTCCCTTAGGC
Organism: Leptodon cayanensis; assembly: GCA_027564655.1. Lineage (NCBI taxonomy): Eukaryota > Metazoa > Chordata > Aves > Accipitriformes > Accipitridae > Leptodon > Leptodon cayanensis. Next base: position 21,760,717 of record JANXJC010000042.1, on the reverse strand, counting down.
TTCTTTCATGAATCAACTAAATATATTTTTAAGGGTCATCTGATCCAATATACTTGAACTTCCAAAAAAAGTTTTTGATGGTGTTCCTTCCCCTAGAGTCTCTTCTGGAAACTAAGCAATCATGGAATAGGAAGGATTGATTATTCTGTTCATTAACCAGTTTCTGAAAGGTATAAATAATGGCCTGTACTCAAATGGCAGGGAGGTTAGCAGTGAAATCACATAAGCATCAAAATTGTTTAACCTATTTGTAAATGGTTTGGAAAAGTGATCATTTTTACAGCAGTAAGAAATTATTTTTGGTAATAAAAGTAGAAGATGGCCATAAAGAATTACAAAATTTCCTAGAGAATTAGCCTGTGAGCAAGATCTAAAAAGTTGGTGAATTAAATGCTGTACCAATAAGTTCAAGGTTGAATGAAAGAAAGCTGCCTTAGCCAGGAAAGAGTTGTTTTGGATTCTTCTGTGTAAACATTAGTTTAATGATCACTGTTACTCAAAAAAGGGATTCGAATTTCAGAAATCAGTAGGAAAGGGATATAAAATAAAGCAGAAAAAAATTGTGTGACAGTCGAACTATGTCATATGCCCGTATCTTGTATATAGTGAAAGTTCATGCAGTACCCTTAAGGTCATTGGTGTAGATGTAATTTTTAGCCAGTGTAAGCTCACATTAAGTAGCCTAGGCGGGCAGATGGACATGTTTTGGGGAAGGAGCATTCTATAATTTCTTTATTTCTATACTTTTCTCAATTCTTGGTCAGATACAACACACTGGGTTAAAGCAGCCTTTGTCTGACAGCTGTGAGTGTTTGTCCTCTTGCGTTCTTGTGCTTCAGTCTTGTTACTGGGCACTAATAAATACTATATAGTACATACTTTTATCTTAAACCATTTCAGAGAGGAACATGTATTTTACTGCCTACAGCCCAATTTGTCAAGCAGGTGAGCAGGATTCCTGAAAGGCAGAAGCTCTCTTTGTAGGAATGAGAGGAGCCGAGGAGGACTGCAAGCTTTGATTTCTCTATCCTCCAGAAGTCTTGCATTGCAACAGAAGTGCAGTTTACCTTCCTTAGCAAGTGTGTGTTAACATATCCAATATATTAAAAGCAATAATTATAGCCTAGGAGATATTTGTAAGCCTTAGAAAAGTGTTTGTGGGCAGTGGGGGAGAATGGTTATGGCTGAGAGCATTTGAGGCACAGCATTTTGTTGTCCAGAATACACTAAAGGGTGTCTTCTGCGTGTTGAGGACCATGTGTGAGGGCAACACAAGGGTCTCCTCTAGAGTATTAAGGGACCGACTGATCACCTACAAGGAAAAAATTGTAACCACTTGTCATTCGAATAGATTGGAATATGCTGCTTTGGTATCTGCTCTACCTACTCATGCAAAATACTGTGTGAAAACCACCAGCCTTACTGCTGTAATTTTTGTTAATATTCATGCTAAAACGTAAGTTAACCAGAAAATATACCCATGTGACTAACTATATTGGCAGTGTGGACTCCATGGAATTTAACACCCAGTATGAAAGCTGAAAATCCAAAAGCCTTTCTTCCCTAGATCTAACCAAAAAAACATTCTGAAAATAGATTCTGGATTGTGCCAGAAGAGACTTAAATGTCAGTTGTTCATGCTGCTTTTACCTCTGTTTCAATCAAACTTTTGATTAAAGAAGTTATAATTGTTAAAATCTAGACTGTATCTATTTACAGACTTATCTTTTCATTTTTAAATAGCAAAATCAGCAAGGTTTTGGCAGGCATCTGAATCTCGTTAGCAAATGTACATCCAAAGCAGCTTAGAAGGAGTGAGAGGTTAATTTTAATTTTGATAGTAGCTGCCTTAATCTTAAATGCTAGAAAACAGAGAGTGTGTGTGTGTATATACACATATAATTATATATTAGAAATGAAAATTTTAAGATATTAAGTTTACTCTTCCTTTTTATTTTCTATATTAAAAAACCTATTGCTTCTTAAACTGAATCAGTAATTCTAAGCAAGGTCATCGATTTAGTACAATAATATAAGAGAGGTCCCTGTTTTTTTACTCCTGCATGACCTATTTTACTGAGTAGCTGGTACACACTGGAGCTTACTAGGTTATAGAAGAGCTTATCAGGTAATTTAAGATTCTACCAGTACACATTCAGGCTAAAATGTGATAATTATAATTCTGTCCTTTCACTCCGTCAGTATTAACTAGACTCACTAGGAGAAAGTATTTTGTTTGGGAGAAAGTATTTTGAATTACTAAGTTGAACTAGAACAGTTATATAACTCCATGTAAGCCTGAAATTAGGTTACTAAAGTTTGTCCTAGATACTAAATTTGTCTTCTGGACTGTTGTCCTGGCACACAGCAGTTCTGTTAGACTTCCCCCCGTGCCTGCCACCAAGTTATAACATAATCATGGGTATATGCAGTGGCCTAACGAAATCCTTCAGTGTAACAACTCCTCACTCCTCCTGTTTTCTGAGTTGTACTCAGTTACTTATCTATCCAATAAATTTCCCTGTTTTGCTCTCTCTGTTTAAGTTTCTTTAAAGATTTTGGCAGGGACTTTTTGGAACCTTTCAGAAAGCTGGGAAGATAGTATGCATGAGAGCATGTCAATGTTTTAGCTTGTTGGTCTCTTCAGAGAAATCTAATGGGTTTGAAAGGTCTGAGTTTTTGTTTTCAAAAGCAATATTGACACTTCTGAAGAAGACTCATCCAGTAATTATATTATCTGTTATAGCTTCTGCTAATTTATTCAGTATGGAGATAAGGTTAGCAACCTATTAGCTTCTTCCCCGACCATTAAAAAATGGCATCACGTTTGCCGCCACCTAGTTCCTGAGGTATGTAAGTAAGAGATTACATAGCACCATTACCAATTCAGGAACTTCATTCTTGAGTTTCTCTAGGTCCTTTGGATGACATGATATGGTTCTGTTACCTCTTACCATCCTATACATGCAACTTCATGTTTCGCCGTATGAAAACATAAATGATTTGCTCTTATCTGTTCTACCTCTGCTCCAGTTATGATTTGAATTATCCTTTTACCTACTCACAACCGTCGTCTTTTCTTGCAGGTTTGATTAGGTTTGGTTTGCTTTACTTTGGGTTACTTAAAAAATGTGGAACAATATAGGGCCAAGAATGATCTGCTCTGCACCTCTTAAAAGTGTATTGGGTGGGCAAAAGCATCACCTACTTCTGTTTCAGTAAGGTTTAGTGGTTTGGCAGCTAATCATTCTTTAATCCTTATATGTTCCTGTAATGCTTGGATACTTTAATTGAAATGTTATGCAACATTCAGTTGCTACTTACATAAATCTAAACATATTATCAACACCGTTATCTTGTCAACCAAATGTGTAATCTCCTCTGATAACATTTGTGAAGTTAATTGGACCAGGTCATGTTTGTTGTTGTTTGTTACTCCTCTTTGATATCAAACAGAGACTTCCATATCTTGAGTCTGTGTTTTGACTGAGCTTGAGGGAAACTAATTATTTAGAACCTACACATATCAAAATCATACTTTAATCCTTTCATAGTAATTGTTTTCTTCACTATTTTGGTATTGAGACTTCTTATAAGTCAGCCTGTATAGTCTGCAGATCTCCTTGGAGATCTCTTTTTAAAAAATCCTAACTTTTAGTTTGTTTGGATATATTTGTAAATGGATAGCCTAAGCATAGGCAATAACTGTAGCAGCTGAGTAACATCTTCGGTAGTGACAAATGGAGTAGGTGTCTCACAGCCCTTTAGAGACGAATCTCTAGCCATTGAACTTCCTCCCCCTGCTACCACTTTACTGTGCTGACCATATAGAAATGGCATACGTTGTCGCTGAGACACAGGTGTCATTGCTGTAAACAAAATTTGTAACCAGCTGTGGCCCTGACCCCAAAACACCCTGCACACAGATTCTTCCTTATTTATTCTGCATATGATACTTTCTGTGGCATGTGTATGAAGTTAGTGATAAAATCTAAATTTTGATTTATTATTGTTATTGTTACTACTACTACTACCACCACCACCACCACCACCACTGAGAGTGAAAAAATACTGTTAATTCTGGATAGTATGCTTTACCTACTGCAACCAGAGAGGATCCAAAACTGTGTTAGGATGTGATCTGTCTTCAAATGCATGGAAGACAGCTTTGAATCCTGTTTTCAGGAATACATTTAGACAAGCCAGGCAGTGGTAATTTTAGGTACGGTTATTTCTGCCCTGTGTAATGAGGTAGAATGACTTTGCAGAGTATTTTTCAAACCTTGTTTTCCACAATTGACTCCTCTAGCTCCCATAAGGGGTCTATCAGTAAAAGGTTGTTTAACAGCAGCTCTAGGTGTACCATTTGTAGAAACTCAAACTGTTTAATTTCTTCACAATCTCTTTTGGAAGAGATGCCCCGGTGGTCCCAGGGGTCCCAGTTTTATCGAGATGTTGGTGTCACAGTGCCATTGGTTAGAACAGCTCTGGAAACGTTCGTATCAACTCAGTTACACAGAGACCAAGTGTTGAAGAAATGAGAAGTCATGTTTTCTGTGAGTGAAGACTAGGGGTTATGCCCATGGGAGAAGAGTCTGCACATTGCTTGGGTACATGTAATAGGGAGTGAAGGGTCTAGCTTGTGAAGAGCTAGAGAAGGATGGGAGGTTACTATATGCTATTGGAAGATACAGGTGCTGATGGAGTTTGAATAGTGAATATCAGCATGACTAGCACAAGCTGAAGTATAACTGCTGTAATAATATTCTCGTGGGACAGTGAGGAGGGTCCAAGAGGTTATGATTATGAGGACCTTATTTTTTTCCTACTTATATATGCTAAGACTTTTGGAGAATGTTATTTGTATAGGAAGCAGGTAACCTCTTATTTTAAAAGTCAGTTTTATCACCCACTATTCTATAAAGGTGCCTTGTTTAATTTCAGGGACTAGTGAGTCTAGGGATTCATCTGCCTCAATTGCCAAAAAATAATTGTGCCTCCTGTTTCAATCTTACATCCTCATTTTTATTGTTTATTAGTGAAACAGGCTTGAACTTTGAAGGAGTGTTTCAAACCATTGCTTTTAGAGCCTCATTTGACCCTTACTGTTCCTTTTGGAGATTGCATGCCTGAATTTTGAAATCTTAATTTAAAAGAGAGAGTGAGAAGGACAATAAAGAAATAGCTTTTCAATCCAGGCAGTCCTTGTATGGATACCTAACTGGGAGTGATGTCAAAGTCTATTGTGCTTTTTTCAAGTGTATTTTTAAAAGAGTTGGTTGCCTAGGTCAGTGCCTTTTTAAACAGAAGATTAATAAGCATCCGTGGAAAAAAAAAAATAAATTCAGAGTATGTACTTGAGAAGTTCTTAATGTGCCATCAATGGCAATAGCCAAATTACAAACGATAGTACAAAGAGAACTGAGAACTCTAGGCTCACTTGTGCTTGAATAAGAGTTTCTTCTGCTCACAGCACCTTTCTCAATTTGCTAGTCGTCCCAGAACTACAGCCTGTAAGCTTTAGCCTGTCTGAGGATAGAATACCTTGCACATTTTATTGCAAAGTGAAGTTGCTTGCTGTTAATGTTCTGAGAACTGCATCCTAACTGCACGACACAGGTGCTCAGTGCAGAATATTGTGCATTGGTGCTCTGTTAAATGCCATCTTTATTTATGCATGGTATCTTTTAGTCTTTCTAAAACATTCAGGTTTGACTACCCAAGTATGGATTTGAAGTTGCTGCCAGCACATGGGTTTTTTTTGAGAGTTGTGATCTTAAATGTAAAGCACTTTCTTTTTTTTTTTTCTTTTTTTTTTTTTTTTTTTTTTTTTTCTCCTTTCTCTTTTAGGAGTATGAAAACCTTTGTCACTTGTTTTAAATATCTTTACGACAAGTCCTTGTAAGCCTGTATGTATTTATAGTAAATATTACATTGTGTTTGTCACCAGGGAGATTGCAGCTATGAACTGGAGATTCAGCCTCACTTACGTATTGAAGATGTTAATGTTCAAAGGAATAAAAGTCATCTTTCCATGACCAACTCCACATTTGATCAGAAAGCATGCTCATCTAGAAAAGACATGGCACACAGATCAAAAGTAAAACCATTTTTACCTGATACGAATGATAATGGGGGTGAATTCTTTACCACGTTTAAAGTAACAAAAACAAAGACTCCCAAAAGAACTTCCAGATTAAATCTGGAAGTGCCTGTGTTGCCTACAGATACTAATACTTCAGCTTCTTACTCAGAAAGAAGGCTTGCTCTGGTTGAAAATACTGACCAGGGCAGTCAAAAGGATGGGGAACTAGAGGTGACATTTGACTTAAATGAATTTATTGACCTCTGTGACAACAGTGAAAGTACTATAATTCATGAAAGTGCAGCAATAAAGGAATACAAAACTGTAGATAAAGCTTGTAGGTCACTGGGGACGAATGAGGCAGATTCAGGTTATAGTAGCTTCACAGTTGAGAAATCACCTGTGTCCTCTGACTTATTTTATCTTCCTGAATCATATGTGGATTCGTTTGCATTTGTGAGACCATCTGAGGAGCCTTCTTGGTTAAATCGAGTATTTTCCCATGTGAAAAGGCTTTTATTACAATCTCCTCCCTCTTTGAATAAGCTTTATGATTTTGAAAACATGATGAGAAATGAAGAAACAATATGTCCTTTTCAAAATGTTATTTCTGATAGTTATTCAGAAAGACCACAGGACAAAGTCTTTCCTGCATCTTCAGAAGCTGATTGTTCACTGCTGCTCTTTGAAAATCCTGAAATGAAAGTCACCAGTGAATTGTGTGCTTCTGTAAGTACCTGTTTTTCAAAAACCATATCATCTTCTGAAACTGCTGTTGTTAATGCCAAAGAGGAACTTCACTGGAATGACAGCTTCGATAGTCTGTTTGACAATAAAGAATTGACTGAAATTCAAGAATTCACTGAAATTCAAAAGAAATCACCGACAATAAATCACACTCTGACAAATAACCCTTCAATTAAGTATTTTGTTCAAAAAGATAAAGAAGATCTTGAAATTAACAAGAAAAATTTGATTATTGGTAAAGAGAAGAGAATACACTTATTTGAAGATGAACACATTTATGACACAAATAATGGAATTTTTTCTCTGAGCAATAAGCATTTAGTCAGGTCAGATTCAGGTGAGAGTGGTACTAGGCCAGTTGCAGAGCGAGGCTCCGAGTGGTTTCCTTCAGAGATGTGCTGCGTGAACACTGACAAGACCTGCAAGGAGCAGCCTATAAGCAGTAAAACCACAACCGTGGAAATACCAGGTGATACTAGTGTGACTGGGCAGTTTCTGGATAATGATGATCTTTATGACTGTTCTCTAGAACTGTTCTCTGTTAACTTTGATCTGGGATTTTCCATCGAAGAGTGTGAGAATGAAATCTTTGAAGAAAATATAAATACTAATAATACCAGAAAATTAAACAGTGCTTCAGGGAGTCATGCAGATGTTAAATCCACTGAAGATAAAAACAAATTACTGAATGATAGCTCCAGACTTGAAACATCACCAAAACAGGATTGCAAAAGTTTTGAGAGAAGAGACATTTCCACACCATTGCCATTCCAGAGCAGGAGCATGAATGATGAAGGGACTGAGGATGCTACCACTGCAGTGCCTTTCTTGAAGTCAGGACACGGAAGAATGGGAAGTGGATCACCTGAAGCTTTGGTCTCTGCACTCACTACCTCAACAAGTAGAAAGGTTATGAATATTGAAGCTATCAAAAGAATTCCTATGAATGTCTTCTCTAGTGCCAGAGAGGAAATTCCAGAGTTGCCTATTACAGATAAAGTAAATAAAAGCCCACGTAGGCAGAACTTCGGGAGTTCAGCCATGGATGCACTTGATTCCCCTTTAGGAAGAACTGAAAACCTGGAAGACACCAACCTTCATAGTTCACGTATGTCTCCTGCTGAAGGTAGGGATTTCAGTGGTACAGTTAGTTAATACCTTCATGTTTAAATAAATAGAATCCAGTATCTTTTGGATCCTCGATTTGGTTTTATGACTTAGGTGGGAAGGATGAAAGGAAAAGGGAGTAATGTTGTAATACTAGAAGTTGGGACCATGGGAGACTTTCCAGAAACTTAACCCTGCATATGAGCTTAGCCATTTGAGGCTGAAATGCATGCATGTGTATTGGAGGAAGTACTTGGAATTAAACCTCTCGTACCGATTCACAAGTGCTAACAGTGCAACCATGTGACACATAATTGTGTGAGCTAGAGCTGCCTTTAAAGCCCTTTTTTAATCTGCTCAGTATCTGATTTGTAATCATGTGGATCTGTTGCACTTCAATCCCTGAATTCATGCCTTCATGTTTTCCTTTCATTGTTCCTGAGGAATAGAAACTCTACTGGTAGATTTCTTTCAGTTTAGTTGCATGACAACTGACTTGTATTTCAAATTTTCTGATTATAACTTCAGCACAAACTAGGATTGTCTTAAAAATATTGACTGTTTGTAGGCTCTATTCTATTTTTATTTCCTCCCTTCTTTTTCCCCTTCCATCTTTTTCTCACTTAGGACCAATATGCCATAAAAAAATATTTTTTATTCAGATATTGCCAATATATAAATGACCGTCATTCTTCACTCGTTATTAGTCACTTACAGGTCATATTCACACCCTTTGTTGTATTTATCTCGGAGTAACCTTGAATTACTTTCAAAATAATTCAGGCTTAATAGTTCTCAGTCTGATTCATAGGGCGCATTGAGTTTTTCTGAGTGGTTTTGTTACTGCCCTTAAAAATTGAAACAAAGCATAAGCAGTCCTTTTGGTGGTTAAAGCATCTTTTTTTCCTTCTCTTTGATTTTGTCTGATAGTCATCACGTTTTCTGAAGATGATTGATTCTCGAATGCCACCTGTCTTCCTGAATAATCACACGTTCAAACTGATATATTAGTTTGCTGAATTCAAAAATTGCAATCTGTTTAATAAAGAATAATAAAAACCCCTCCAAAACCCCTAAAAACAAAACCACAGAAAGAAACAAATTGCTGTTTTAGAATTGCAGGGTTAATACTAAACCTGGATCAGGTTCTAAGGGCGTTGTCCAGTCGGGTCTTGAAAACCTCCCTGGAGAGTGTGTGTTGTTGAAATGATAGTTATTGGTATTTAAATATGTTATTTTAGAAGTGGAATGTTTAGGAATTTTGTGCTTTTCCTTAAAGAAATTCAAACCTTTGAGTGATTTAGTCGGAACCAACTCTCCATCCCACCCTATCCTGCCATACTCCCAAAGAAACAGAGGAAAAAATAAGCCAGAATGCCTTAGCTGCAGTTAATGTCGAGCCTGCTTTGGGGTAGGAAGGGTGTTACAAAAGGCAGCCTACCTATTGCACCGAGTCCAGGGTCTCTGTCAGAACTGGAGCTTTGTCATGCAGAATGTGAAGGAAGATCCTGTATTTCATAAAGGCAGTCCTTTGTAAAAACAAAAAAGGCTGCAGTTGTTTGAAGAGGAATTGGAAAGAGGACTTTTCAGTGAGTTCTGGTTTTGTTTCAATGCACCCAAAGGGATATGTGTTAAAAAACGCTTCCAGAAGTGTAACTCTTACTCAACTTCTAAGACCTTCTTCTCTTGGTTTCATTTTTCACCTCCCTTTTTCTGTATCTCTACTGCCTGGGGTAATCACTTGCACTCAGAGACTCTCCAGGGAAGTAGGATTTATTGTACGTCTCAGCTGGAGATTATTTATTTTGATTAACAAGGCTAAAGAGAACAATATTTGCCACACAGATCAATAAGTAATCTCCTTTGTAAGTACTTTTATAAGTGAGACAGATTTTGATTGCTTACTTATAGCAATATTGTATTGTGAACAATGCATTTTCTTGTGAATGTTGTTTACTATTTTTTTCTGTAGGAGCCAGCAGTGAAAGTGAAGAAGAGATCGTTTTCCAGAGAAAAAATAGGAAAAAAAAGAATGTTTTGAAGTCTCCTGATGTGAGTCTTAGAAAAAGAGAAATTAAAAAAAAAAAAAAAAAAAGCAAAATGACAAGTCAAACACCAAAACAAAAATCCTCTTTGCAATTATACTTATTTCTGTTTACATAGGTTAGGAACGATAGTGATTTTGAATCACCGATTCGTGCCACCAGAAAACGTCAACACCCACTTAACATGGTTAGTAAGTGCTTTGGTGGGACAGAAGAAAAATAACATAAAATCATTTATGGAGTATATATTGAAACATTTACTCTTTCTCCAGTCAGTAAGCAAGTGTTCTTATTAAAAATATTTCATGCTGTCTGACCTAAGGCATATTAGAATGTAATTGCTTTCCTTCCTTGAATTCTTTCCTGAGGTCTCCAAAGATGACTTTGTAGTTGTCATTTGGCAGGGAAATACTGTTATAGGCAGGAGAGCTAAGCCTCTCCTTTCGTGCAAGGCAGTAAATAACTTTTCTTCCACAAAGCTTTGAATCCCCCCCCCAAAAAAAATTTACATCAAATTTAACCTGATTTTTCTTCCAAAGAACATGTTTTTTCTGTTCCTGTTGTATTTAATAAGATGATTAGCGTTATTGCATTATTTTGCAATAGCAAATCAATCGCAAAAAATCAGGCATTGCTTAAAAAAACCCCACATATTGAAGGATGACTGTGTAATTAAAATATTGCTTGCTTTAGTCTGACTTATTGAAGTGTTTGTGAAATGTTCCTCTAGTCAGATGTGTCCAGTGATGACAGCATGGATTTTCACAAGAACTCAAGTAGGACCACACATAGCAGCTCTGCAGCCTGCAACAAAAAACAGCTAAGAAGTATGAAACGGCAAAAGGTCAAGAGCAATTTTACATACAAGGTATGTGACATTACATATCTCTCTTAATATGTTGAAGGTCATATTTGGAGCAGCGCGCACTGAAGTTGCAATGTAGGTAACTGCTGTGCTTTGTCATATGTGTGTGTATGTATGCAAGTGCACATTTGCAACGTTGCAAAATCTGGTTCAGAAAACATGTCTTTGAACGTGAGCAGCACGTTACCAAACAAAACCAAAAAGAGACAGGAAGAGACTTAGTGAGATTCTACTTTCTGTTCAGACTGTAAGAATGAACTGAAAGTATTTGCTAATTTGTGTATATTTAAATTTAAAAAAACATGAACATGCCAGAAATGTTGAGCACTGGTTTCACATACCTAAGATGAAAATTTACCATGTCACCGAGTCATTCATTCTTGTGTGTATTTTATGGCCTAAAAGAATTGAGCTTCTGTCTATTTTATGGCCTTTGTAGGATCTCATGATACAACTGTACTACAGTAGGCACGCAGTTGGGCAGTTTGTTTCTAAGATGTTGTTTAGGAGGGTTGAGGCTTATAGCTACATCATACAAGTTTATTGCAAACATTTGAGATGAAATCTTGAAACACTGGATAATGATCTTAACCCTCACATTGCCTGACTTACAGAGGAATCTGCAGGGCCCTGTGTAATAATGTTCTGAAGCAAAATAACAATTTACATTACAAATAGAAGATACTCAAAGATTAGTCAGACTTGGGAAGCTCAGGTTCTTGTCCAGAGCTTATGCTATTAGAATACTTGATCATATGAATTTACCACCTGCTCTAATGGTTTCAACTTTGAACATCTTAAGACAGCAATGGTCCCTCGACCCCAAAGCTTAAATCTTAACTTAGTATTTTACACTTTAATCTGTCACTGCATCAGGAATGGATGCAGGAGAAGATGCAGGGCCAGAATCGTATATTCATAGTAAGTTGAAAAGCTCTTAAATATGCATGGATGTGGTTCCACTAGGCAGAAATCACTGTTATCAGGGCTCCGGGGCACATCGTTGGATATTTTTAATGTGTTAAAGATAATCTTCATTATGGAGACTTCCCTATAGGATCAGGATCTTCCATTCTGGGATACGAAGAATGGGGTAGATGCAAAATCCATTTTTCAATTTTATTTAAACATTTTTTTTTTTTTAATGTGAGACCGAAAGGTTCATGGAAAGAGTATGTGTATACTTATGGAATTCTACTCTGCCTTCACATATCATCTTACCTAAGCATCCATAGTGATGAACGTGTCAGAATTCTGGATCCACAGAAGATCCAAGACATCAAAATCATTCTGATCAGTCCACTACCACCAGTTACAGTGTTCTGTCAGAAGTACAGGTAATGGAGTTGTAAGTGCAGCAGAGATCTGCAGTTAGATTAATGGAGATTGTGAGAGTCCAAGGTGACCCAAATAGCCAGTGGCACTGAATTCAGTTTAAGAACGAAGTAACTTATTGTTTCCCACGCGTGACCAGACTCTTGACTCTTAGTTTCTGGTGTCACAGTGCTTTTCATACTGCAGGGTTTGTCCTCTCCATAGTCCTCCACAAATAAGAAGGATTAAGACTAATTGGCAATAGCATTGAGAGTTCTTTCCTGTAAACAGGTGACCTCCAGTGTGTTTCAGAATAATCAAAACTGTTCTAGAAAAGGAACTATTAATAATGCCTGTCATTCAGGCTTACTAAATGGTGTAAGCAAATAATTAAAAGACTTAGGGAAATTTGAAAATCAGAGATGTCACTTATTGTAGCACAAGATGCCCTAGTCTTCCATGTACTAAACTAAAATTTACAGCTTTGTGCTTTTTATTCAAAGTATTTTGAAAGCAAACAAATCATTCTTTTGGAATCATTGGGATACATAATGTTGTTTTGGGGTTCTTTTCATGTTTTACTTTAGTACTTTATAGCTGAAATTATAAGAGAAGAAGCTAACTTAATCTAAATTATCTCTGACGAAAAAGTCTTCCTGAATTAATTTATTTTGTTTCCATGTACATTCTTATGAATATTTTGTTGTCCGTTTTCGATGGAACTTAGTGCCAAGGTTTGTATCATGTCTCCTGGACTGCAGTTCACATGTGAAGTGCCTCCTCTTCCCTGAAAGAAGAGCATTTTCTCAATAATGAGTTGCATTGTCTGATGAATTAATGAAACAGTTAATCCTAAATCCTGAGCAGAAAAGGGCAAACCAGTGTGAAGTCTGTATCTGAAGTTTCTAGTGGACTTGGGTTCGGAGTAATCCAGCACTTCTAAATCAAAACAGATTTTTGAAAGCAAATAAAATGAGTAAAACTAGATTTATAAGTTACAAAATAACCTAATATTTTTGGGTAGCTTAGCTACAATGTGTTAGTAAACTCTGCCTGTGCTATTAACTAGTCTAGGTGCAAACAGTGCTACACGCTCAGGTTACCTTTGGCCAGTGCTTTAAAATGGATGCGAGCTTCACCCTTCTGTGCTGGTGGGACAGACATTTGTGCATTGTCCTGTATTTCACTGAACTTTGTGTTCTTTACATCACCTTTCCCTGTGACGGATTCTCTTTTCAAAGCCAGAAGCCTAATAATATCTGTGATCATCTCAGCAGCTGATGTTCTGAAGTCATGAACTGATTTAATCAGTTCAATCTCATATGTGACATTAGTTAATTGGGAGCCAGCTTCTAACTAAAATTTTGTCTGGATTTTTTTCTTTTTTAGAATGCAGCAAGACAGTTTTTAGATGAAGAAGCGGAGCTGTCCCAGCAAGATGCAGACAGTGTTTCATCTGATGAGAGTGATGACACAGAGAATGAGCT